>BPLQ01003709.1:0-76839 GCA_021605075.1 Caerostris darwini | reverse complement strand
ATATATACCCATAAAAGGACATCGCTGATTATAATTAAAATCCCAGTTTCAAAATGCTACAAAGAAGAACCTCACTTGCTGCTAGCCGAGAGGAGATCAAATTTGAACCAAAAAAATTTTTGAAGGTAAAAAAAGGCATCCAAAAAGGTTCCTAAAGTGTATTAATAGATGGCGCAGTAGCAGCAAAAAAAAAGGAATTCAGTGATATTTTGAATCGAAATTACAATGTATGTTGGCATGAGTTTGCATGTTTGGCAATATATGTTTGGGATGAGTAACACACATTAAGCCAACTTTAGAGTTCAATATGTTTGGATTGTTTCCGGTTTCCGTGGAAGAAATATTATTTCCCAAGTCATTCAACATTTGTGATACTGTTAATGGAAAGTTCGACAACCATGCTGGATGGAAAAACTCGATCGACGTTTTTTTTGGAACTTTAATGCCATACCGTTTCCTCTTTCTCAGGGTATCTTCAGTTTCAAATTTGAACGCATTGGTGACGAATGTTTCTTTTTAAAGCATTTTAAAAGTGGGAATTTATTATAATCGCCCTGTACATAAATTTCATGTGATGTACATTTTTAAAAGTATTTAAGTTTCACAAGTATATTATATGTAGGTTTTTCGATGTATTTAATTTCAAAAATTTACATAGTTACATATATTGTTTTATTTTTTATATGAGATTGCTTAAATCAGAATTTAATAAAAAAAAAATACAGTGCAAAAATTTAAAAGATATTATGTAATCCTATTAATATCAAATTTCAGATTTTTAATTATATTTAATTTTTTTGCTATATTGTTTTAATTAATAATATGGCAAGATAATTTAAATACTTAAAACATAATTCAAGTATTTAAACATATATTAAATTTTCAAAACTACAATATTAAGTTATATTTTGTTTCGAATTATTAAGAGTTTGAACATTAGTGTTAGTAACCGCATTTCTGATATAAATTTTTGTCTACAATTTTCTTTTTTTTCTTCTTTTTTTTTTACTATTATCAAATATGGACAGTCCCAATACTCTTTAAAATATCGTATTTTTTTTATAATAAATTACTTTAGGAAAATATTACAATTCAAAGATTTCTGTTAATTTTGGATTACTTAATCCTCAAATGTTTGTTAATGGAAACACATAAAATATTATATTATTATATCATATTTATATTGAATCATCAAATTCAATATTAATAATTATGAGTTATTGAGAAATCTATAATAAACCCAATTTGTTAAATAACTTTAAAACTTTCATCAAAAAAAGATGTGATAAAAAAACCTTTTTCAAAATAATATTTAACAAATTATGTGTAAACCTATTTATCATATTATACTAAAGTAATTAAAAATGCTTTTGTAAAATTAGTTACAAAGCGTTATATTATATCAAATAAGCAATAAATAAAAATTACAGAAGATTTACTTTGGCTTTAGATGCAATACTCTAAGGCATTAAAAGAGACATTTCGTAATTTCTTTCCTTTATCATGAAAAGTAAAATGTTGGAACTTTTCTCGGATCTTTTGTGAGTCTGAAAGAACTTCCAGTGAAGGTTGATTTAACGGCAGCAACATATGAGCGGAGACTGAAAATGAAGAAAAAAAGAACGAATAAAGAAATATCTTACAACTTTGCTTCCCCAAAGATATAACATGATTACCATTTAAGAAATCATTTTTTCTCCCTACAGTTGCTACTAGTAATTCAAATCACGCATGGATAGTTCAAGATTTCTTTTGCCTTACCTGGACAGATTCATCAATAAAGGATATTACTTTTGTTTTTAAATTTTCTATTTCTGTACATCAAAAATGTGAATTTTTATTTTTTAATGTTTGTCTGTACTTGAAGATCTAATCAATACAATCTGGACTTTATAGTGATTTCATTAGTTGCGTGGCTTAGAAGCTTTGTATATATTCATTATATATATATATACATTATATATATGCTAATAAAAGCTGTTTGTTAATCATATTTTAATTGAAGATAAATTTTACGTTCAAATTAAGTATTACATATAAATTGCATCAATTATTATTCTAAACATGAAAAAATAGATAAATATGATTTGCAAAATATTTTAACATTAGTTTCTGTTAGTTAATAACAAAAATATTCCTTCAATTTCAAAATATTTTTTTCTATGATTGCTATACTAATCCACGAAAAAAATATTAAAATTAATAGTATTTTCTAAAGATTATGTGGATTATATGATCTTTAAGTATGATTTCAATATCAATTTATACATAATTAATTTCAATCCGTTAAAATTTAATAAATTTATTATGATATGTATATATTGTATAGTTAAAATTTATCATAATTTTATCCTTATTAATATTTTCATATTCAAGAACAATTACTACTACATATGCATTTAAACAATATATAGTAATTAACAATATAAAATAAATAACCACAAATAGCAAAATAACACGACATATCAATCAATTTTATTATTAAGCAGAAATGTTGATACAAGATACCTCTTAGATAAATTTTTATAAGATATTTTTCTAAAAGTTGATTTTTAATTCAATATTTAAAATACTCCGTTAAAAAGCCAAGAGAGTAACAAAGCATTTTAAGACAGTTTTCAAAATCAAAATAGATAAAAAAGATTACCATTCTACGAAAATTGAACCCGTAAAGCAAACATGGAATCCGAAAATCTTTTTCCGAATCGTTTTAGAATAAAGTTTAGAAAAAAAAAAAAGAAACGTACTTAAACAAAAACAAACATAAAAAAGAAATATTTGACAGACTGTAATCCTTCAGTCATTTCTCGCGAAACCTAAGAAGCAGAAAATGGGGGAAAAAAAAAAAAAAGCTTCCCAGGATTTCTGGGTGAAATTTTTAACATAATTGGAAAACCAAACAAATTCTATGGGCATCGCACCAATCCGTGACATTCCTTAAAGCCATTCTTTTCCACTGCAAGATCACTCATTTATTCGGTAAATGCTCACGAGCCAGTCAGGTGGGGAAAAAAATCCTGGGAAAAGAGGAAAAAAAAAAGGGACTTCCGTCTCTGTTGGAGCTTGAGAAATAGGGATAGGGGTATTTGCTGCAAATCAAGTGATTCATTTATAGGAGTCCGTGCCTTGAATAAAATGCCCGTGATATAATACGATACTGGAGCCTATTGATCAGATTTTGGGACATTCAAATGTCCGAGCCTCCCTTTTGCCTTTCTCACCTTTTGTTACACACTTTTTCTGGTGATTCCATGGATGGTCCATGGCTTTCTTTTTGTAGCTGATTTATTTTTGGATGCAGTCAATTTTCCGGAGAGCTGGGAATGAAACGAACCACACCATCGGTGATGAGTGCAAATTAATGAATGTCTGAATAAAAAGAAACACATTTTTGGCAGTTATTATGTTTGGATAGCTTTGTCATTGCTAAAGGAAGTTGGATATGGTGATAATATATTTATCCTTTATTATTTTTTTTATCTAGATTGCTTCTATAACGACATAAAAATATTTTCGTTAGAATATGTTTCCTCCTGTAACAATAAATTATTAAAAAATTTTTCAGTTTGAATCTTTTAGGAATGCTAAATAGCTCTTTGAAAAAGTTTTCTTGTATCTGCAAAAAGAATTTTTATAAGAAAATAATATTTAAAGCAATTTTTAGGGTTAATTTACATATTACTGTTTCATTTAGTATTTGTTTAATTACTATAATTTGTAGCCAGTCATGTAAATGTAGTAAAATTAGGAGATTTTGTGTTAAAGGCACTATGCAGCATAGTAGACTAATAATTATGTTTACATCATTCGTTGAATCTAGTAATTACGTAGACAGCATCAGATATATTATTATATATACAGTATTTTGGTTCACTTTTCGAACATTTTTATAGAAAAATATTTATAGTTATTTTATAAGGGTTCTACGCGCCAAATGTTTGAAGTAGCATCTACTTTTTAACAATTTTTATGCTTATTTTCCGAATTTGACTATCGCAATTATTTTGAATTAATGCATTATTCATCACAGTAGTCTATAATTTACATTGGAATCCATTAAAATATTTTAAGTGCAGTAATTCTATTCACTTTTTTTGGTATATAATAGCAAAAAAAAATGCATAGTTATTTTTATAAGCCTACATGCTAAACTTCAAAAAAGTAAAATATACATAAAAAATAAAAAGTACTAGAAAGTAATCTGCACATATTTTAACTTTTTTATGTATTTTTTTTTCTAGAATTTGAATATTGCGATTATTTTGAATTAATGTATTGTTCAACACAATAATCTAACTATCAGTTTGGCATCACTACTCAAGACATTCTAAATGCAGTGAAATTTAATTCACTTTTGACATTTTGAAAAAAAAAAAATCTATCAATATAAAACTTCATAAAGTTAAGATTTTGATTTAAAGCAGTATGTGTCACAGTAATTCAGTAAATATTGTGACATCATATTTAGGGAATTTAAATTTACAATTTCGCTCCCTCACTTTATAGCATTTTGATAGAAAATATTTATACTTATTATATAATGGGTTTACGAGCTAAACATATGAAGTAGTATCTATATATTGTAACAATTTTATGCATACTTATCCCAGAATTTGAATGTTACAAATTTTGCATTAATGCATTATTCATCACAGTAAGCTAGCAATTGCTTTGAGATCATTATTTGAGATATTTTAAATCCGGTATTTCGGTTCACATTTCAACATTTAATAGGAAATATTTAGCTATTATATAGATCAAAGTGCCTATCGTGTGAAGTAATAACTTTTTAAATTTAACATTAATAGTATTTTAACAATCTTAATCATAATATTCCCCGATCTGAATACTTAAAACTACAGGAATTCAATTTGAAATCTGGTAAGACTCATTGAAAAATTTCTTGTCTATGTTAAATATAGAGAAGTTAAACCTGCATACAGGAGTGTTTTTACTAGGGATGGGATAAATGGAGGTAGGATAGATGTCCCTTATGTTTTTAACGGTTCAGAACCCACGTTAAAACTGTAGGTCGCCGTCTTAGTAATCCAAAGTGTGCACAAAACGACAGTAGAACGACAAACAAAATTAAAACATGAATCTTTAATTATTAACTATAGGAGGATTATAAATGATGACTTCTGTAACAGGTTCATGAGTTTGGACTAGAAAATACTTAAGCATTGATAGTTACTCAGAAATTACGAACGGATTTAAGAATTTACAAACACACACACACAAAAAAAAAGGTTTCATTCACTAAAAGTTTATTAGATCAAGTAATAATTTTTTTTAATTCCAATTCCTCTACAATGTACGGAAAATATGTATCAAATAATGGTATGCAATACAAATGTTCCTATAAATATTCAAATATGAAGACTGTAGTTTTATTCCCAATAGTTAATATTCTGGCATCTCTTATTCAACTGAATCCGGTAACTTGAGAAAAGCACCATCTATCCTTCGAAACATTTCCTTCACTGAACAGTGACCTTCCATGATAAAGTTGCACCCTAATGGTCGTGGCATTTACTTGGGGGAAATTTATAGCTCGATATGCTATCCAAGTTCAACCTCATCTTCATTTTTCATCGTAATTTTACTAAGCTGCCTCAATCGCTTAATTTAAATCCTTCAAACCAATCCTTGCCTCAACCCAAATAGATCATTGATTTCAGTTAGTTTTACACCTCCGGACAATATCTGAGGATGTATGGGAAGTCGTGGCAGTCGGGGATTTTAAAACACTATTAGTTCTCGAAAGGCTCGAACTGCTGCCTGCAAGTCATTTTCCGTCGGATAGACGCGAACATGCGGACAGGAGTGTAAATGATGATGACGGAAAGGCGTCATAATTAACAGCCTTTACTTTTAAACTTTACCAAAGATGTCGCGGGCCATCGATGCATTCAGGGCTTCCCGCTGTAATGAGAGGGCCCTTTTGTTGGCCGCTCTGTCCTGACATTATTCATCAGGAGCGGGAATGTTTCAGTTTTCTCCGAACACGCCAGTCTTTTGTTCTGCTATTAACTGTAACCGCCTACCATCAGTTCATTGCTTCCAGGAAATCGATGCAGTATTTCTCAGAAAATCCCCAATTAAGCGTTTTTTAAATCTTTTCTGAAGAGATAGAATTCGTAGATTTATGGTATTGGATTTCAGTAACCCTTTTACAGAAAAATATGGAGGAAGACATCTTTTTTTCAAGGCCATTGTATAACATGCTGTTCAGAAAACTTAAATGAATTATCCGATATTTTAATGATTTTTAATAAATTAAACATTCATTCTATTGAATTTTTTTTTAAAAAGAATTAGTATAGAGAGGATTTATTTTTGACATAAATTGTGCCATTGTAACAAATGATATATTTTTGTTTTAAACTGTTTTTTTAACTTTGATGACTAAATATTCTTCTTAATAATGTTTTATTTATTTATTTTATTTAAAAAAAAAGGCTGATAATGATGAAAAAGCAGTAGCCTATTTTTTGTTCCGACAATTTTATGTTTATGCCAGGGATAGGCACGGTGAAATTCAGTTTGTTTCCAAGGATAAAAGTAGGGAGATGTAATGTTCTCAGATAACCCTATTTAAAATATTGTCTAAATATGCTGAATCGTGAAACCTGGTTAATGCTGTATCTGATGCAGTAAATGGTTGAAGTATGCAAAACTCCAATTTTCAGTGTTGAAAAACAACAACTGTTTAAACGCATTTTTATGAAAATTGTAGTGTGCACATTGTGTAACTGGATTGTAACTGCGTGTTGGGTAGAGATGTTTGAAGCATAGGTTGGAGAACACTCAGCTTTATTTACACACGTATAAACACCACATGCATACAGTCAGACACAAACAATATGTAAGGCATTTAAAAACAAATAACTATAGATTTGTGGAAGGATTCCACTTCTAAGCCGAAGACCCGATACTCATGCATGCTCAGGTTGCGCGAAAGATGCATCCTCTCCGGGTGAGAATCAAGTAATAATAGACGAAGTAATACACAGGATTATGCTAAATATATCCGAGTGAAGATCTATCGACCGGCTGATCATTTCTTCTGAATGACACAAGTGGCTCTCTCGCCGGTGCGTAGGTGGAAGCATGGTTACAAAATTCTTTGAATTATAGGGAAATGTTCCGTAAAAATCAATTAGGGAAGTAACATTTAAGACAAACTCCTCCAATTTAATGCACATTTATTTAAATATATACTTGACTTAGATACAGTCATCTATCGTGTAGATATAAGATGGTTTATAAAATAAATCTAAAATGTTTCTTCTTTAGAAAAACTGTCATCTGGATGCTATAACTAATTTCTTTTGGTTTTTTATATTACACACACACATATATGTATATATATATATATATATATTGTTAGACCTATTGAAAATATTACTTTTCGCTATTATAAGTAGATGAATACTGCCAAATTTATGACAATGTTAGTTAAGATAAAAATTTTAGTAAATGCATTAAATTTTTTAATATTAAAATTTGAGCTATCTTGTATTTTTTTAATGCATTTGCATTTCGCTACTAGTTAAAATGTATCAATGTACATTTATTGTTTTGTATCATCTAATTAATTTTATTGTAATTGAATTATTTTGATATTAAAATTTAATTTGAATATATTATTCTGAGAATGGTCTTCGTAGTCTTCATCTGATTAGTAAAAGGAATCAATGGGACATTGAAATTCCCTGATTTAAGAAAATAGATCTGAAATTTAACTAAATTAATCAAAAAGATCATGAAATATTTGAAACATACAGACTTACAAATTAAATAATATTATTAAAGTCATACATATATATCTATTGAAGTTCAAATATTATTACTTATATAAATTTATTTTATCATCTTAAGTAATGGCAACAATAAAAAAAAATACAATGGTTAATATATTTATGCTATCAATTATTTTTTGATATTTTCAGTTTTGAAAGTAGATTTATTAGCTTGCAATCACAATTTATAACAGTGATTTTCTGTACGAAGCAGAAAGTGAGTTATACTTTCATTCAGATATATTTATAAAACTGATTAAGTTATTTTTAATTACTATTAAAATACTTTTAATTTACCATACATTGTTTACTTTTATAATTCCAATATTTTATTTTGTAATTTAAACTTTTCTTTCAATTTAAACCTAATATTTGTGCTAATATTTAACGATTTCTATATTTATGACTGCTGGTCTAAACTCGTTATAACAAAGATGATGCATTTAAAAAAAATTTAAAATTAATAAAATTTGTGAATTTATTCAAGAATAAAATACTATTATTTATTTAAAGGCTAATAAAAAGCTGTTTGATAATCATATTTAAATTGAAGATAAATTTTGCATGTTGAAATTAAGTAATAAATATATATTACATCAATTATTATTATAAACATAAAAGAAATAGTAAAAATATGAATTGAAATATATTTTACATTAGTTTCTGTTATTTAAGAACAAAAATATTCCTTCAATTTCAATTTTTTTTTCTATGGCTGCTATATTAATAAACAAAAGAAATATTAAAATAAATATTTCTTTTTAAATTGTTTGTATTATATAATGACCTTTAAGTATGATTTGTATCAGTTTATATGTAATTAATTATTTCAATGCGTTAAAATTTAATAAATTTATTATGATATATATGCATATATGTATATATATATATTGCATAGTTAAAATTTCTCATAATTTCACCTTGATCAAAATTTTTATATTCAAAACAATTACTATATATATAGTTAAATAAAATTAACATTATAAGTAAATAACCACAAATAACCAAAATAACTACGACATAATAATCAATTTTTTTATTAAGCAGAAATTTTAATAAAATATCTTTTAAGTACATTCGTTCTTTTCTAAAATTTTATATTTTATTTCAATATTTAAAATACTCCTTTAAAAACCAAGCTAGTAACAAACCATTTAAAAGATAGTTTTCAAATCGAAATGGGCAAAAAATTAGCATTCAACGAAACTTGAACCCGTAAAGCAAACATTGAATCCGAAAATCTTTTCCGAATCGTTTTAGGATAAAGTTTGAAAAAAGAAAAGTACTTAAACAAAAACAAACATAGAAAAAGGAAAAAAAGAAAGAAATATTTGACAGACTGCAATCCTTCAGTCATTTCTCGCGGAACCTAAGAAATAAGAAAATAAAGCGAAAAAAAATAACCAAGAAAAATTTCCCCAGGATTTCTGGGTAGAAATTTTTAACCCAATTGGAAAACCATCTCAAAATTCTGTGGGCATCGCACCAATCCGTGACATTCCCCTTAAAGCCATTCTTTTCCACTGCGAGATCACTCATTTTATTCCGGTAAATGCTCACGAGCCAGTCGGGTGGGGAAAAATCCTATGGGAAGGGGGGAGGATTTCCGTCTCTGTTGGAGCTTGAGAATAGGGATAGGGGTATTTGCTTCAAATCAAGTGATTCATTTATTGAAGTCCGTGCCTTGAATAAAATGCCCACTACATAGTACGATACTGGAGCCTATTGATCAGATTTTTGGACATTCCAAATGTCCGAGCCTCCTTTTTGCCTTTCTCGCCTTTGTTATACTTTCCGGTGATTCTATGGATGGTCCATGACTTTCTTTTTGGAGCTGATTTATTTTTGGATGCAGGCAATTTTCCGGAGAGCCAGAAATGAAACGAACCACACTAACATCGGCGATGGTGTAAAATAATGAATCGCCTGAATAAAGAAAACACATTTTTTGGTAAATTTTTATGTCTGGATTGCTTTGTCATTGCTAAAGAGTTGGATAGTGTTATAATATAATGTTCACGTATTTATCCTGTATTACTTTTTTGTCTAGGTTGCTTCTATAACCAGTGAAGAATTCTTTTTCACCATAATATGTTTTCTCTCGTAGCTATATATTTTATTAAATGTCTTTTTATATGTTTAAACAATTAGAAATGTTCAATTGCTCTTTGAAAAATATTTTCTTATATCTACAAAAGAATGTTATAAGGAAAATCCTATTTAAATCTATTTTTTGGATTTATTTACATCTTACTTTTCATTAACTATTTGATTAATAGATATAATAAGTTGTAAAATTGGAAATATAGTAAAAATTGGTAGGTTTTGAATTAATGAACCATGCAATATAGCAATCGAGTAATTACATTGACATCTTTATTAGAGATCTTTTGAATCCTGTATTTTGGTTCATCTTTTAGAATTTTCTAGAAAAATAATTATATTTAAAAGGTTTTTATTTTAGGTATTATAAAAGAGGTCTTTGAGCCAAATGTATGAAGTAATAATACCTACATATTTTAACATTTTTCATGAATATTTCTTTTTTATATTATGGAAAATTTTTGACTTTGAATATTACAATTATTTTGAATTATTGTAATATTAATCACCATAATCTAGCAATTACTTTGGAATCCTTAGTTTAGTTTTTTTAAATGCAGTATTTCGGTTCACTTTCTAACAACTAATAAGAAAACATATATAATTATTATATTAGTCTTCATGCTAAACTTATAAATTAATATCTACATATTTTAATCTTACTTTCTTTTCTAGAATTTGAATATTACAATTATTTTGAATTAATGCATTATACATCACAGTAATTTAACTATGTGGAACTGATGGCCGAGTGACCATCGGTGCCATGGATGTCTGTAGTGGTCCAAAATCCATTTTAAACAGTAAATTAAATGTTAAATGGTCTAATATGACCGTCGGGTGTAGAGTTGACAAACCTACCTCGTAAAAATAAAACATCTCACGTTTTGGAATCTGCTAGTAGGGAAACCATGAACTGTAGTACCAGGGGATCACTTCGTGATCTAACAAATACTTTGGCATAACTACTCAAAATATTCTAAATGCAGTATTTTGATTTACAGTAGTATGCGTCATTTTAATCCAGTAACTAATTTGAAATCATTATTTTTGAAAATTTAAAAACAGTATTTCTATTCACTTTTTAACGTTTGATAGTTATATATATGGATATAAAATATTTATAGTTATTATATAAAGGGTTTACATGTTAAACATGAAAAGTAATATCTTCATATTGTAACAATATTACGCATATTTGGTCCCGAATTTGAAAATTACAAATTTTGAAATTATGAATTATTCATAACAGTAACCTAACAATTGCTTTGGAATCACTATTTGAAATATTTTAAATCCAATATTTCGGTTCGCCTTTTAACATTTAATAGAGATAAATTTCGTTATTATGTATGTCTCCATGCCACGCTTAGGAAGTAAAAAATTTTTTAATTTAACATTTAATTTAATATCGATAATATTCTAACAATTTTAAGCATATTAATTCCCAAATTTGAATGCTTAAAATTATTTTGAATTACAGAAATTCAATTTAAAATCTGGTAAGATCCACTGAAAAAATTTATTTGTGTATGTTAAATACAGACAAGTTAAACCTGCATACAGGAGTATCCTTTCAAAGGATGGGTGGCCAGATGGACAATTGGCAAGCTCTGGCTGGTGCTTCAGGTTTGAATCCTGGAGGTGGCATCGATGTTTTTAATGGCTCGGATGCACGTTAAACTGTAGGTTCTGACTTAATTAGCCCAAAGTGTGCAGAAAATGACCTTACAGAGCCAAAAAAAAACCCAATCAAAGGAGACGAATCTTATTTGTCATCTGTAGGATGATTATAAATGATGACAATAACAGATTCCTAAGTTTGCAGTAGAAAATACTTAAGCATTGGGTAGTTACTCAGAAATTACAAGCAGATTTAAAATTTACAATCAGAAAAAAATTCATTTAATAACACAATTATTAGCTAGAGTAATAATTATTCTAATTCAAATTTCTTTTACAGTGTAGGGAAAATATATATCATATTTGATATAGGGTATGCAGTACAAATGTTCCTATCAATAATCAAATACGAAGAACTGTAGTTTTATTCCCGATAGTCAATATTTCGGCATCTCTTATTCAACTGAATCCGGTAACTTGAGAAAAGCACCATCTATCCTTCCGAAACATTTCCTTCACTGAACAGTGACCTTGCAAGATGAAGTTGCACCCTAATGGTCCTGGCATTAACTTGGGGAAATTTATAGCTCGATATGCTATCCAAGTTCAACTAATCTTCATTTTTCATCGTAATTTTACTAAGCTGCCTCAATCGCTTAATTTAAATCCTTCAAACCAATCCTTGCCTCAACCCTAATTGATCAATGGATTTCAGTTAGTTTACACCTCCGGGCAATTTCTGAGGATGTATGGGCTGTCGTGGCAGTTGGGTATTTTAAAACACTATTATTTCGTGAAAGGACTTGCTCGGCTCTGAACTGCTGCCTGTAAGTCATTTTCCGTCTGATAGACCCTAACTTACGGACAGGAGTGTAAATGATGATGACGGAAAGGCGTCATAATTAACAGCCTTTACTTTTAAACTTTACCAAAGATGTCGTGGGCCATCGATGTATTCAGAGCCTCCCGCTGTAATGAGAGGGCCCTTTTGTTGGCCGGTCTGTTCTGACATTATTCATTAGGGCGAGAATGCGTTGAGTTTTCTCCTGAACACGTCGGGCTTTTGTTCTGCTGTTAACTGTAACCGCCTACCATCAGTTCATTGCTGTATTAATCGATGCAGTATTTTTCAGAAAAATCCCCAATTAAGCGCTTTTAAATCTTGTCTGAAGAGATTGAATTCTTAGATTTATGGTATTGGATTTCAGTAACGCTTTAACAGAAAAATTTGGAGAACGAAAACTTTCTCAAGGACATTGTATAGCATGCTGTTCAGAAAAGGAAAGCTATTTCAAGGAATTTTTACTAAATTAAACATATATTCTATGCAATTTTTTAACTTTGTGTAATAGAGAGCATTTGTTTTTGTTGATATAAAGTGCACCTTTATAACAAGGGATGTATTTTTGTTTTAAACAGTCTTTTGATGTTAATGACTCAATATTTTTCTTTATAACGTTTTATATTATTTTTTAATAAGTACTGATAATGATGAAAAAGCGATAACTTGGTTGTAATCCCTACAGCGTCTGTGTTTATGACAGGGATACTCACGATAAATCCGCAGACAGAAATAAAATAAAATTTTTTCAAGAACGAAAGGAAGACGATATAATGTCCTCATATCCATCCTTGTGGTTAACCCTACTTAAAATATTGTCTAAATTTGTTGAGTGGTAATTTATTTTTATAATTATTTTAATGTATTTGAGCATTAAAACTTTTAGGAATTAAGTAATCTCTCCTTAACCCACCGTAGCAAAGTGTCAGTTGCCAGTACTCTCTTATCATAGCTTATAGTAAAGCACGTCCATTTCTCTTAAGTAGCATATTCTTTTCTGATCGTTGATCCCTAGTGGCCTCTGCAAAGTTTTCTCCATGAGTTAGGTCAGTATTTAAGCCAGCATCAATAACCCAACGTCAATAACGGGTTCCTGTTCATCTTCAATACATCCCCAACTCTCTAGACATCGGATGTCAGTAAGCTACGTACAACATATACATATATATATATATATTTATCCCAATGCTTCTATCTTAATCAGTTACTTAACTTTAATAGATATAGTACATGATTTATTTTAAATGCCTTTTTAAATCATAATTCAGCTTGAACTGTATGTTTTAATAAACATTAAAGATAATGAAAAATATAACTTTATTCCAAAGATTAAGTGATTCTATGTACAGCCAAAATCAATGAAAATCTCTAAATGTCGTAGAAGAACGCCTTAAGGGGAATGGCAAAATCTACGGTATCATTATTAAACAACATGAGGAGCTTTAATGAGCAACATGCTCTGGTGAAGAAATTTCGTCTAATTAATTTCGCTCGTCTGGAAACTAAATGATTCATTAAAATTTCACTATTCTAGCATTTACCATAATTCCATTTAGATTCTTAAATGGAATTATTTATAATATAATTATTTAGTTATAAAACAATCTTGAAATACTATATTAGAGAATATTTTATAACAATAATTGTAAGAGAATGAAACAGCTAGGAATTTTTAGCCAAGATGCTATTTAATATATTTCTTTTAAATACAACACATTTCATTTTTTATCTAATATTTATTTCATTCACTTTTTTGCATTAATTTTAAGCACATCCAAATTATTTTTTATCTCGGTTTTTCGCATGTATAATTTGTTTAACGGAATAATTTGATTGGCATTGAGATATTTGAACATAATTCTTCTTCTTCTAATTTTAATAATTAATATTATATATTAATCATATATAATGTTCATTTTAATAACTATTCAATTAATTTCTTGTATCTTGAAGTTAACACAATAAATAAATTTCTATATTTCTATAAATATGAACTTTTTAATTAAATAAATGTTAATATATAAATAAGAATTATAAAATCCTCCAAAGTTTAAGAACTGTATTTCAGCAAGAGATTAAATTAAATTAAAAATATTTCTAAAGCATTAGAAACCATTGTTTCAAAAATATGTTTTTAACATACGAAAGAATTTATCAAAATAGATGAAATATTTTTATTATTAAAAATTAAAAATCAATTATTTTAATCACATCAATTTTTTATTTTTTTTTTATTTCAGTATTAACCTGGAAGCTATCAATAATTCTATACACAAATTCTTGATAAATTATAAAAGATAATTATCAAATGTTCAAATGCCAATATGTCAAAAGAAAACTAATTAAATAGAACTATTTAAAAAAATGAAACTTGGCTGATTTGCAGTCTTTAAATAATGTGGTATTTATAAAGTTTATATTTCACGTTTCTCAATTACATTTTGCGTAAAACAATTTTTTCTTTTTTCATATTAATTTATTATATGTCTAGGATTTGTAATTTTTGCTAATATAATTCATTATTCTTTATTGAATTATTTCAATAATATACTAATATATTATTAAATAATATTTAAATTTCTAATAAATATTTTGTGAAGTAATTAAAATAATACTTCATGTTTTTAAAAATGTTTCTAATTTTGTATTCATGTTCGTTAAATAAATAATATTTATGTTTTAGTACTATATTTATTAAATTAGCAAATTGATTAAAATCAAATATTTTTTTCTTTAGTCAAAAAAGACTTTATCTTTAGTTCTAGAATCATGATTTCTTAAATTTAAATATCAAAGCCTAAAAATATTTATGAATTAACAAGACGTATTTATTGATATGTGATTAAATTGTTTTTATCAATTTTCAAATTTAATATGAAATTTATTCTTATATGTATACATAAATATAAGAACAATACATTGAAATAAAAGTGTACATTTTAAGCAGAATATTACATATATTACGCTTGGTAATATTTTATAGTTATGTCATTTATAATATTTAAGGGAACACTAACAGGTTTAAAAATAAAATTAAAATTGAAAAATATATGTCATTTTTATTGAAAAATTCAACATGTCCTTACAGAATTTTAAAACTATCAGCGACATTATATATATATATATATGGTATGTGGGTGACCACCTGGGAACACCGCGTGCCTTTGGCATTCACAAATTTGGGACCTGAATGGCCGAGTGTCTAGCGCTCTGGCGCTCGGTGCCACAGGTTTCGGGTTCGAATCCCGGCGGTGCCATGAATGTTTGTAGTGCTTCAGAATCCACTTTAAGCCGTAGTTCCCGGTCTCCTATGACTGTAAGAGTGTCACGGAGCCAAAGTCAGACTTCTACCTACGAGTGCTCCATCACAACAGAAGCTGCTTCTTTCCCCTTCAATCATGAGTACGTATGGGCTTGTGGGCTTGGCCAGCCAAGTGGGATAAGAAACAACAACAAAAAAATATATATATATATTATTTCCTATAAGAAATGAGTACGAGACTGATAAAAAAAACCCAATAAATTCATTACATAGCACCAGATTTTTATTCCAAACGAATCTTACTCTAAAGTAGATCGCCTTGAATTCCAAATTTAGGGATCTAATGTAAAAAATACAGTTTCCGGCTGTTTAGAGAAGAAACGTAGCATCATCAATGAATGATTTTGTTATCTGTGATATGTCTCTTTATTCCATATTTTTTTATTTTTGAGTAGCATATAAAATAAAGTACAGTGTTTATTTTAAGTCCTACTTATAGAACCAGGTAAGTAGATATCATTCAGATATGAATTTGAAAATCATGTTTAAGTTTTGACATGAAATTATGTTTAGGTTTAATTCAGTCTTCCTTAATTTAAGGAATGATGAACGATGTATTTAAATTCGGTGCATTATGCTTCAATATTTTTAGACACTGGGTATTTTTTTCCAATTAAATGCGTAATAATAGACATTTTTATTAAATAAAAAATGCATATTACATTTTGTTCAGTTATTTTGAAATAAATAAATAAAAATATAAATTAAAACAAGTATCAATGCACACAAAGAATTCGTCGCTGCCAATTATTTTTATTGTGTAAATACATGAATTTTTTTTATTAATACATCTTAATTTATGTTTTCACTTTTTTCAGGCAATTTTTTTTTAACTAATGAACAAAAATTTTTTATATGAAAAGAAAAATATCGAATTGAGTACAAATAAAATTTCATGAAAAGGATTTTTTTATTAATTAAAAATGTACTTCTTCAAAAAAGTATCCAGTAAAAACGAGCGTTTGAACCAATTTCATTGCTACTAATTTTATTGATCTGATAGACTTTCATATCACTTTTGTTATATATAGCTTTTATAAATTATTCTAGAATTCTCCGAATTTGTAAATACAAACGTAATTTATTCGGAATACAAAATGAACCTTCTTTAATACATTAAGGTTTTTTTTTTTTTTTTTTTTTAAATTTCTTTAGAGTTACATTTAACATTGTCATTAACTTAAAAGACTTACAAGATTTCCATTATAGTTTTTATTGTTAAACAACAGATCTCTTTTTATTTTAATAACAAACTAAACTTATTTTAATGTAAACTAAATCTTGTATTACAAATACATATATAAGGACTACATTTCCAGTGTATTTTATTTCATTATTCCCCGCATATTTTTCAAATTTCAATTTGTAGTTTTATCGATATGTTTCAAAATATTTTATGTTTAATAAATAATTTATGTCAAAATATTTTATATTATTTACCAAATCTATCATAGATTGCACAATAAATGTTATTAATTGGTATAAAAAAATCAAAAATTCTTATGACTCTACATATATCATTAAAGTTTTATTCAACACTATTTAATTAAAATGAAATACAAATTTGAATGGATAAAAGTAAATAATATTAGTCTGTGAAGAGTTATAAAGCAGTTTAAACTTATTGAAACCGTGAAGTATTTATTGTACAAAAAATGAATGAAGTATCAATTTTTGTGTTCTCAATATACATGCAAAATATATTACTATGCTTCTTCATCATAAGCGCAACAGCCCAAGATGGGCTAGGCCTGCACCTGTTAGCAGATTTCGAGACAGGAGATGGTGTCTTTGGATGGTGTTAGGATTGTCACCCCTACCCCCAACAACCTGCGGCTGAAGGGGATTCCTAACCACTACAACATCCTACACTACATCCTTGGCAACGCAGGGCCTAAAACTCGAAATCTATGGCATCGAGCTCCCGACACTCGGCCTTCAGGTACCTCTAAGATTAGTAAAGTTATTAAAATACTCTTAAAACTATCTACAAGTTGGATGAATCAGCATCAAAAGGCTATAAATCAAAAATCATGAAACATTTTACGTTATGTGCACTTGAATATGGAATTAATGCCATTTTGTCATCAATGTCCGCAAAGCTCAAGAGTCAATAAAATTTATTTAGAGTCCTTTGTTCAAAAAATGTAATTTTAAGTATTACGTCAAAACTAAGCAAAGCAATTTATTTTAAAATATCAGTGAACTGAACAAAAAAAAAAGACAATAAAATATGTTTTTATTGTGTTGGAAACACAATTAAATCAGTAAATCGAATAAAAAAAAAATAACACATAGATATTTCTTTTGTTATGAAGTTTTACTTTATTTTTATTTTTTTATTTATTATTATTTATTTGTTTTGTTATCGAGAACAAAATAAATTGCATTTGAAATGCAGTGTAGCAAACAGCAAAGACGTGGAGGGGGGGGGGAATTAAATAGAAAAAAAATCAACAGCAAGTAAGATTTCGAAAGCAACACTGTCTTCGTTCTTTTGTGGTTTAAGACTAAGTACGAAGGAGAAACCTTTCGTATCTTGTTATGGAATGTATCGAGTTTTCCTGCCCATTACAAAAAAGCTTAGAGTTCTTTTTATGAGAATCTGCATGGTAATTAAATTCCATTCAATGGAATGGATTCTGTTTCAGTTTAGCTTCCTTTTTCTCTTTTGTTGTTTCCATTTTTGCTTATCGATATAAAAAAAAATGGCGACAACCACTAAAAGTCTCGGAGTATCGATGATGTGTTCTTTTTTGGAAAGCTTTTGGTTTTAGAACGATAAGCAGATTAGTTGTGTTCTTTATCCAGAAAAATCAAAGTTAGGAAACAAAAAAGGTCTTTACTTCGATAACCACACTTCTAAAACTGCGATGCAGTTTTTAAACGTGATTAAAATATGTGGGAACATAAAATTTTAAGGGATCTCGCAGAATCATGATATTATCTTTATTTTCATAAATAAGTTTTATTTTCTTCAGTTCTTGTTGCCGAGTAAAAATGGTATTAGAATATTTGTGATATTTTTATTAACTTTTGTATATATGCAATGTTTTTAATCTAATAAAAAGATAAGCTAATTTCATTAAATTTATCTATTGTCTTTATTCAATTCTATGACTCAAACCAGAAATAAAAAAATGAACTGCATGCTTACTTATAAATACATCACGCTTTTACTGTGAAATCTTAAATTATTATTTTTTTTTGTTAAACGATGGAATAAAAAATGGATATTGATAGTAATATTTTTTTGAAAAAAAAATGTGTGTATACATTTTTGAAGATGTTTCTTTAAATTTTGAGATAACTCTTACTTAAGTGCTTGATTTATTCATTTATTACAATAACTATGCGCTGATAAATTTAAAATTGACAGCTAAATAATTTTGTGGTTTAAATTTAATTAAACCTTATCTACATCCATAGAAAAAAACCTACTTGCTAAAGTTTGAGTTCCCTCCTTTTTATTATGTTGGATTTTATTTTATGTTACAAGTATTCTAAATTAATTTACAATGAATTCCCATGGCAAGAAATGGGAAAATTTTAATCTTGTAAGGAATTTAATTTTTTTCAACATTCAGAATCATATAACGTAATCAGTAATGAATTATTATGTTTTGATTTAAAGTTTAAGGAATAATATTCCGTCATAGGTATCTTTTTATAAATTTTGATAACAAGAATTTCATTTTACCAATAATTATTATTTATTTTTATTAATCCATTTTCTATTAACAGTTTCATAAAAGGTTCTCACGTTTTATAAATCTCGATTTAAATTTCCTTAATGTGTTTTTAATATAAATAACATCTGATGAATTTTGAAACACCTACGTTTATCTAATCTTTACGCAAATGATTTAATAACCATTACGTAGAAAATATTAAAAATAATAATAATTTTAATTAATATAATTTGGTTAATGCATTGGGAAATATTAAAAATTATTTTGATTATAATCAGATCATTTTAACAGTAAGAACGAAAATATATTATGTATAATAAATTATACATATATATATATATATATATATATATTACATAAAATCTTTAAAAGCATTTTAATTTTTATGGTTTATTTAATCGTAACTAAATTATTATTATTAATTAACTTTTAAATTTATTTTAACTTATGTTATAATAACAACGATCATTGAAATATACTTTAAAAAATAGCATCTGCGTATCAAATAATAGAAGAAAACGGAAATATTTTCAAGCAAAGTTAACATTATTGCTAATTCGCCAAACAGAGCTCAGCAAGCATCCTTTGTTGCGTCAAATAATCAGCGGATTGCATTTTGAATTGCTGCCGCACGGAAAAGTGCTTTACAGGAGCAAAAGCTATCTGCGGTCTGCAAGGGATATGGCGGTAATAATCCCTTCCCTTCTAATCTGCGAATGTAACTCTGTTTTGAGTGCGTCAGACTCGAAAGTAACAGCTCATTTCCAACCGACTGAATAGCATCCGCCAAATACCCATTATAAATCTTAAACTCGAGAGGACGCCTTCCCCAAATGTTACCATAAAATGGTCGAGTCATTACCAAGGATGGAACTGCCCCAGAATTTAAGATTTCTATGGGTGTTTATCTCGGACTCTGGGCTTGCACGAGGAGCATAGAAACTAAACAGCGTTATTGGAGGAGGAGTGCACATGACTTCGCAAATTAAAATGTATGACGTCCGGAGTATGCGAAATGCATGAGTTGATGGTGTAGCGCGGTCATTTTATTTTAGGCTTGTTGGGCCAAGTTGGCTATTAACTAAGCGTCTTGGGGGAATTCATTAGTTTGAGGATTATTGCGAGCGCGGCACATAGTTTTCGCCCTGATTTATCATAACATGTGAAGTAAAAGTTGCTGTTTATTCGTATAATTAAGAACAATTACCATGTCAGGTACTACACAGTGCATCAGGCACTGCGTCGTTCTTATTAAATAATAATCCTTGTGTCTTATTTGCAATCCGTTAACTAATAAAACTTCAAGAAAACCGGAAATATGTAGACATTGTTATTATAAATTTACTAAACAATGATGCCTTTTATATTAAAATTTCTAAATTCTGTGGATTCTTTACATCTTCCGATGTGTTTTTGTTTGGTAGTAAATATTTTGTTTTTAAAGCTGTTGAAAAGCTTGCTCCAGTGTTTGTTGTCCGTTTTGTTGCTCCCTGTTTGTGGCGGCAACACACTAGAACCTCAACAGACGTGGGGTTAACCAATCTGCCTTGTACATTGGTGAGAGGATGACGGATAGATAGCGAGAGTTATATTCACTCCCGGTTTGTAATGATCATAGATAAAACACATATCATGTTATTCAAAATACCAATACTAATACCAATACCAATAGTTTCAAGCAACGGGATACCAGTGACAGTAGTTCAGTGGAACAACATGAATTTCTCTTTTTAAACTTTTTCCTCCAGCCGTAGATGTAATTTTATTTTAAATTTGATTTTCATTAAATACTTTTATTTTTTAGACTTTCAGTAGTTTCAAATTATTCTAATAAAGTTTTTTTTTTCATACATCTGATGTAACGTCATAACTCTTTATTCCGCACTTCTCGAAAAATATGTACCCTTAGAGGTTTTGGTCTCAAGGCAACTTTTATAAACCTTATCCTACCTCATCAACTTTTATATTTTCTATATAAATTATCATAGAGTTTTGTTCCTAAGGTATGGAATTTCTGACCCTTTACAGTTTAATGCGGTATTCTACAAACAACCTTTATATCATATTTTGATAAAAAATATATTGCAGTCATTTGAGAATTCAAAATTCATCCCCGACCATAATACTTCCACATGTCTTATACATATCTAAACAACCTGAAACTTTCTCTTTTTAGAGAAATTTTCTCATTTCAATAAATTATTTATTAACCTCCTAAAAACTAATAAGTTTGACTGTAAAAATCTTAGAAAATACAATATTATACATTGACTAAAATGAAATATCATAAGCAGTGGTATTATTAAAGAAATATTAATTTTTCAAATGCAATTATAGTGAAGTGTATTAACTTCCTAGAACGGACGAAAATATTATGCGATTCAATTACTTCCTTGTATTTTAAATACTTTAATCTTTTATGTGCGATGCTACATGTTTCAAAATTAAGTAACTTTTGTAATTCTTTAATAATTTGAAATGCATTATTTTAATCCTGTCTTGCTGTATTTAAAAGAAGTTATCATCAATTCCGGGATTTCGTAATTTATTTTCCTTCAATCGTATTGTACCTTCAATTTAGGTTTCACGGAACATTCAATTTTATATTTTTTTTTAAATATCACTTAATAATATATTAAGCTAAACCATTATGTGTATAAAATAGTTCCGTTGTAACAGCCTTTAAAATATTAATAGTATTTCAGGAAAATTGATTTTTTTTTCGATTTCAATAACTCCAAGGAGTTTTGAAGCATAATCTATTTATGTTTAAATGTTAGCTGAAAATCTTTTTTATGCGTAAGCAACTAATATGATTTGCTTTATAGGTGTTCTTGGGGGACCTTAATGCAACGTTTAGTATATTTAACTTTCAAATAGTTTCAGGCTTTTACTCTTTTACCATGTAGTCATTGAATATTCCTTACCTTACTGAAAAGTTGTATTTCTCTGTGTTGTTTCCTATTAATAAATAATTTTTTTCTTCATTAAATTTTAGATAACATTTTAAATTTATTCTGCATTAATATCTAAGTCAATTATGTGCAAATTCAGGTTATTCAGTATACTGTATCAGTAGGAGGGGAAGGCTTGTTACACAAATACAGCACAAATACTCATCCAGGTATAGCAAATTTGGGAGTTCGCAATAAAGTTTTCTGAATTATAATTACAAACATTATGATGTAGAGGAAAGTTTATAATCAAAATTATTTTAAAAAGAGGGAAAGATTATTTAAAATTATTATGTAACTCTATTCCAAAATTAAAGTGAAAATACAACGTAATCAAATCTTAATAGCTCAATTTTTTTTATAATATGTAATACTAAACACTGATAAAATTTATTACTTTCTCTCACAGATCTAGAAGGCTAAACTAGCTAACCGAAAGGAGAAACTATCGTAACTTTGTGGACAGCACAGAATTTTCGAGGTACATCTACAAGAAACAATGCTGAGAATGAATCATTCACTTTTCTTAGAATTTCATTTAAAAAACTAATATATTCTAGTAAAATCGAAAAAAATAAAGTCTTAAGCATTTTTCAACAATGCATATGGATTTTATGAGGGATTTTAAATAATGTGGCATTGTATTAATCTAACAAAGAAACAAGCAAAAGTTTTATTCAAACTAAATCCAGAATTAATCTTTGATTCTCTGAGAGCGAAACGAATTAGGCAAGCGGAAAAATTGAGTTAAATCCAAAGAATCACTTGTAAAACTAATCTGTGTTCTATGAAAAGTTGTGACATTCTATACAAATGCTTTCTCTACGTATTCATTGTGCAGATAAATTGCACATAATCTCTTTCCTAATCTTTTAACATCCGTAGGCTGAGATATTTAATGTCGGTCCCAGTCAGAATTAAAGTGTCAGGTAGTCATCTCAATTCGGTATGACAGCAGTACTTTATGAATTCGTGGATTCTAGAAGTTTGGATGGGGGAACAATATTTGATACAAGTCGCCCATATAATGGTGATTCCAGACATATTTATAATAGGCAAAAATTAAGATATAAACTTTTAATTGTCTCAATTGCAAGAATCTCGATTCTTATTTCTATTATTTATGTAAGTGAATAAGAATTGAAAATGTAATTAAGCATATATAACACACACACACACATATAAATATTATGATTATGCAAAACTTTAGAAATACGTTAGAATAATTTAACAAAATTACTCATTATAGAAATTGATGTAATATCACATTTTTAACTTTATTATAAACATTATTTTCAAATTTTGTTGCTGCACTTATCAATACCTATAAGGAATCTTACAAGTGCTTACATAAGTTGATATATATATATATATACGGAGAGAGAGAGCTTATGACTTATGTAAGATTGAAAATTTATCGTATTTTTTTTTTGTCTTCATCTGAATAATAGAATTCATCTGAATAATAGAATTCATCTGAATAATCTTTTGAATATTCCCGTATACATATGAATAAAATTTTGTGCACAATTTTGGAAACCACAAATGGCTTATATGTGTCTTGACTTGGTATATTAGATATAAATTCGTTATAGTTATTGTTAAATATAGCATTAAATTTCAAAATTAATGTTATAGTTATTGTTAAATATAGCATTAAATTTCAAAATTAATGTTATAGTTATTGTTAAATATAGCATTAAATTTCAAAATTAATGTTATAGTTATTGTTAAATATAGCATTAAATTTCAAAATTAATATTTCAAATGAAATTAAAAATATTTTTTGAGTGAATTTCAAAAATGAAATCTGATTTATCTAATTATCAAATATATTTTTTAACTTTTTGTATAATCATTAAAATATTATCGTTGAAACGTGAAAAAAAAATATTTTACAAGAAATGTAATAAAAATGAGTAATAAAAGTAAAATTTAAGACGAAAAAAAAATTTCGCGCCTTATAAAATTATTTAAATTAACTTTCCAAAATATACCGTGTACGATGAAGAAAAACATTTCAAAATCATAAATTTTTATAAGCAATCAGAAAAAAGAGACTTCACTACATTTATTGAATCTCTTTACGTTTCTGCAAAAAAGAAGCAACATGCCTTAAATTGATCCAATAAAACTTTGAAAGAAGTATCCATTGAAGAAAGCTTTATAAAACACACCTTTAAATCCTTTAAGCATTTAGCCAATGAGAAATGAACTGTAATATTAGGAAATTCCTGTTTTTCATTTTGGTTGAAAGTCCGTTTAATTCTGAAATTCGGTTTTTAATTCAAAGAAGTTTCAAAATCTCAACAACTCTCCTCGAGACATTAGGTATAATTGATCAAAATGCAAGAACCAAACAGCCAAAATAATAAATAAAAAGAATAAAAAAAAGAAAAATATTTTACTTAACTTGAATGGGAGCTCAGCTGAGATGTAGAAAAAGACTTCATTTCTAACGAAGTGTAGAGTTTGTTTACATTCTTGATGTATCTGCGTAACAAAAGTTTCCTCGGGTTTATTCAGAAGAATAATAGAACAGTTCCCTTTATGACAATGAAAATATAAATTTATACTGTTGCTTGCAACGATAACTTACTATACTTAGTAAAGTTATTAGAATTAATTACATTTTAAAACTATTTTCATTGGATCAGTCTTGAATGACTTTAAATCAAAAATCATAAAACATTTTATGTAATATGCCCATGAATGTAGAATTAAAACCATTTTGTCATGAATGTCCATACCTATCTTGAGTCAATAGAAATTATTTAAAACATTTTCTTCAAAAAAAAAAGTAATTTTAAGTATTAAGTCAAAACTAAGCATAGCAATTTATTTTAAAATATCAGTGAATTGAACAAATAAAAAAGACAATAAAATCTGTTTTTATTGTATTGGAAACGCAATTAAATCAGTAAGCTGAAAAAGAAAACTTAACGTATACATATTTCTCTTGTTATGAAGTTTTACTTAATTTAAATTTTTTTATTTATTATTATTTTTCTCTATTTTCTTATCGAGAACAAAATAAACTGCATTTCAAATGCAGTGAAGCAAACAGCATGGACGTGGAGAGAGGGAGGAATTGTGTAAATAAAAAAACAAAATCAGGCAGCAAGTAAGATTTCGAAAGCAACACTGTTTTTATTCTTTTGTGGTTAAATACAAAAGAATGAATGAGAAACCTCTCGTATCGAGTTATGGAACGTATCTAGTTTTCTTGCGCATTGCAAAAAAGCTTAGAGTTTTTTTTATGAGAATATGCATGGTAATTAAATTCCATTCAATGGAATGGATTCTGTTTCAGTTTAGCTTCCTTTTTCGGTTTTGCTATTTCAATTTTTGCTTATCGATAAAAAAAATGGCGACAACCACTAAAAGTCTCGGAGTATCGATGATGTGTTCTTTTTTGGAATGTTTTTTTGTTTCAGAACGATAAGCGGATTCTTTATCCTGAAAAATCTAAGTTAGGAAACAAAAAAAAGTTCTTTGTCCCGATAACCGTTCTAAAGCTGTGATACAGTTTTTAAACGAGATTAAAATATGTGGGAACATAAGATTCTAAGGGATCTCGCAGAATCGTGATATTATCTTTATTTTCATAAATATGGTTTATTTCCTTCAGTTGTTGTTCCTAAAGGTATTAGTAAAAAAGGTATTAGTATTTTTGTGATATTTTTATTAAGTTTTAGATATATGCAATGTTTTTAATCTAATAATATAAGGTAATTTGATTAAATTTATCCATTTTTTGATTTTTTTTTTTGTTTTGTTTTCTTTTGTAACTCCATGACTCAAACGAGCTATATAATATCAACTCCATGTTAACATATAAATACATCAGTCTTTTACTGAACACATTTAAATTATTACTTGTTATATAGTGGAATAAAAATTGGAGATTGATAATAATATATTTCAGAATGTTAATGTATGCATATTTATCAGATTCATTTTTGAAGTTGTTTCATTAATTCTGAGATAAAGTTTTGTGCTTCAAATTAGCTTCTGATTCATTCATTTAATAAAAGATCTATGCATTTACATAAAATTTAAATATGATAGATTAATAATTTTGAAGTTCAAACTTAATTAAACGTTATCTATAGCCATATAATTTTTTTTTATTTTGTTTTCACATCTTTTTTTTTATTTTTCAAATTTACTAAGTTACCCAATTCTTTATTTATCACTTATAATTATTGTCGTTACTTCCATTGTTAATACATTGGCCAAGAAAGGAGAATATTTTAATCTTGTAAGGAATTTGATTTCTTTTCTCAACGTTCATAAACATATTCCTTAAGCAATAAGGGAATTTTTATATTTTGATTATAAATGTTTAATGATCAACTATTCTTTCATAATAACTTTTCATAAATTTTATATTTCAATTATAACCAGTTCATTACACCAGTTAGTATTTTTCGTTTTTATCAATCCATTTTATATTAATAGTTTCATAGCAGGATCTCAAATTTTATCAAACATGATATAAATTTTCTTAACGTCCTTTTAAATATGATCAATTTATACGATGAATTTTGAAACACATTGGTTTATTTAATCTTTACGCAAATGATTTCATAGCAATTACTTAAGATAATATCAAAAAATAATGATTGTCATTAAATTATAATATGCTTAACTCATATTTGAAATAGTTACAGCGCTTCATCCTAAAAGTTAATTTTAAAAATGAAATTTTTAATATTATCCTGATTTTTTTCAACTATCAAAATATATTTTAAGCAGTAAAGACATATTTATATTTTTAAGAATTGTGTAAGAGCTATATAATATATGATATTTTGTGAATATTTAGATTTGGAGCTTAATTATATCGTTTTGACAGTAATAACAAAAATACATTGTATGTAATAAATTATACATAATGGATGCAATTATATATGACATTATAATCATCATCATCATTGTCCCAACAGCCCCATGGTGGGCCAAGACCGTTTGTCTATTAGCGGATTTCGAGATGAGAGACGTTTTTCTTTTATTGGGTTGGGTTTTTAGCCCTATGTCCAACAGTCATATTAGACCGGGAACTACTGTTTAGAGTGGATTCCGAACCACTACAAGCATCCATGGCACCTATCCATGTCCCTATGTCAACAATGGCAATCATGACAACTATCCATGGGCCCTATCCCCCTATCCAAGCATCCATGAAATCTATGGCACTGAACGCAGAGCTCCAGTTACTCGGCCGGGAGGCCCCTAAAATTATTTTTGATCATTAAAAAAATTGTGATATTTAAAAAAAAATTATAGTTGTAAAAGTATAAAAATGTGAGTAAAAAGTTAACAAATGAACTCAAATAAGTTACTAACATTTCATTTTAAATATATATATAATAATATATAATAAATGTATATAAATTTATATAATATTTTGTTGAAATTAAACTAAATAATAACAACTTAACTTAGTGCGTAAGTTAATCGGAGGTCTATTTAACTATTCATCTCAATCATGTTTCCATATCCCCAACGACATATATATATATATATATGTGTGTGTGTGTGTGTGTGTGTGTGTGTGTGTGTGTGTGTGTGTGTGTGTGTGTGTGTGTGTGTGTGTATATATATATATATTGCCAAACATTTCAGAGGTATATTAATTTCTAAGGTTAATTAAACTCGTAACTAAATTGTTATTATTTATTAACCTTTAAAATTATTATAACTACTCATAACAACGATCCTTCAAATATACTTTAAAAACATCATCTTCCTTTCCAGTAACATAAGCAAACTCGAATGATTTCAGCGAAATCAACATTATTGCTAATTCACCAAACACAGCTCAGCAAGCATCCTTTGTTGGGTCCAATAATCAGCAGATTGCGTTTTGAAATACTGGCGCACGGAAGCCTGCTTTAGAGGAGTAAAAGCTATCTGCGGTCTGCAAGGGATAGGGCGGTAATAATTCCTCCCCTTCTAATCTACGAATGTAACTCTGTTGTGAGTGCGCCACATTCGTAAGTAACAGCTCATTTTCAACCGACTGAATAGCATCCGCCAAATACCCATTATAAATCTTAAACTCGAGAGGTCGCCTTCCCCAAATGTTACCGTAAAATAATCGAGTCATTACCAAGGATGGAACTTCCCCAGAATTTAAGATTTCTATGGGTATTTATCTTGGACTCTGGGCTTTGCACGAAGAGCGTTGGAAGTGGGCAGCGTTATAGGAGGAGGAGTGCACATGACTTCGCAAATTGAAATGCATGATGTCTGGAGTGTGCAGAATGTATGAGTTGCTGGTGTAGCGCGGTCATTTTATTTTAGGCTTGTTGGGCCAAGTTGGCTATTAACTAAGCGTCTTGGGGGAATTCATTAGTTTGAGGATTATTGTAAGCGCGGCAGATTGTTTTCGCCCTGATTTATCATAACATGCGAAGTAAAAGTTGCTGTTTATTCGAATAATTAAGATCAATCATCAAGTCAGGTGATTTAATACTTGCATTAGGAAGTACATCTTTCTTATTAAATAATAATCCCTGTGTCTTATTTGCAATCAGTTAAATAATGAAACTTAAAGAAAACAGAGAATACACGTACGTAGACATTATTAAATTTACCAAACAATGATAACTTTTAAATTAAAATTTCGATATGTATTATAAATGTATTCTTTACATCTTGCGATGTGTTCTGGTTTTGTAACAAATATTGTTTTACAATTATAGTAAAACATGTTAAGGAAATAAAAATGGAAGTTTTTTTTTTAAATTGTACTTAAAATGAGTGTTGATTATATTGTTTGATTTCAGATTCCGGAATAATATAAATTAAATTTATGAAAATTGAGCCAATTTACCAAATAACAAATATAACAAGTGGAATTTTAGTTAATTATACGCATCCAGTATAGGTGTTATGTAAATGAATTTATGATATATATTAAATCTTCTTAAAAATATAACAGCACACATAGCGCACAAATTATTTATTTCCGTTCGAAAGCATATAATTCTTTTTTTTTTAAGGAAAAAACCAGTAACGTTAAAAAGCGTAATGTTAATTGCATTTACGAATTTATCATTGTAGTTAAAAGACTTTTTAAATAGTTTGGTTTGACTTAGGCATAAGATGAACCAACAATCTGATAATTTTATGATGGACAAAAAGTAATGCACAGAAATTAATTTTAAGAAATTTAATTAAATCATTCCATTGTTGAAAATTTAATTAAATATTTTAACTAATGTAAATATATTTACTATTTTGAAATAATTTTTAATAGGATATAAACATCAAATTTTCAGGAAATTTTTTATAAGTTGTATAAATAAATATCTCTCTTAATCATATTTAAACTTATATTTTATTTATAACAACTCAATTTTCACTGGCAAAATTTTTAAATGGATATATCATTCAAGTTTAAATTTGGGTTAACATGAATTAATTTTATTTAAAAGGGTGTAATATAATAAAAGAGGTTTACTTAGATTCCATGTTTTATATAGTTAACATTATGAAGATTTCGCAAGGTGTTCTCCAATTATTACTATTATAAAAATATAATTATTATAAATATATAATATAATTATAAAAATATAATTATAATTATTATTTGAAGTATTATTTTTACTTAAAAACAATTTCTAAAATAACATTTTTTAAATCCATCCAAATAATTTTAAATGCTCTTAGTTTTGATTTGAATATTGATAATAATAGTTTCTGAATTAGTTAAGTTCCAATTTTTTTGCCCTCAATAATCTAAACATTATCTTCAATAATATTATGCGTATGGCAGTTAATGCTCACTATATGCAATTAATTTCATTATAATAGTTCACATGTTCAACAGTTAACGTTTTAGACTGAACTATTCATCCAACATCATTTAAGGAAATATATATATATATATGTTGTTGTTATTGATATTATGTAATTCATTGGAACACTCATATATATATATATCTTTGTTCCAATACACGATCCATTAAGATGATATCCATCTTCATAATCATTTCAACATCAGAAAAAAATATTCTTAACTCTATTTCAAGATTATTAAATGAAATTAAATAATAATTTATATATGTATACAATACATGTATAAGAGTAAATAAAAATGATGCATTAAACAATTTACTAGTTTCTACCACACTAACGTTATATATAGTAAGTAAAAATTAGTATTTAAAATCAATGAACTTTGACACTGAGAAATAGCTAAAAAGAATAAAAAGACAAAAAATAACCGCTGTTTGTTGTGAGGTATTCAAACGAGCATCATAATTGCATACGAAACAACAGCCACGTGCCTAAGAAAGGGAAGGTAGCAGTTAACGAACTGCCAGACGAACAACTAAGAATCATTCTATAATAACTGTTCTATGTAACAAATACCTTCAGATGTCCCTATAGGGAAAACACCTTAGGAGACATTCTACTTGTGGCAGCAACACAAGGGAACCACAACAGATGTAAGGATGACCAATCTGCCTCGGACACTGGTGACAGGATGATGGATGGATAGCGGCAGTTATATTCCCTCCCAGTTTATAATGATCCTTGATAAAACGCATATCGTAATACTCACAGAAGAATAACTATCACTGCGCAATGATTTGCAATAGTTTCAAGCAACGCGATACCAGAGATAGTAGTTCAATAGAATAACATGAATTTTAACCATTAACATGAATTTCCAATCCATTTAGCTTTTTGAACTTTTCCCTCAAGCCTATAGATACAATTTTTATTTTACTTTTTCTCATTAAACCTTTTTGTTGTTTAGATTTTCTGCAGTTTCAATTGATTTCAACAAAGATTATTTCTGGGCATCAGATATAACGCATAACTCTTTATTTATGTTTACTGTCTTGAAAAATATTCTCCCAAAGCAACGTTTATTAACTAGGAACGAAATGTCTCAACCCTATACAGCTCATGGGGAATTATATAAACAATATGTATCTCGTATTTCCGTAAAATACAGTTTGCCATATATTTCCAAATAATTTTAAGGGACATAGCTTCAATTTCAATATTTATAATAAATGTTTTGCAGATCTGCTGCCTCCAATGTTCCAAAATATCAACCTCAATAATATTATGTTTATTACTGTTTTACAATATGCAGTTAAGTTCATTATGTCCATTAAGTTATGTTCACATGTTGCCATAATAATAGTTCATATGTTCGTTCTATTTTGCCATTGCCTACATTTGTGAATACATATTCATTTCAAAATTCATCTCCTACCCCAATACATCTACCTGTCTTATACATATTCTAAGCAATCTAGAACTTTTTGCTTATTAAAGAATTTGCTTCTTTCACTCAATTATTTATTAACTTCCTAAAAACTAATAATTTTGACAGTAAAAATCTCAGAAAATGCAACATTATACATTGACTTAAATGAAATATCATAAACAGTGGTATTAACAGAGAAATATTAATTTTTCAGATGCAAATATAGTGAAATGTATTAACTCCGTACAACGGATGAAAATATTTTGTGATTAATTTACTTCCTTGTATTTTAAATACTTTAATCTTTTATGGGAGATATTACAATGTTTAAAAATTAAGCGACTTTTGTAATCCTATTACACTCATGTCCATAAATTCAGGATAATGAAATTCAGACAAAGAAAGAGACAGAAGCAAAACAAATTTGACTTATTTATTTGTAAAGTCTATTTATTAAACAAAAGGTAAAGAGTGAAATAGATGCTATTTGTTTGATTTATAATTAATAAAAATTGCGATTTTTACTCCTGGATCAAATTTCAAAAAAGACCTATTTACAAAAAACAGTATAACATCGTTAGTATGATGGTTAATATGGACTATGTCTCATGGACGATGCAAAACAGGCCTTACAACGCCTAGGCATGCTGAGTATCAAATTATCAATCTGATCTTGGGGAATATTACACCACTCATCAAGGAATGCCCTCCGAAGTTCCGGTTACAAGGTGGGAGGGAGTTGACGGGCTCCAATTCGTCGGCCAAGAATATCCCACCCACGCTCTATTGAATTCAAGTCCGGTGAGTATGCGGGCCAATCCATACGGGTGATATCCTCCCATTGAAGGCATTCGTCTACAAAATTTGCACGGTGAGCACGGTGAGGACGGGCATCCATAAACAGAAATTCAGCACCCATGGAGCCCCGAAACAAACGTACATGTTGTTCCAGAATGACATCCCGATAGATGTGGCCTGACATCGTTACACTCTGAACACGCAGGTCAGTTCTGGAACCAAGAATAATTCCTCCCAAACGAGCCATCCTGCACCACCGTAACAGTGTCGTTCAATGGTGTTCTCTTGGTAGTAACGGGTACCTGGCGCTCTCCATATGAAAGTACGGCGAGAATCAGACTGCAAACTAAACCTGGACTCGTCGGAAAACATCACACAAGACAACTGTTGCGGTGTCCACAATGCATGCTCTCTACTCCAGGTTAATCGCAGGCGACAGTGAGTTGCGGTAAGTGGAACACATCTGACAGGCCTACGAGCATATAGACCAATGTGCCTTAAGCATCTGTACACGGTCTGCCTTGAAACTGTCGTACCGGTAGCTGAAGAGAGCTGACGAGACAGGTCTGATGTTGTGCTCCGTTTGTTTCTTTTGTCAATAACTGCTAAATACCGGTCCTCATTCAGCGTTGTAACTCGGGTGCGACCTGTGCTGTAACATCCACTCACATTAAAGTCATCTTGGAATCGTTGCCAAAGCCTGGAGATGACACTCTGAGCGATTCCAAGTTCCTCGGATACTTCCAGCTGGGTACGTCCACATTCCAGTCGTCCGATAATTCTACCACGTAAAAAATCATCAAATACTTCCTTTGTGCCATAACTATGCGGTTATGGCATTGAAAGGCTTTAAAGCGTTTGTGAACAATTTTACTTCTTTGACACCATTCATATATACCCCTCTCTTACATTCTCGTCATTGTGACGTACTATCCGTGCCATCTGGTGGTTTCCTGTAATTTGCATATTCTTCTTCAAGATGTGTGTGATAATTCTACAGGTTTAATTTTTATTTTAGAGTTCAATTTCTGTGTGATTCTGAATTGTCCTTAATTTATGGACATGAGTGTATAACTTAAAATGCATTATTTTAATCCTATCTTGATGTATTTAAAAAAAGTTATCATCAGTTACCAGATATCGCAATTTAATAATATATTAAGCATAAAGCATTCTCTGTTCAAAATCGTCTCATTGTAACGGGCTTTAAAATATTAACAGTATTTCACAAAATTGGATTATTTCTTCTATTTCAATAACTCCAAGGGCGTTTGAAACATAATCTTTTTATGTTTATATGTTAGCTGAATTTTTTTTTTATGCATAAGTAAACTAAAACGATTTGCTTTATAAGAGATCTTGAGGGAATTGAATGCAAAGTTTAGTATATTTAACTTCCAAATAGTTTCAGACTTTTACTCTTTTATTATGTAGTCATTAAATATTCTTACCTTACTAAAATTTTGTGGGGTTTTTTGTGTTGTTTTCTATTAATAAATTATTTTTTCATCTTATTAAATTTTACATAGCATTTTGAATTTAATCTGCATTACTATGTGATTGTCGTTGTTGTTTTCATGTCCCTTGTGTTTTTTTTCTTTTTCTTTTATTACTTATTGTAGCCTGCCATTGGTTTCCTAAAACAAAATTATTTTAAAAAGAAAAAGTTTTCAGAAATAACTTTACAAAATATGTAGTCTTAAATTGATAATTTGTTCATTATGATGCGAAAATAAATGTTACATCCTATTACAATAAATTTATTAATATTTTATTTCATAATTTATATAAATGAACAATTTTTGATAATTATTATTGTACCAAAATTTTATTATTAGAAAATGGTTTAAGTTTCAATATTTTTTCATTATTAAATTTAACTTTTATTTATACAATGTTTTGTATTATAAAACAAAATTAACTATATTAATCTTAACTAACTATATAACTATACTAAAGTAATAAATATTTTGAAAAATTTCTTAAATTGATATAATGTTTTTGAATTTTACTAATTTTATTTTAATGCTAAAAATATTGCTATTTCAAGAATAATAAAATAGACTTTTAAAATATTTGATATTATGAAATATTTCGTTTTAAATCAATGAAAAATTACATATAGTGAAAAAAATAATTTATAATTTAAGAAAAAAAACTTTGAATGAAATGTTATAATTTTCTAACTATTTCGCCTTAAAAATGAAAGGTATGAAAATTTTTAAACATTTTATTTGAAAATGCGCAATAATATTTTATTAATATTTAGATTATTGAAACTCTTAGTACATAAAATGATAAGATATTCATTTTTAAGTTCTTTCTGTTGCAATGAATAATTCTGTGATTAAGCAAAATATTTCTTTAATAAATTCTCAAATTTTTACACCATTCTGTTTCTGATAAGATCCTTCTCCAAAATTAATCTTTTCAAGATACTTCTCTTTTTGAAAGAGTTAAAAGAGGTATAGTTATTATAAAGGCTTTGTGACCCAGACTTTGTGTTCTTTCTTGAGGTATTTTGTTTTTATTCTTTCAAATCCTCATGAGAATTAAAACATGAATCAAAGAGAAGAAGAATTATTGATAAGAACATCATAGTTTTAAGCCATAAATATTAAATTCTTAAGATATGTCTAGTTTCTTTTATATAAATAATATGGTGAAACTGCAAATTTATGCATTAGTTACACATAGCATCAATATAATAGGCTAAAATAGAAAATGCAATCTATAAAAAATAGAAAACCTACTTTATATTATCTTAATTAAAATCACAAATATAAAATTATTTTCATGATATAATATCAAATTAAATATTTTAAATACTTGTTAATTCAAATCTATGGGTGAGAAAATAAAGCAAATATATTATTACTGCAATGAATTTATTTTACAAATACTAATGTAGATATTCTGCAAAAATATTTGAAATTTTATTTGTAAATACTTGAGTAATTGTAAATATTTGTAAATACTAGTTAGTTAATTTCAATATTCCCTCTAGAGGAATTCAAAAATACAAATAACCAGAATAGAAAACATTTCTGCATGGATTTTCAAATAAGTCTGGAAGTAGATAGTTTCGTAATACAGACTGTTGTTCATAGAAACCACGAATCATTTATGCGATGAGTTTAAGAGGCAAAATGTGCGATTTTTAGACATAGGGAATCCAAATGTGAAATTGTAAAGAGATTATCTGAAAATAAATGTTTTAAATGACATTACAAACAGCATTGTCTTTTAATTTTCTTACTTTTACACATGACTTATTTACTACAACCGCACCATCTACTGGAATTTTCTTCTAAATTGTCGTTGCCTCAGTTGGTAGAAGACTATCCTGGCTTCAGTTTTCAAAATGGCAGCGAAACACCACTTAATATAACCGCGTAATGGGCAATCTTGTTGTTGTTTGTTGTTTCCTATCTCATTTGGCTGGCCAAGCCCACGAGCCCATACGTGCTCATGATTGAAGGGGAAGGAAGCAGCTTCTGTTGTGATGGAGCACCCGTAGGTAGAAGCCTGACTTTTGCTCCGTGACGCTCTTACAGTCATAGGAGACTGGGACCTACAGCTTAAAGTGGATTCCGAACCACTACAAACATCCATGGCACCGCCGGGATTCGAACCCGAAACCTGTGGCACCGAGCGCCAGAGCGCCAGACACTCGGCCATTCAGGTCCCAAATTTGCCAACGGCACGCGGTGTTCCCAGGTGGTCACCCACCCAAGCTGGGCAATCTTAGAAATAATATGCAATGTCACTAGATTAGTAGTTCTGTGTCAAATGATGTGATCATGCCCTGAGTAAAAAACCTTGTAAGTTTTTTCTCTGTGTATATGTGACCTACAAGTTACAATGATGATATTATGACGGAAAAGGTGGTCGAATGAGTAAGCTATGGTAAGTTAACTTGTGTGATAAGACTAGATTACCATATAGACATAGTCTCATGTCTCAAAAGGGGCCTTATTAAAAATTTCCAGAAACTTGAAAGAGAAAATAATGACCTTTTCCCTGCAATAACTGTATTTGAGAAATAAACTCATAAAATAGTCTTAAATATGATTAATTTTTGAATAATTTATTTTGATTTAGCTTCCATAATCAGTTACCGTTTTGTTATAAAATTCCGATTAAAATGAAATAGACGTATAAAATAATACATGAAAATTTTTACGATTAAATATAAAATTAAAAAAATACATTAAAGAAACATCACGAAAGAAAATAATATCGTACATATTAAAAATTCCTATTACTCATTCTTGCAAAACTTGCCACTTGGCTTAATGAAATGTTTTGTGAAAGCCGTGGACAAGAATGGATCCGCCTTATGTACATAAATAACACATTTCTTGCAATTACCGAAACAAACCGTAACAATGAATTTCCATTGGCCCAAAGATCTTCAAGCTGTTTATTTATACAAAATTTAATATCCCTTTCAACAAGATGAGAAATAAACCAAAAATTCTTTTTCGCTTTATGTCAAGAAATGTGAAGTTAAAGAACCAGTGATGGAAATAAGAAAAGAGATTAGTGATAGTGATGGAAAAAGAAATAAGTGTTAGTGATAGATAAACAAGAAAATGATAGAAATGTTGTCAGCATATAAGAATCTTGGTTGCACTATTTCTCTAAAAATTTATTATTTTCTTCAGTGTAATTTGGAAATTTGTTTCTGAAGGTTTGTGGATGTGGATGTTGCGCCAATGAAGTAGAAAGTTTATAGTTCTTTAATTATGTGCCTTTAATTATGTGCCTAATCCTTAAAATTTTATCCACGTCATTCCTTTTAACGACAAACACTTATTGCAGGCAATAAGAATCCGTAGAAGAAATTAACCTTTTTCGTCCTTTTGCCTACATTATAGAAACATTTTGTCAAAAGATTATCCTCAATCAAGTAATTACCTAAACATATATGTATGTTTACATGCTAATATTTATGCTACATTAGGCAATTTTTTAATTTTCATTAAATAATTCTATCATAAATTATAAAATTGTTTTTGTAACTAAGCGGTTTACAAAATATTTTAAGTTCATACTTCATTATATTTACCAATTATTTCAAAATATTATTATAAAATGACGAAAGACAATAGCAAATACAGAATGAACACAAAATTTTGCATTAATGCCAGACAAAATTTTTAGGAAAGTGACATCAAGAAATGCCCGGCTACTTCTAGGTTAATACAGAATTCCAAATATCGTCGATTTATTTGATTCACAACAACAGAGGAAAAGCTTCTTAAAACCTTTTCATCCTTCTGCCTTCCTGTAGAAACTCATTTCATATGTACTGCATTCCTACTTTTCCTCTCTCTATCTTTCGTCTGCAGAAGAACCAGTCAAAAATGGCATCAAAATACCTATGGCCGAAAAGAAATCGAAGCTGCCATGAATATTGCTTCAATGCGAACAAAACTCCCAATCCTTTTATAAGCGGCATTGAATTCCTCTCAATATATTTGAAGACAGGGCAAGAAAAAAGTACTCACTAAACTGAATTTATTTGCTTTGCAATATGTCTGTGTACTCGCATGTTAAATCTCGTGCAATGTTTACGCTTATCTTGCGTATAGATTTCCATCTCTGCATCTGTGAAATGAGCAAACTGAATTTCATATCCTGCATTTTATGGGCTGGAAAGTCATTTTGTTTTTGTACACCAAATGCCGAGAACTTTATCTATTTGAAAAATAATAATATCCCACAAGCTGAAATCGATTTTGCCCGCATAAATTTTTCAGTATATTTCTCTTTTTAAATAGTGTATATGAAGTGAATTTTAAGTTGTACGTATTAATATGTTAAATATTAGATATTAAATAATAACATATATTTTACAAATGATTCTAAAAATTCGCATTATTTATTTAAAATAAGTTTTGTAAAACTCCATTTAATTATGTGGCAATCTAAAAAAACGCAACATCAGTACTTAACACTAAATTTATTTCTTAGGAAAATAATTTTTTTAAAAGTGTAATAAAATTTCAAAACTAGTTTTTCAATGATTATGTATCCTCATTATATATATTTTCAATAACATGGTATCATTGCATAACACTAAAATGTTTATATTAAATAATGATATCTCGAGTTATGAAGCAAATTTTGAAAAAGAGTTTACAAACAGAGTTGTTTTACTTTTTTATAATATATTTTTAATCAGTGTCATATATGTATTTTCTAAATCAAATTTAAAAAATTATAAAGTCTTTAACTATTTAACTGAAAACTAAAGTTTCAATACAATTTAAAATATAATTTATAATATTTTACATATTAGTGTATGCTGTATTTCAATAAAAATTTTATCAAGTATTTAACAATAACTGTCAATTTATATGCAATTAACAACTAGAGTATCAAACACATTTAAATATGACAACAAACAAATAAAAAATATTAATTTTTCATTATCCATAAAAATAGCATAATATAATATATTAACCACATCTAGCATTCCTTTAAAATTATTCAGTTAAATAAATCACATCTAGCATTCCTTTTAAATTAACACATTAAATTTCTATAATTATATAAATATAAATAATAAATTATAAAATATAAGAATGAGCTACATAATGTTCCAAATTATAACAACTTTATTTCAACATGAGATTAAAAGTAATATTTAAAAAATATTTCTAATGCGTTTAAAACCATTTGTTTCAAAAATATACTTTAACCTTATGAAACCATTTTTAACAAAAATGATAAAAATTAATAATATTAAAAAAATAAAAGAATTTCATAAATCGAATTAATTACATAAACTTTTTTTTATTTTTACAGATATTTATTTTTTAAATTGTAAACACCAAATACATCAGTAATTTCTATGCGTAAATTCTTGATAAATTATAAAGCTAATTATCAAATGGGGAGCTCAAAGGAAAACTAATTCAATAAATTTAAACTATGAAACTCGGCTGATTGCAGTCCTTAAATAATGCACGATGTTTATAAAGTTTATATTTCGTGTTTTCGAGTTACAATTTTATTATACTATTTTGCGTATAATAATAATAATACATTTTCATATTAATTTATTATATTTCATGGGTTTGTGTTTTTTGCTTATATAATTAATTAGGCTTTGTAGAATTAATTTAATATTTCTATTAATATATTAATAAATAATATTTCAATTTCTATTAAATATTATCTGAAAAAATTAAAATTACACTTCATGTTTTAAATAGTGTTTCTAACTTTGCATTCATTTTCTTTAAACAAAAAATATATTTTTATTATGTATTTATTAAAATAGAAAACTGATTAAAATCAACTTTTTTTTATTTAGTTAGTTTTTATTTAGCATTTAGTTTTTAGTCCCAGAAACATTATATCCTAAATTAAAATATCTAAGCATAAAAATTTTTATAAATTAACAAAGCGTGCATTTGTTATTAAATTTTTTTTATTAAATTTCAAATTTCAAGGGAATACATTCTAATAGAACACTGCATACAGAAAAAAAAAACCTTTTTAAGCAGAATGTTACATGTATTATGCTTAGTAATATTTTATAGTTTTACGATTTATAATAATTAATGTTTAAACTTAAAACTAAAATTGAAAAATATATGTCATTTTTATTGAAAATTTCAGCATGTATTACAGAATTTTATGGTTATAGGGGACAAAAATAAAAATAAAAGGTGCTGTAAGAAATGAGTAAAAGATAGAAAAAAAAAAGTAAACCAATAAAATCACAACATAGCACCAGATTTTTATTCCAGACGAATTTTATTCTGAAATAGATCGCCTTGAATTCCAAATTTAGTGATTTAATGTAAAGCAAAAAAAAAAAAAATCCATTACACTTTCTGGCTGTTTAGAGAAGAAACGTAGCATCATGAAAGAATGATCTTGTTAGCTGTGATATCTCGCTCTATTCTTTTTTTTTGTGAGTAGCATATAAAATAAAGTATATTGTTTATTTTTAGTCCTGCCTATAGAACCAGGTAAGTAGATGATATTCAGATATAAATTTTAAAAAGAAATGTTTATTATATTTAATTAATTCAATGATGAACAATGATGAATGAAGACAATGATGATGGTGAATGTATATTTAAATTCCTAGTATTATGCTTCAAAATTTTTCAAAGTATTCTGTAACATTACCAAATCTATTATAGATTACACAATGGATATTATTAATTGTTATAAAAAATTTAACTAAAGTATTAAAATTTATATCATGCTGCATATTCCAAATTTTATTCCAAACTGTTTAATTAAAATGACACATATTTATAGATATAAAAGAAATAATTTCCAATTGTGAATATTTATAAAACAGTTAGACGCGTTAAAACTTTTAAGTAATTATTATACTTAAAACGTAATAAGTATTCATTTTTGTAATCTAATAAGTATTCAATTTTGTAGCTAAGAACCTAGAAACCTATGGCACAGAGCGCCAGCCACTCGACCTCTAAGTCCTACTATGATTAGTAAAGTTATTAAAAATAGTCTTAAAACCTTAAAAATATTTATAAGTTGAAGGAATCCGAATTGAATGCTATCAATGAAAAATCATCAAACATTTTATTGCCTGCATTTATATGTAGAATTAATGCCGTTTCGTCATCAATGTCCCTTACAGCTCAAGAGCAAATGAAATTTATTTAAAAGTCCTTTCTTCAGAAAAGGCAATTTTAAGTATTAAGTCAAAACTAAACATAGTAATATATTTTAAAATATCGCTCAACTGAACAAATAAAAAATATAATAAAATCTGTTTTTATTGTGTTGGAAACACAATTAAATCAGTATACTAAAAAAAAGAAAACTTAGCATATATATATTTCTTTTGTTATGAAGTTTTGCTTCATTTTTATTTTGTATTTATTAGTATTTATTTATTTATTTTGTTATCGAGAACAAAATAAATTGCATTTGAAACGTAGTGAAGCAAACAGTAAAGACGGGGAAGGGTAATAATAAACAAAAAATTAAATAAACAAAAAATCAGCAGTAAGATTTCGAAAGCAACACCGTTTTTATTCTTTTGTGGTTAAAGACAAAAGAACGAAAGAGAAACCTTTTGTATCGAGTTATGGAACGTATCGAGTTTTCTTGCGCATTACAAAAAGCTTAGAGGTTTTTTTTTATGTGAATCTGTATGGTAATTAAATTCCATTCAATGGAATGGATTCTTTTTCAGTTTAGCTGCCTATTTCTGTTTTGTTATTTCAAGTTTTGCTTATCGATTAAAAAATAAGAATGGCGACAAACACTACAAGTCTCGGAGTATCGATGATGTGTTCTTTTTTAGAATGCTTTTTGTTTTAGAACGATAAGCGGATTAGTTGTGTTATTTATCCTGAAAAATCTAAGTTGGGAAACAAAAAAGTTGTTTACCCCACTAACCAGCCTTCTAAAGCTGCGATGCAGGTTTTTTTTAAGCCAGATTAAAATATGTGGAAACATAAAATTTTTAAGGGATCTCACAGATTCGACATATGATCTTTATTTTCATAAATACGTTTTTTTCTTCAGTTCTTTTTGCCGATTAAATATGGTATTAGAATTTTTGTGATATTTTTATTAAGTTTTGGATATATGCAATGTTTTCAATGTAATAAAAGAATAAACTAATTTAATTAAATGTATCCATTTTTTTAATTTTTTTTTGTTGCGTAACTCTCCATGACTCAGACCAGAAATAAAATATCCACTGCATGTTTACATATAAATCTGTTACTCTTTTATTGTAAAAATTTAAATTATTAGTTTTTTTGTTATACAGTGGAATAAAAATTGGATATTGAGAATAATATATTTAAAAATGAAAGTGTGTGTATATTTATCAGTTACATTCTTGAAAATGTTTAACTAACACTGTACATTTCTCTAAAGCCCTAGATTTACTCATTTAATAAAAGATCTATTAACATATACTGAATTTAAATATGATAGCTATATAATTTTGGAATTTAAATTTAATTAAACATTTTCTATATCCATAGAATAAAACCTATTTGCTAATGTGTGTGGAAATACTTATTAAAGAATATCTTATTTTTTTTAAACTGTTTTGTTGTTTTTAAAATTTCCTAAGTTACCCACTACTTTATTTATCATTTATAATTATTTTCTTTACTTCCATTATTGATACATTAGCCAAGAAATGCAATTTTAATCTTATAAGTAATTTGATTTTTTTTTCCACATTCATAACAATATTACTTAATCACTACGGGGTTTTTTATATTTTGATAGATACTTAATGGGCAACTATTCTATCATAATCCCTTTTCATGAATTTTATATTTCAAATATAACCAGTTCATTTCACTAGTTAGTATTTTTCGTTTTTATCAATCCATTTTATAATAATAGTTTCATAACAGGTTCTCGAATTTCGTCAATCATGATTAAAATTTCCTTAAAGTGCTTTTAATATATATAATATCTGATGAATTTTGAAACAAATTGGTTAATCTAGTCTTTACTCAAATGATTTCATAACAACTACTTAAGTTAATATAAAAAATAATGTTTCTCTTTAAATTAAAATATGATTGAGACACTTGCGAAATACTTATAGGATCCATCGTAAAAGATAATTTTAAAAATGAAAATTTGACAAACATAAAACTTTAGATGTATATTACATTTAAGGTTAATTAAACTCGTAACTAAATTGTCGTTATTAATTAATCGCTTAAATTATTATAACTAATCATAACAACGATCATTCAAATATATTTAAAAATATCATCAACTTATCAAATTACACAAGCAAACGGGAATATTTTCTGCAAAGACAACATTATTGCTAATTCGCCAAACAAAGATCAGCAAGCATCCTGTTCCTAATTAAATTCGTAACTAAATTGTTATTATTGATTAACCTTTAAAAATATTACAACTAAACATAACAATGATCATTGAAATATACTTTAAAAATAACATCTTCTTATAAAATTACACAAGCAAACGGGAACATTTTCTGCAAAGTCAACATTATTACTAATTCGCCAAACAGAGCTCAGCAAGCATCCTGTTTTTGGTCAAATAATCATCGGGTTGCGTTTTCAAATGCTGGCGCACGGAATCCTGTTTTACAGGAGCAAAAGCTATCTGTGGTCTGCATGGTAAAGGGCGGTAATAATCCCTTCCCTTCTAATCTGCGAATGTAGCTCTGCTTTGAGTGCTCCAGACTCGTAACTAACAGCTCATTTCCAACCGACTGAATAGCATCCGCCAAATACCCGTTATAAATCTTAAACTCACCTTCCCGAAATGTTACCATAAAATAGTCGAGTCATTACCAAGGATGGAACTTCCCCGGGATTCAAGATTTCTATACGTATTTAGCTTTGACTCTGGGCTTGCGCGAGGAGCGTAGGAACCGAGCATTTGGAGGAGGAGTGCACATGACTTCGCAAATTGAAATGCATGATGTCTGGAGTATGCGGAATGCAGGAGTTGATGGTGCAGTGCGGTCGTTTTATTTTAGGCTTGTTGGTCCAAGTTGGCTATTAACTAAGCGTCTTGGGGGAATTCATTAGTTTGAGGATTATTGTAAGCGCGGTAGACTGTTTTCGCCCTGATTTATCATAACATGCGAAGTAAAAGCTGCTGTTTATTCGAATAATTAAGATCAATTACCAAGTCATGTGATTTACTACTCGTATTAGGAAATGCATAATTCTGATTAAATAATAATCCTTGTGTCTTTAATGCAATCAGTTTATTAATAAAACTTAAGCGCTATTATTATAAATTTTCTAAACAATAATAAATTTTAAATTAAAATTTCTACAGGTTTCACAAGTGTATTCTTTACATCTTGTGATATATTTTGATTTATGTAAAAATGTAATGTAAAAGTTTGTAATGTAATGTTTTATGTAAAAATATAGTGCATTCATTTGTGAATTCGAAATTCATTTCTAAATTTTTTTCCGACCCCAACACTTCCACCTGTCTTATACATATTATAAGCAGCCTGAAAATTTATAAATAATTTGCTTCTTTCACTCATTTTTCATTAAGATTCTAAAACCTAATAACTTTGACGGTAAAAATCATAGAAAATGCAATATTGTACATTAACTAAAATGAAATATCATACGCAGTGGTTATTATGAAAGAAATATTAAATTGTGAAATTCAAGTATAGTGAAATAAAATAAATATATTGCATTCATTTGCGAATGCACGTTGTTCCACTACCGCATTACTTTTACCTGTCTTATACATATTCTTAGCAACCTGAAACTTTTTGTTTTTTAGAGAATTTGCTCATTTCACTCAGTTATTTATTAACTTCCTTTTACTTCCAAAGAAAATGAGCAGGGGTATTATTACAGAAATATTAATTTTTCAAATGCAATTATAGTGACATGTATTCACTTCGTACAACGGATGAAAATATAACGCGATTAATTTGCTTCCTTGCATTTTAAATATTTTAATCTTTCATGAGTGATGTTACAAAGTTTAAAAATTAAGTGATTAGTAATCCTATAATAACTTAAAATACATGATTTTAATCCTATATTGATGTATTTAAAAAAAAAAGTTTCCATCAAATCCCATATATCATAATTTAGTTTTCGTTAATCGTATTGTACCTTCTATTTAGTTTTTACGGAACATTCAGTTTTATTTTTTTTAAATATTATTTAATAATATATTAGGAATAAACCATTATCGTTGTAACTCGTCTCATTGTAACGAGCTTTAAAATATGAATAGTATTTCATGAAATTGGATTATTTCTTCAATTTCAATAACTCCAGGGGTTTGAAACATAATCTATTTATGTTTAAAAGTTAGCTGAAATTTTTTTATGCATAAGCAAATAAAATTAATTGGCATTATAAGTGTTCTTGTCAGAATTTAATGCAATGTTTAGTACAATAAAATCAAATTGTTTCAGTTTTTTACTCTTTTATCATGTAGTCATTAAATATTCCATAACTTACTGAAAATGTGTATTTCTCTGTGTGGTTTCCTATTAATAAATTATTTTTTTTATCTTATTAAATTTTACATTGCATTTTGAATTTAAGCTGCATTAATTTTTAGTTCAGAAAACACCGATGCAAAAAATATTTCAGTATAAACTTGATCCCTTTATAAACTTCAATCAATTGAAAAACATATTTTAATGTAAATGCCAGGCACTCTCAACTAAGGCCATTCGATACTGAAGTGCAAATGGTGCTGATTCAGTGTTATACAGTATACTGTACTGGAGTGAGGGGAAGACCAGTTACATCGCACAAATACTCACACAGGTATAGCAAGTAGGGAGTTCACAACAAAGCACAGCTTCTTCCACATCATAATTATAAATATTAAGATGTAGAGTAAAATTTATAATTATGAATGTTATGATGTAGAAGCAAATTTATAATTATAAATATTATGACGTAGATGTAGTTATGTAGATAAAAATTTATAAATATTAATATTTTAAAAAGGGTGAAAGAAGATATAAAAATAACATGCAACGTTATGCAAAAATCAAAGGGTATATACAACGTAATCAGATTTAATAGCTCAAATTTTTGCAGTGTATTTTAATATATAATATTAAACGCTGATAAAAATTAATGATTAAGAATTAACATTATCAAAATAATTAGTAGAATGCAAAACTTATTAGGACAAATGATTAGAATATAGACAAACAACTTAATCTAAATTTTTGAAAAAATTCATATATGACATTATCTAAGTAAACAAAATTTATTAATTTAAATTACAGCTCTTTCTACGCTGAAACAGATATCTGTGCGTGAAATAAAAACATTTTTTTTTTTTTACCTTTAATCTTCATAATAATTTACTTTATTCAGGTTTTCATGAATTGTATTAATTAATTTTCATAGAAACTGATTAAGGACTGATCATGTTCAGGAAACATATTAATTATCTTTATTGTGTAGTAAGCTAGTTTAAAAGTTTTTTTTCTTTTAATGATTACATTAAACACATTTTTACATTAACGGTATACATGATTGTAAAAATTTAAATATGTATTTATATAATTTGAAAATTTTATTGTTGTCCTTAAACAAATTAAATGAATTCAATTAATTAGCTTCATATACGTTCCAGAGCAGCTGGCATTGAATAGCATATGAAATGAAGACTTTGATTCCAATACTGGATAAGATGCAGAATATCTTATTATATCAAAATGCGTTTTGTTTTTTATAAATTTCTTTCATTGTTCCTTTCACACATATTAGAGATAGTTTTGGAAGTTCAAAAAATTTTAATTTCCCTTACAGATTTAGAAGAGTAACTGTTAAATCGAAAGTAGAAACCACCAAAATTTTGTCTACAACGTAGAAGTTTCGACGACAATATACTAGAAACAATGAAGAAATAGTATCACTCAAATATTTTTAGAATTTTATTAATAAAACTAATATCTTCAAGTAAAATTGTTAAAATTAAATCCTTAAACATTTATCAACAATGCAAATGAATTCTATGAGGGATTTCAAATAATGTACCATTGTATTAATATAACAAAGAAACAATGAAAAGTGGTTATTCTAACTAAACCCAGAATTAAGCTTTGATTCTCTGTGAGAGAAATGAATTCGGTAAGCGGAAAAATTGAGTTAAATCCAAAAATATCACTCGTAAAACTATTGTGTGTTCTATGAAAAGTTGAGACATTCTATATAAATGCTTTCTCCATATATTCATTGTGCAGATAAATTGCATATAATCTCTTTCCGAGTCTTTTAACATCCGTAGACTGAGGTATTTAATCTCACTCCCAATCAGAATTAAAGTGTCACGTGGTCATCTCAATTCGGTATGACAGCAGCACTTTATGAATTCGTGGATTCTAGAAGTTTGGATGGGAAACAAGATTTTATGTAAGTAGCCCATATAATGGCGATTCAAGACACATTTTTAATAGGCACGAATTAAGGATAATCTTGTCCCATTTAGAAGGAAAATTATAATTTTCACATTTAGAAGAATCGCTTTGATTATTTCTATGATTTATGTAAATGACTGATGATTGAAAAGTAGCTAAACATGTAAGTTACGTACACACACCATATATATATATATATGACGATTATGCAGAAATGTAGAAATATGTTTGACAATTTTATGAAAAGTTATTTAAATTGAAATTAATGTAGTTAAATATTTTTAATTTTATAATAAGCAATAATTTCAAAATTTTATGCTGTATTTAACGATAACTCTAAAGTATTTAAATCTTACAAGTTATATATATATATATATATAAGGATAGAGAGAGAGTAAATTAAGTAAGGACTTGAAAATTCATCGTGATATTTTTCCTCTTTTGTCTTCGTCTCAATAAGTAAATGCTTTTGGATTTTCCCATATGCATAAGAATTAGTGATAATATACAATTTTTGGAAACCAGAAATGGCTGATATGTGTTACGGTTTGGTATACTATATATAAATATCATATAAGTTACTGTTAAATATAGCATTAACTTTTGAAATTAATGTTTAATATGAAATTATAATCATTTTACGTCATCAATTTCAATAATAAATATTTTTTACAGAAATTATAAAACAAATTTGAACATTTCTGCATAATCATTAAAACATTATCATCGAATTGTGAACAAATATATTTGTCAAGAAAAAAATTCATGATTAATAAATGTAACAAAAATATATAAGAAAAAATAAACTTCACGCTCTATAAAATTATATAAAAACTTTTATTATTTTTAACTTTTCAAAATATACCCTGCACAATTAACAAAAACATTTCAATATCAAAAATGTTTATAAGCATTAAAAAAAAAAGAATCCACTAAATTTATTGAATCTCTCTAAGTTTCTGCAAAAATGTTATGCCTAGTTTTGACTTAATACTTAAAATTACTTTTACTGCAAGTATGTTTTAAATTGATCGAATAAAACTTTTTGAAAGAAGCATTAATGCAAGAAAACTTTATAAAACACACCATTAAATCCTTTATGCATTTTGCCAATGAGAAATGAACTGTAATATTAGAAAATTCCTGTTTTTCATTTTGGATGAAAGTCCGTTTCCTTTTGAAATTCGATTTTTAATTCAGATAAATTTCGAAATCTTCACGGTGGCTGCGCAATTCAACAACAACTCTCGTCGAGACATGAGATATAATTCATCGAAATGCAAGAGAGAAGCTGAAAAAAAGATAATAAAATTTAAAAAAAATATTTTACTTAACTTGAGTTGAAACTCAACTGAGATGTAGAAAAAGACCAGTTCATTTCTAACGAAGCGTAGTGTTTGTTCACATTTTTGATGTCTCTGCATAACAAAAGTTCCTCTGGTTTATTCAGAAGAATAATAGAACAGATCTATGAGAATAAAATTACACATTTATACTGTTGCTTTCAAAGATTCCTCACATTGTTAAAATTAAATAAATTTAACTACAAGATTATATTTATTATCAGAATATTTTTCTCATGTAGGTTAAAGTTTATTTATGAAAACAATTAAAAAAGAAAAATTCAACAATTCTACGTCTCTAAAAATTTAATTTCTTCATTATAATTAAAAAATCTTTTCTGAATTCCGGCGGCCTGGTGACAAGTGGCTAGCTCTCTATCCTCGAAAAGTGGCGGTGCCATAAATATTTGTAGTGATACGAAATCCTTATTATACCATGATTGAATAAGTCTTATATTTCTTTTAATTTGTGCCTTTAACTGAATTATCCTTAAAATTTTATTCGTAACATTCTTTTCAAAGGCTAAAAGCAATAAGGAAGAAAATAAGCTTGAAGAGGTTCTTTATTACAGGAACACTTTCACATTTCCATCAACCTAGTTATTTCTTGAAAATTTACGTAAATATATGTTTTCATGTTTATATTTAACACAGCAAATACAGAATGAACACAAAATTTGGCACGAATACCAGACAAATATTTTTTTAGAAAAATATAATACAAACTTCCAAAGAACGTCCCGATTTATTTGATTCAAAACAGCAGATGAAAGGCTTCTTAAACCTTTTCATCCTTTTGCCGTCATGCTTAAAAACTCATTTCATATGTACCGCATTCTGACTGTTTCCTCTCTCTTTCGTTTGCAGAAGAACCAGTCAAAAATGGCATCCAAAATACCTATGGTGAAAAGAAATCAAACTGCCGTGAATATTGCTTCTATGCGAACAAATCTTAATTATTTTATAAGCGGCATTGAATTCCTCTTAATATATTTGGGGGGAGCATAATAAAAAGCAATGGCTTACGAAGACAGGGACAAGAAAAAGTACGCACTAAACTGAATTTATTATGCTTTGCAATACGTCTGTGTACTCGCATGTTAAATCTCGTGCAAGGTTTACGCTTATTTGCGTATAGATTTCCATCTCTGCATCTGTAAAATGTGAAAATTGAATTTCATATCCTGCATTTTGGCGGGCTGGAATTGTCATTTTGTTTATACGCCAAATGCCGAGAACTTTATCTATTTGACAAAATAATAATATCCCACAGGCTGAAATTGATTTTGTCATCATAAAGTTTTCAACATATTTTTCTCCTTTTAAAGCGTGTATATGAAGTGACATTTAAATTGTACATATTAATATATTTTTAAATACTAACATTAACTAATAACAGATGTTTTTACAAATGCATACAGAAAAAAATTACATCAATTATTTAATATAAAATCTTAAAATTTCATTTGATTATATGGCCTCCAGAAAAAGTATATGACACTTAATTTAATTTTTTTAGAAAATCATTTCTTAATATGATAACAAAAATATATGCAAGGATTATGTATTATTATACATATTTTAACTAATATTTTTTTTACTGTAACATAACCAAATCTATCACGGATTTAATAATTGGTATAAAAAAATAAATTAAAATATTGTATTTTATATCATGCTGCATATATTTTAAAAATTTATTCAAGACCTCTTATTTAATATGAAACAGGCATATTAATAGATATTAGGAAATAATATCAATGGTTAAGATTTATAATAGTTAGATTTGTTAAAACTGTTAAGTAATTATTGTACGAAAATTGTAATAAGTATTCATTTGTGTTCTTTCAATATGCATGCAAAATAAATTACTATTCTTCTCCTTCTTAAGCGCAACAGCCTCATGGTGCAAGGCCCACCCCTACGCACAACAGACGTATTAGACCGGGACATGCGATTTATAGTGGATTCCTAAGCACTATAAATACAAGCAACCATGGGCCTAGAACCCGAAACCTATGCCACCGAATGTCAGATTGCTTTTCACTCGGCATCAGGCCCTACTATGATTAGTAAAGCTGTTAAAAATACTCTTGCAATTTAGAACTATTTATAAGTTGAATGGTTCAGCACTCAAAAGATATAAATAAAAAGTCATGAATAATTTTACGTTATATGCACTTGATTAAAGAATTCATGACATTTTGTCGGCAATGTCCGTACAGTTCAAAAGTCACCTTTTCTTCAGAAAAGGTCCTTTTCACGACCTTTTCTTCAGAACAATTTTTAAATATTAAATCAAAACTAAGCATAGCAATTTATTCTAAAATATCAGTGAAATGAACAAATAAAGAAGACAATAAAATCTGTTTTTATTGTATTGGAAACACAATTAAATCAGTAAACTAAAAAAGAAAACTTAATATATACATATTTCTTTTGTTATGAATTGTACTTTACTTTTATTTTTTATTTGTTATTATTATTTATTTATTTTGTTGTCGAGAACAAAAAAAAAAATGCATTTGAAACGTAGCGAAGCAAACAGTAAAGACGGGGAAGGGGGCGGGGAGAATCAGCAGTAAGATTTCGAAAGCAACACCGCTTTTATTCTTTTGTGGTGAAAGACAAAAGAACGAAAGAGAAACCTCTCGTATCGAGGTATGGAATGTATCGAGTTTTGTTGCGAATTGCAAAAAATTTAGAGTTTTTTTTATGAGAATCTGCATGGTAATTAAATTCCATTCAATGGAATGGATTCTGTTTCAGTTTAGCTTCCTTTTTCTGATTTGCTATTTCCATTTTCGCTTATCGATAAAAAAAAATGGCGACAACCACTAAAAGTCTCGGAGTATCGATGGTGTGTTCTTTTTTGGAATGCTTTTTGTTTTGGAACGATAAGCGGATTAGTTGTGTTCTTTATCTTGAAAAATCTAAGTTAGGAAACAAAAAAGTTCTTTACAAAGATAACCACTCTTCTAAAGCTGCGAGGCAGTTTTTAAACGAGATTAAAATATGTGGGAACACAAAATTTTAAAGGATCTCGCAGAATCGTGATATTATCTTTATTTTCACAAATAAGTTTTTTTTCCTTCACTTCATGTTGCCGAGTAAAAATGATATTAGAATATTTGTGATATTTTTATTAAGTTTTGGATATGTGTAAAGTTTTTAATCTAATAAAAAATATAAGGTAATTTAATTAAATTTATCTATTTGTTAAAATTTTTTTTGTTGAGTAACTCCATGACTCAAACCAGAAATAAAACATCTACTGCACGTTTACATATAAATACATCACACTTTTGGGGCAAAAATTTAAATTATTAATTTTTTGTTTTGTTTTACAGTGGAATAAAAATTGGATATTGAGAATAAAATATTTAAGAAAAAAAGTGTTTGTATAGTTATGAGATACATTTCTGAACATGTTTCTTTAAATTCTAAGATATATTTTATTGAGGTGCTTGATTTACTGATTTAACAAAATAATTATATATTGACAACAAAATTAATTAAACGCTATCTATATCCTTAGAAAATACCTACTTGCTAATGTTTGTGTAAATTATAGTTAAACAAATATAATACATGCTCATCCTTTTTTATGTTCTCTGTTTTTTTTTTCCAAGTGTTCTAAATTAAATTGTTAATAGAATAGCCCAGAATTAGGAAATATTTAATATTGTAAAGAATTTGATTTTTAATAATTAGACCATATTACTTAAGCAAAGCAAATATTTATATTTTGATTAAATATTCAATGGGCACCTGTTGGGGAACTATAACTTTTTCCTCTACTTTATATTTCAATTATAACCATTTCAATTTACCAATAAGTAGTTTTGCTTTTTATTAATCCATTTTCTACTAGTTTCATAAAAAGCTTCTTATATGTTGTAAACATTGATTTAAATTTTCTTAAAGTGTTTTAATATAAATATTATAGGATGAATTTTGAGACACATTGGTTGACTTAATCTTTTCGCAAATGATTTCATAACAATTACTTAAGATAAGATCAAAAAATAAAAATTGTCTTTAAATAATAATAGTATGATTAAGACATTTGGGAAATACTTATGAGCTTCATTCTAAAAGATAATTATAAAAATTAAATTTGATTTGATTTTCTCAATAATTAGAATATCACTACGCAGTAAAAACACATATATATTAAATAACATTTTACATTTTATAACATTTTAACATAACATTTTACATTATATATTACATAGCATTTTTTAACTATTTTGTTGTTTTTAAAATTTTCTATGTTACCCACTACTTTATTTATCATTTATAATTATTTTCTTTACTTCCATTGTTGATACATTAGCCAAGAAATGAAATTTTAATCTTATAAGTAATTTGATTTTTTTTTTCCACATTCATAACAATATTACTTAATCATTACGGGGTTTTTATATTTTGATAGATACTTAATGGGCAACTATTCTATCATAAAACCTTTTCATAAATTTTATATTTCAAATATAACCAGTTCATTTCACCAGTTAGTATTTTTTGTTTTTATCAATCCATTTTATAATAATAGTTTCATAACTGGTTCTCGAATTTTGTGAATCATGATTTAAATTTCCTTAAAGAGATTTTAATATAAATAATATCCGAGGAAATTTGAAACAAATTGGTTAATCTAGTCTTTACTCAAATGCTTTCATAACAATTACTTAGGTTAATATAAAAAATAATGTTTGTCTTTAAATTATAATACGATTGAGACACTTGCGAAATACTTACAGGATCCATCCTAAAAGACATCCTCCTTTGACAAACCTCCTTTGACATCCTCCTTTGACAAACATAAAATTTTAGATGTATATTGCATTTAAGGTTACTTAAACTCGTAACTAAATTGCCATTATTAATAAATCGTTTAAATTACTATAACTAATCATAACAACGACCATTCAAATATACTTTAAAAATATATTCTTATCAAAGAACAAAATCAATGGGAATATCTTCTGCAAAGACAACATCATTGCTAATTCGCCAAACAAAACTCAGTAAGCATCCTTTGTTGGGACAAATAATCAGCGGATTGCGTTTTGAAATGCTAGCACTCGGAAGCCTGCTTTACAGGAGCAAAAGCTATCTGCGGTCTGCAAGGTATATGGCGGTAATAATTCCTTCCAGTTTTGAGTGCGCCAGACTCGTAAGTAACAGCTCATTTCCAACCGACTGACTAGCATTCGCCAAATACCCAATATAAATCTTAAACTCGAGAGGTCGCCTTCCCCAAATGTTACCATAAAATAGTCGAGTCATTACCAAGGATGGAACTTCCCCAGAATTTAAGATTTCTGGGGGTGTTTATCTTGGACTTTGGGCTTGCACGAGGAGCATTGGAACCGGGCAGCGTTATTAGAGGAGGAGTGCACATGACTTCGCAAATTGAAATGCATGATGTCTGGAGTATGCAGAATGCATGAGTGGATGGTGTAGCGCGGTCATTTCATTTTAGGCTTGTTGGGTCAAGTTGGCTGTTAATTAAGCGCCTTCGGGGAATTCATTAGTTTGAGGATTATTGTAAACGCGGTACATTGTTTTCGCCCATATTTATTATAACATGCGAAATAAAAGCTGCTATGTATTAGAATAATTAAGATCAATTACCAAGTCAATTTCCTTACTACTTGCATTAGAAAGTACATTGTTCTTCTTAAATAATAATCCTTGTGTCTTACTTGCAATCTCTTCATTAATAAAACTTTAAGAAAACCAGTAATAGGTAGACATTATTATTATAAATTTACTAAACAATGATAGCTTTTAATTTAAAATTTCTACAGGTTTTACAAGTGTGTTCTTCACACCTTGCAATGAGTTTTGGCTTTGTAGAAAATAATTTTGTTTTTAAAACTATAAAAAAGAATTGAAGAAATTAAATGGAGGGATTAGTTTTTGATAAATTACTGTTAAATATGTGTGTTGATTATATTGTTTGGTTTCAGGAATAATATTAATTATTTAAATGTTTACTTAATGATTAATTAATTATTATTGAATGATTAATTAATTAATTAAATCTTTAGTAAATTAACAGAATAGCAATAATGGAATTTTAAAGCAAGTGGAATTTTAGTTATACACAACTAGTTAGTTAATAATTAATACCTTTTAAATATAATATTTAATATATTATATTTAAATATATTATGTTTAATTTTGATTTCATTATTGATAGTGAATTGAGTTTGGCAATTAGTTATGTTATACAGTTATTGCATTCGATGATTCAAAATATAAACTTCAAATATTATTATGTGTATAATAGTTGATGCTCACACTATGTAATTAAGGTTATTATAATAGTTCACGTGACCAACAATTAACAAGGCTATAAATTAAACAATTCATACAACAGAAGCTAAGGAGTATATATATATCACTCTTCCAATGAACGATACAATAAAATTATTCACTTTCATAAGTTTTTTAATATTAGAAAAGAAAAATTTAATCTTCCCTTTTTAAAAAAAGTTTAGTAACGATATTCTTAAATAAATTAAATGATAATTAATATATATAAGATTAATTACAAAAATACTATTAAAAAAATATTATTTTCTAACACGTCCACCATTAAGAATTGATGTTTTGTATCGATTAACGCGTACACTAAGAAATAGCTAAAAGATTATTAAGACTCAGAATGACCAACTGTTTATTGTGATGCAATCCTGCGCGTACCATAACTATATACGATGCAACAGCTTTGTGCTTATGAAATTGAAGGCAACCTCCAGGCGAGCAACGATGCCACACTCTGTAATAATTAGAGTTTTATATACTCATTTCTTCAGATATTTCTACTGAAAAAAAACACCTTAGGAGACAGTTCTTTTTGGGGGGGCAACAACGCAAGTGAACCACAACAGAAGTAAGACTTACCAATCTACCTATGACGGATGCATAGCGAGAGTCGCATTCCCTCCTAGTTTATAATGATCATAGATAAAATACATATCGTGATGCTCACAAGTATAACTATCTCTACGTAATGATTGCCAATAGTTCAATCAACGCGATACCAGTGACTGTAGTTCAATTGAACGCCATGAATTTCCAATCCATTTCTCTTTTTAAACTTTTTCCAAAAGATTTCTGATATTTTACAGTTTATGCCGTAATGTACAAATAAACTTTATATCATATTTCAATAAAATAAATTGCATTTTTTTGTGAATGCAAAATTCATTTCAAAATTTACTTCTGAAGCCAATACTGCCACTTGTTTTATGCATATTCTTAACAATCTGAAACTTTCTGTTTTTTCAGAGAATTTGCTCATTTCAGAGAATTTTTATTAACTCACTAAAGTTTATTTATTAAAAATCCTAAAATTAAAAAAAAAAAAAAAAAAAAAAAATAAATAAATAAAATAAAATAAAAAAAAAAAAAAAAAAAAAAAAATAAAAAAAAAAAAAATAAAAATATATATATATAAAAATATATATATATATATATATATATATATCATAAGCAGTGGTATTATGAAAGAAATATTAATTTTCAAAATCCGTTTATAGTGAAATGTATAAATTTGTACAACGGATGAAAATATTATGCGATTAATTTGCTTCCTTTTATTTTAAATAATTTAATCTTTTGTGAGTGATGTTACAATGTTTAGAAACTAAGTGACTTTTGTAATCCTATAATAACTTAAAATGCATTATTTTAATCCTATCTTGACGTATTTGAAAAAAGTTATCATCAGTTCCCAGATATCGTAATTTATTTTCCGTTAATCATGTTGTACCTTCAATTTAGATTTTGCGAAACATTCAATTTTGTATTTTTTAATATTATTTAATAATGTATTAAGTTTAAACCATCCTCTATATAAAATAGTTCTATTGTAATAGGCTTTAAAATATTAATAGTATTTTACGAAAATGGATTATTTCTTCGATTTCAATAACTCCAAGGGGGTTTAAAACATAATCTATTTAAGTTTAAAAGTTATATGAAAATATTTTTTTTATAAGTAACTAAAACTATTTGCTTTATCAATGTTCTTGGAGGATATTAATGCAAAGTTTAGTATATTTAATTTTCCAATAGTTTCAGTCGTTTACTCTTATGTCATGTTGTCATCAAATATTCCTTATTCTACTGAAAATTTGTGTTTCGTTGTATTATTTCCTATTTATAAATAATTTTATTTCCTTCATTTAATTTTAAATGGCATTTTGAATTGAATCTGCATTAATTTCTTGTTCACAGACCATTTTAAAATATTTCATTATGCGTTTGATTCCTTTTTAAACTACAATCAGTTAAAAATTATATTTCAAGTGCAAAGTACTCTTATTTAAGGTCATTATCTGCTGAAGCAATATTATGTAAAAATTCAGCGTTATCCAGTATAATGTAACAAGATAAGGAGAAGGCTTGTTACACCGCACAAATACTCATCTAGGCACAATAAGTTGGGAGTTCGCAATAAAGCATATCTTTCTCTAGATTAAAATTATAAATATTTTTATGTAGAGGAAAGTTTATAACTAAAAATATTTTAAAAAGTGGGAAAGATGATATAAAAATAATTTGTAACGTTATCTAAAAATCAAAGTGAAAACACAACGTAATCAACTTTTAGCTCAAATTTTTTGTAATATACTTAATATGTAATATTAAACACTCATAAAAATTAATAATTACGTTATAAAAATATTTATAATAAGTTGTAAAATTATTAACAGAAACATAACTTATTATAACAAATTATAAGAAGGCAAACAAATAAATTAAATTAAAATTTAAAAAAAAAATCAAGATTTTTTTTATAAATTTCTTTTATTGCTCCTCGCATGCCCCATAGAATATCTCTGGAAGTTCAAAGAATTTATTATTTTCTCTCACAGATTTAGAAGGCTAAATTGGTTAACCGTAAGGAGAAACCATCATAATTTTGTAGACAACTTAGAAGTTTCGAGGAACATCTGTGAGAAAAAAATGCTAAAAAAGTATCATCACAAAATACTTAGAATTTCATTTAAAAAAATGATATATTCAAGTAAAATACTTAAAAATAAGCGTTATTAACATTATTCAACAATACAAAGGAATTCTACGAGGTATTTCAAATAATGTAACAATGCATTAATCTAACAAAGAAACAATGAAAAGGGTTATTCAAACAGAATCCTGAACTTATCTTTGATTCTGTGAGAGAAATGAATTAGGCAAGCGGAAAAATTGAGTTAAATCCAAAGAATCACTTGGAAAACTATTCTGTGTTCTATGAAAAGTTGTGTCATTCAATATAAATGATTTCTATATGTATTTATTGTGCAGATAAATTGCATATAATCTCCTTCGGAGTCTTTTAACATCCGCAGACTGAGACGTTTAATCTCGCTCCCAGTCAGAATTATAGTATCACGCAGTCATCTCAATTCGGTATGACAGCAGTATTTTATGAATTCGTAGAATCTAGAAGTTTGATGGGAAACAAGATTTGACGTAAGTCGCCCATATAATGGTGATTTCAGTCATATTTATAATAGACAAGAATTAAGGTATAAACTTTTATAATTGTATCGCTTAGTAGAATCTCTTTGCTTATATCTAGTTACTTGAGAACAAATTTGAAAAGTAATTGCACACACATACACACATATATATAAATATATGCATATATGTTGAACTTGCAAATAAGTTACACATATATACAAATTATTTGCAAGTTCAGTTCTATATTTATAACTTAACTTTCAAATTTATCATGAAATATTTGTCTACATCTGAATAGGTAAACGCTTTTGAATATTCAATTGTCCATAATAATTAGTAATATTGTTACATTTTTGGAAACCAGAAATAGCTGTTATGTGTCCCGGTTTGGTATATTAGATATAAATTCCTTACAGTTATTGTTAAATATAGCATTACATTTTGGAATTAATGTTTATACTAAAATTTAAATTATTTTACGACATCAATTTCGATAAACAATAAGTTTTACAGAAATTATCAAACGTATTTCTACTTTTTGCATAATCATTAAAATATTATCATCGGAACGTCAACAAATATATTTGTCAAGAAAAGTAATAACAAAGAGAAATAAATGTAGTAAAAAACATGAGAAAAAATAAACTTTACACCTCATAAAGTTATTTAAATTAACTTTCCAAAACATACCATGCACGATGAACAATAACATTTCAAAATCATGAATGTTTATAAGCATTAAGAAAAAAAATACTCCACTAAATTAAATGAATATCTTTGCATTTCTGCGAAAAAGAAGCAAGTATGTCTTAAATTGATCGAATAAAACTTTGTGAAAGAAGCATCCATGCAAGAAAGCTTTATAAAACACACCGTTAAATCCTTTATGCATTTAGTCAATGAGAAATGAACTGTAATGTTAGAAAATTCTTGTTTTTCGTTTTGGTTGAAAGTCCGTTTCCTCTTGAAATTTTAATTCAAAGAAATTTCAAAATCAATTCACGGTGGCTGCGCAATTCAACAACAACTCTCCTCAAGACATTAGGTATAATTGATCGAAATGCAAGAGCCAAGCAGCTCAAAAAAATAAATAAAAAAGCAAAACAAAATGCTTTTACTTAACTTGAATTGGAACTCAGCTGAGATGTTGAAAAATACCAGTTCATTTCTAACGAAGCGTAGAGTTTGTTTACATTCTTGATGCTTCTGCATAACAAGAGTTTCATCTGGTTCATTCAGAAGAATGATGGAACAGCTCAATTTATGAGAATAAAGATATGCACTTCTATAGTTCCTTGCAAAGATTCCTCGCATTGTAGAATTTAATTAAAATTAACAACAAGATTATATTTACTATCAACATATTTTTATCATATAGGTTAAAATTTTTTATAAAAACAATTAAAACTGAAATTGCAACAATTTTTGATTAATATTATTGCTATTTTCAGGGATAATAAAGTAGGCTTTTAAAATACTTGATATGAAATATTTCTTTTTAAATCAATAAAAAATGATATATAATGAAAAATATTTTATAGGTTAAGAAAATAAACTTTGATGAAATGTTAAGTTTTTCTATCTATTTCGCTTTAAAAATGAAAGGCGTGAATATATTTAAGTGTTTTATTTAAAAAAATCCGCAGTAATATTTTATTAGAGTTTAGATTACTTAAAATCTTATTAAATAAAATGATAAGTTATAAATTCTTTAAAATGCTTTTTTAAGTTCTTTTTGCTGTAATGAATAATACTGTGACTGAAATAAAATATTTCTCTTAGATAATCTCAAATTTCTTCATACCATTCAATATCTGATAGGATCATTCTCCAAAATAAATCTTTTCAAGACATTTTTATTTTCCAAAGAGTTCAAAGGGGTATAGTTATTATAAATTCTTTGTGTCAGAAATTTTGTTTTCCTATCTTCAGTAATTCATTTTTATTCATTTAAATCGTCGTGAGAATTAAAACATGAATCAAAGTAAAAAACAATGTTTGATAAAAAATATCCCATTTTTAAACCATAAATATTAAATTCTGAAAACATTGTCATTTTTTTTTTTGAAAAATAATACAGTGAAATTGCAAATGTATGTATTAGTTAAACATAACAGCAATATAATAATCTAAAAAGGAAAATTCACTTTGAAAAAAAAGTAGAAAATACAAACTAGTTGTATTATCTTAATTAAAATACAAACTGATAAATGATGATATGATGTAAAATTTTATATTTTAAAAACTTGGTAAATCTAATCTAATTGTGCGAAAATAAAACTAATCTATAATAACTGTAATGAATTTATATTTCAAATACTAATGTAAACATTTTGTTAAATTATTTGAAATTTCATTTGGAAATACTTTAAAGTTAGTTAACTTCAAAATTGCCTCAACAAGTTCAACAGGCATAATTGCAATTTTGAGAACCAGAAAATCCACATGTGGAATTGGAAAGAGATTATAAAAAGATAAACGCTTTCAATGCCCTAACAAACATAATTGCCATCTTTGAATCTTATCACTTTGATACAGGGATCATTTATTACAACGAACCATCTATTACTATTTACTTCCGAATGGTTGTTGCCTCAGTTGGTAGAAGGAAACCCTGATTTCAATTCTCAACATGACATCGCAAATCGCATTAGCATAACCCCCTAATGAGTTAGTTATCTTAGTAATTAAGATAACTGGAATGGCAGTTCTGAGTCAAATAATGTAATCATTTCTTGAAATAAAACCTTGTATCTTTTTCCTGTGCAGGTAAGTGAAGGACAAGGTCGCTCGCACCCTAACTTCCCAGAACTTGTATAAATTAAATGTGGTGACAGGAATGTGGTCTAATGAGTAAGCTTTACTGAGTTAACTTATGTGACAAGATCTGTAATTAACTTACAGACATACTGTCATGTCTCAAAAATGGTCTACATTGAACATTCGCAGAAACGTGGAGAGTTCTGTGCTTACAATATCCATATTTGTGTAATAAACTGATTACATCAGTCATAAGTGTAATCAATCTTCGAATAATTTAATTTGAATTAGCTTGTATAATCAGATAGCGTTTTGTTATAAAACTCCAGTTAAAATGAAATAGACGTATCATATATTGCATAAGAAAATTTTAACATTAAATATAAAATGAAAAAAATATATATAAAAAAGATCTCGAAAGAAAAGAAACTCTTACATATTAAAAGACTCCTATTACCAGTCTTGCAAAGCTTGGCTTAATGAAACGTTTTGTGAAAGCAGTGGACAAGAATGGATCCGCCTTCAGTACTTAAATAACAAATTTCTTGCAATCACTGACGCAGTGAATGTCCATTTGTCCAAAGATCCATAAGCTGTTTGATTATACAATAATTAATAACCCGCTAAAACAAGATGAGAAATAAGCCGATAATTCTTTTCGCTTTGTCAAGAAATATGAGGCTAAAGAACTAGTGATGGAAATAAGAGATACATTAGTGATGAAAAATAGAATTAGTGATAGTGATGGATAAAGAAATCAGTGATTGTGATAGATAAACAAGTTAGGGATGGAAGTGGGGTCAGCAGATAAGAGTCTTGGTTGCACCATGGCTTTAAAAAATTATTTTCTTCAGCGCAATATGGAAAATTTTCTGAAATTTTTGGCGTTCTGGTGTCCAAGTGGCTAGTCCTCTACCCTTTGATAACGCAGGCTTCAGGTTCAAATCCTGTTGGAGCCATCAATGTTTGTAGAGGGTCGGAATTTTCACTTCATTTTCCACTTTTTCCATGGAATTCCCAGTTCGGATTTCCACTTTAAACTGTATGTCCCGGTGTAATATCACTGTGGATCGTTACGCGTAGTGCTAACAACTCTACCCCGTCAAAAAAATCGTATCCTGTCTCGAAATCTGTCAGTAGGAAGACGTCATTGTCCTACCATGTTGCTGTTGCTCCAATGAAGTAGAAGGCTTATATTTCATTTATTTCCTGCTTTTAATTGCATTATCCTTAAAATTTTGTCATATTAATTATTAATTGTATTCAGAATAACTGGATTATATTTATTTTATTTTGTGCAAAATGTATTATCCTGATTCGTCCATGTCATTTCTTTCCTAAGATTTGTCATGTCCATGCCATTCCTTTCCTAATATTTGTCATGCCCATGTCATTCCTTTCCTAAGATTTGTCATGTCCATGTCATTCCTATCCTAAGATTCCTAAGATTTGTCCAAGTCATTCCTTTCATCTTAAGACACTTATTGCAGGTGATAAGGGTCCGTGGAAGAAAAAAAAACTTAAGAAATTTTTTGGCCTTTTGCCTTCACTACAGAAACATTTTGACGAAAAATTATCATCAATCTAGTTATTATTTGAAAGTAAAAGCATATTTACATGTTTAGATTTATGCTAAATTAAGCAATTATTGTAATTTTTATTAAAGGATTCTATCATAAATTTTAAAACTGTTTTTGTAACTAAACTTGTTGCAAAATATAATTCAGATTTCATTTTACGTATTTACCAATCCTTTTAAAATGATATTATAAGATGATGTCAGATAAAATACCGAATGAACACAAAATTGTGTATGAATGCTAGGCAAATAGTTTTTAGAAAAATTTTATATAAAAATGCCCGCCTGCTTCTAGGTTAACACAAACTTCCAAAGAACGTCCCGATTTATTTGATTCACAACAGGAGAGGAAAAGCTCCTTAAAACCTTTTCATCTTTTTGCCTTCATGCTTAGAAACTCATTTCATATGTACTGCATTCCTACTCTTTCCTCTCTCTCTCGCCTGCCTGCAGAAGAACCAGTCAAAACGGATATCCAAACTACCTATGGCGAAAAGAAATCAAACTGCCATGAATATTGCTTCTGTGCGAACAAATCTCAATCCTTTTATAAACGGCATTGAATTCCTCTCAATATATTCGGGGTGAGCATAATAAAAAGCAATGGCTTACGAAGACAGGGGCAAGAAAAAGTACACACTAAACTGAATTTATTTTGCTTTGCAATACGTCTGCGTACACTCATGTTAAATCTCGTGCAATGTTTACGCTTATCTGAGTGTAGATTTCCATCTCTGCATCTGTGAAATGAGGAAACTGAATTTCATATCCTGCATTTTGCAGGGCTGGAAAAGCCTTTTTGTTTATACACCAAATACTGAGAACTCTGTCTATTTGAAAAAATAATTATGTCCCGCAGGCTAAAATCGATTTTTTTCCGATATAAACTTTCCAACATATTTTCTCCTTTTAGGTTGTGCATATGAAGTGGATTTTAAGATGGACATATTAATATATATTTTAGATAAAACAATAAATAATAACAAACAATTTCATAAAAAAATCCAGACAAAGTCATACGATTAATTAATGTAAGTTTCGTAAGGTTTCATTTAATTATATGTCAATCTAAAAAAAACAACATCCGCATCTAACACTAAATTTATTTTTTAAGAAAAGCATTTCTTATAAGGGCAACAAAAACATTTAAATTTCTTTTGTAATTATCATGTGTCTACATAACAAACGATTTAAAGTAGATTACTAACTACTAGACCTGCTATTTAAAGTGGATTACTAACTACTAGATCTTCGATTTAAACTGGATTACTAACTAATACAAATATCCATGAGAAGGCAATGCCTAAAACTCAAAACCTATGGCACAATGCGCTCTTTAAACTCGGCTAGCAGACTATGATTAGACAGTTACTATGATTAGTACATTTATTAAAATACACTTAAAACTTTAGAACTATTTACAAGTTGAATGGATCGACATTGAAAGCCTATCAATAAAAAACCATCAAACATTTCATGTTATGTGCACTTGAATATTGAATTAATGCCATTTTGTCGTCAATTTCCTTAAATCTCACGAGTAAATATTTATTTGAAGCCCTTTTCTTCAACAAAAGTAATTTTAAGTATTAAGTCAAAACTAGGCATAACAATATATTTTAAACTATTAGTGAACTAAACGAATAAAAAAGACAATAAAATAAGGTTTTTATTGTGGAAACACAATTAAATCAGTAAGCTAAAACAGAATACTTATCATACACATATTTCTTTTGTTATGAAGTTTTACAATATTTTATTTTTTTATTTATTGTTATTTATTTATTTTGTTATGGAGAACAAAATAAATTGCATTTGAAAAGTAGTGAAGCCAACAGTAAAGACGTGGAAGTGGGGGGGGGCGTGAATTAAATAAAAAAAAATCAGCAGCAAGTAATATTTCCAAAGCAATACTGTTTTTATTCTTTCGTGGTTAAAGACAAGAGAATGAAAGAAAACTTGTCGTATCGAGGTATGGAATATATCGAGTTTTCTTGCGCATTACAAAAAGGCTTAGAGCTTTTTGTATGAGAATCTGTATGGTAATTAAATTCCATTCAATGGAATGGATTCTGTTTCAGTTTAGCTTCCTTTTTCTGTTTTGGTTATTTCAATTTTTGCTTATCGATAAAAAAAATGGCGACAGCCATTAAAAGTCTCGGAGTATCAATGATGTGTTCTTTTTTGGAATGCATTTTGTTTTAGAACGATAAGCGGATTAGTTTTGTTCTTTATCCTGAAAAATCAAAGTTAGGAAACAAAAAAAAGTTCTTTACCACCCTTCTAAAGCTGCGAGGCAGTTTTTATACGAGATTAAAATATGTGGGAACATAAAATTTTAAGGGATCTCACAGAATCATGATATTATCTTTATTTTCATAAATAAGCTTTTTTTCTTCAGTTCTTGTTGCCGAATAAAAAAGGTATTAGAATTTTTGTGATATGTTTATTTGGTTTTGGATATATGCAATGTTTTTAATCTAATAAAAAGATAAGCTAATTTAATTAAATTTATCCATTTTTTTATTGAGTTACTCCATGTCTCAAACCAGAAATAAAATATCAACTGCATGTAAATCTATCACTCTTTTACAGTGCAAATTTAAATTATTAATTTTTTTTGTTATGCAGTGAAATAAAAAATTTGATATTGATAATAATATATTTCAGATAAAATGTATGTATACACTTTTGAAGATGTTTCTTTAAATTCTAAGATAAATTTTACTGGTGTGTTTCATTTACTCATTTAATAACAGATCTTTGTATTTTTATTAAGTTTAATAATGACAGCTAAAAAATTTTAAGTTTAAATTTAATTAAACCTTATCTGTATCCATAGAAAAATGCAATTGCTAATGTTTGTGTAAATTCTTGTTACACAACTATAATACATGTACATTCTACTTTTATATTCACATTTTTTCAAGTGATCTAAAATATTCATTTCTTTATTTATTACATAATTATTAGCTTCACTTCCATTGTTGATACTCTAGCCAATAAACGAGAAAATTTTATTCTTGTAAGGAATTTGATTTTTTTCTTCGACATTCAAAACCATATTACTTATTTAGTAAGTGAATGCTTATGTTTCTATTAAATGTTTAAGGCTCCGCATATATGTATAACTTTTAATAAATTATTAGATTTCGATTACAATCAATTTATTTTTCCAGTAACTATTATTCATTTTATCGATTCATTTTTTATTAATATTTTCATAACAGTTTCTCAAATCTTGTTACAACTGATTTAAATTTCCTTAAAGAGTTTTTAATATAAATCACATCTGACGAATTTTGAAACACATTTGTTTACTTAAACTTTATCCAAGTAATTTCATAAACATTACTTAAGAAAATATTAAAGAAGAACAATGATTGTCATTAAATTAAAATATATGATTATTGAATATGGGTAAAGCTTTATCTTAAAAGATAATTTTAAAAATGTTAATTTTAATTTATCTTGATATTTTTCGATAATCAGTATGTAATTTAAGCATCAAGAACATATTTATATTTTGATAATTTGTGCAATAATCCTATAATGTAATATTTTGTGAATATATAGACTTTGATTATAATCAGAATGTTTTGAAAGTAACAACAAAATACATTACATATAATAAATTATACATAATGAATGTAATTACACACATATATATATAAATGTATAATTATTACTCAAATTTTTTAGATTCATATTACTTTTTAATTTTAATCAAAATCGTAAGTAAATTATGATTATTTATTAACTTTTAAAATTATTATAGCTAATGATATAATCATGACAACGATCACTAAAATTTACTTTAAAAATATCATCTTCTTATCAAATAAGATAATCAATTGGGAATATTTTCTGAAAAGCTACCATTATTGCTAATTTGCCAAACAGAGCTCAGCAAGCATCCTTTGTTGCGTCAAATAATCAGCGGATTGCGTTTTGAATTGCTGCCGCACGGAAACCTGCTTTACAGGAGCAAAAGCTATCTGCGGTCTGCAAGGGATATGGCGGTAATAATTCCTTGCCATCTAATCTACGAATGTAACTCTGTTGTGAGTGCGCCACACTCGTAAGTAACAGCTCATTTCCAACCGACTGAATAGCATCCGCCGAATACCCAATATAAATCTTAAACTCGAGTGGTCGCCTTCCCCAAATGTTACCATAAAATGGTCGAGTCATTACCAAGGATGGAACTTCCCCGGAATTCAAGATTTCTATGGGTATTTATCTCGGACTCTGGACTTGCACGAGGAGCGTAGGAACCGGGCAGCGTTATTGGAGGAGGAGTGCACGTGACTTCGCAAATTGAAATGCATGATGGGAATGCATGAGTGGATGGAGTATGCGGAATGCATGAGTAGATGATGTAGCGCGGTCATTTTATTTTAGACTTGTTGGGCCAAGTTGGTTATTAACTAAGCGTCTTGAGGGAATTCATTAGTTTGAGGATTATTGTAAGTGCAGCAGATTGTTTTTGCCCTCATTTATCATAACATGTGAAGTAAAAGCTACTGTTTATTCGAATAACAAAGAGGAATTACCAAGTCACGTGCCTTGCTGCTTTCATTAGGAAGTGCATAGTTCTTATTAAATAATATTCCTTGTGTGTTACTTGCAGTCCGTTAATTAATAAAACTTGAAGAAAACCAGTAATAGGTAGACATTATTATTATAAATTTTCTAAACAATATTAACTTTTAAATTAAAATTTTATACAGGTGTCACAAGTGTATTCTTCACATGTTGCGATGTGTTTTGGTTTTGTTGCAAATAATATTTTTTTACAGTTATAGAAAAACATGTTAATGAAATATAAATGGAGGGATTAGCTTTTTTAAAAAAAATTACTAGTAAATATGTGTGTTTATTTTATTGTTTGGTTTTAGATTCACGACTAATAAAAATTGTGCTTGTTCACTGAATAGAAAATATACCAACTGGAATATAAGTTAGTTACACACATCCAGTGTAATTATTATGTAATAATACATTGTAAATATATTTATGATCTAAATTTAATCTAATCTAAAAATATAACAGCGCACATAGTATTATTATAACGCAAAATATTTATTTCCGTTCTAAAGCATGAGATTATTTAATTTATGGACAAAACCAGAAAGGTTAAACACATTTATGAATATTGATCACATTTATGAATTTGCATTTCAGTTGAAATCTTATTTAAAAAGTTTGGTTTGACTTTGATGAAAGATGATTAAGATGAAATAACAGGTTGATAATTTTATTATGAAAAAAAAATATTTTCTAGTAAACATCGAATTTAATTTTAAAAAATTAACTTAAAAAACACATTATTAAGAAATTTATTAAATTTATCCCTTATTTAAATTAATTAATTATATTAACTAAGTTCAGTGTATTTGCTCTTAAATAATAATTAGTAATAGAATATAAATAGCAAATTTGAAGGAATTCTCTTACAAAGCTGTATAATTAAATATCTTCCTTGATTATATGTAACTTTATAATTTATTTATAAATACTCGGTTGAAAAACCGAGTATTTATAAATAAATTTATGCCTATGAAATAGGCAAAAATTTTGAAAAGGAAATATAGTACATGTATTTTGGTTAACATGCACATAAGAGCTTTATTTAGATTTTACACTTTTTTTTTAATATTGTTTACATTATGAACATTTCATGTTTTTCAAGGCTAACGTTGTTCCTTAAAAATGCTCTAATTTTTCTTCGCACATTTAAATAATTTTTAAATCGATAAACATTTATACTGAAAAACAGCTAAAAATTTTTAAGACAGAAAATGATGACTGTTTAGTGTGATGCAATCTTACTCGCATCATAGCTGTATACAATTCTTCAGCCTATACCTACGAAAGCAAAGGCAGCATCCAGTCAAGCAACTTAGTATCATTTTGTAATAATTGGAATTTCCTATACGAATTACTTCAGATGTTCCTATAGGAAAAATAAACTTAGGAGAGAGTTCTGCTTATGAATATAAAATTATGTATTCCTGTATTGCTTGTACCTCATATTTGGATAAAAATATATTGCATTCATTTATGATTATAAAATTTATACCATAATACTGCCATATATCGTACACATATTCTAAACAGCCTGGAACTTTCTGTTTATTACAAATTTGCTTCTTACACTCAATTATTTATTAAGTTTCTAAAAATTGATAACTTACACTGTAAAAATCTTAGCAAATACAATATTATAGATTTACTAAAATAAAATATCATAAGCAGTGGTATTTTGAAAGAAATACTGATTTTTCAAATACAATTATAGTGAAATGTATTAACTTCGTACAACCACTGAAAAATTTATGCGATTAATTTATACAAGGTATACATTATGTATATATGTATACCTTGTATTTTAAATACTTTAATCTTTTATGAGTGATGTTACAGTGTATAAAAATTAAGGGACTTTTGTAATCCTATAATAACTTGAAATGCATTATTTTAATCATTAATGAATGTGTTTAAAAGAAGATATCCTTCGTTCCCAGATACCGTAATTTATTTTCAGCTAATCGTATTGTATCTTCAATTTAGGTTTTACGGAACATTCAATTTTATTTTTTATAATATTATTTAATAATATATTAAGAATAAACCATCGTGTGTATAAAATGGTTCCATTGTAACATGATTTAAAATATTAATAGTATTTTACAAAACTGGATAACTTCTACGATTTCAATAATTCCAAGGGTTTTGAAACATAATCTACTTATGTTTAAATTTTAGCTGAAATACTTTTTTATGCATAAGCAACTAAAACGATTTGCTTGTTCTTGACGAAGGAAGTTAATGCAAAGTTTAGTATATTTAAATTACAAATAGTTTCAGACTTTTACTCTTTTATCATGTAGTTATTAAATACTCCTTACTTTACTGAAAATTTATGTTTCTCTGTGTTGTTTTCAGCTAATAAATAATTCTTTCCTACATTAAATCTTCCATAGCTGTTTAAATTTAATCTGCATTAATTTCTAGTTAAAAAAACAGTAATTTCTAGTTCAAAATTTTCATGAATTTTATTATTTTATTTTCATATAAGCTGTATAAGGACTGATCATTTTCAATGAACATTTTAATTATTTTTATTGCATATTAAACTAGTTACTTCATTAATATTAAATATAATATGAAACATTGCACGAAATGATTGTGAAAACTTATCTGATTTGAATATCTGATTTCATATATTATTCTACTTTTAAAATACTTAAAAATACTTTAAAATACTTAAAACTTTTTATTTTTACAAACTTTATTTTCAAATTTTATATGACCGAGAAAGTAAAACAGGAAATACTTTTTCTAAAAAAATAATTTACTGGAAGCAAAATGATAATGATTATTATTAAAATAATGTAAAACTATTTGTTGTCCTGAAACAAATTTAATAAATTTAATTAATTAACTTCATATATGTTCCACAGCAACGACCATTAAATAATATATGAAAGTAAGATTTTCATTTCAACATTTGTGTACGTTAAAGTATTAAAAAATGTACAGATTTCATTATTGCATTAAAATGTCTTGTAATTTTTTTATAATTTTTTTGCATTGATCATGGCCTGCATATTAGAGTTAGCAACGCAAGCTCAAGGAAAATATTACTTTTTTTCACAGATTTAGAAGACTAAGTTGACAAACTTATAGGAGAAGCCACCATAACTTAGTCTACAACAAAGAAGATTTTAACACCATCTGCTACAAATAATGCAAAATATCACTCAAATATTATACGAATTTCATTTAAAACACCAATCTATTCGACTGACATTTATAAAAATTAAACCTAAAACATTTTTTAACAATGCAAATGAATGTTAGGAGGGATTTCAAATAATGTTCCATTGTAATAATCCATCAAATAAACAATAAAAAGCTCTATTCAAGCTAAAATCCAGAATTAATCTTTAATTCTCCGTAGGAGAAACGAATTCGGCAAGTGGAAAAATTGAGTTAAATCCAAAGAGTCACTTGTAAAACTATACTGTATTCTATGAAAAGTTGTGACATTCTATATAAATGCTTTCTCTATGTATTTATTGTGCAGATAAATTGCATATAATCTCTTCCCGAGGCTTTTAACATCCGTAGACTGATATAGTTAATCTCGCTCCCAGTTAGAATTAAAGTGTCACGTTTTCATCTCAATTCGGTATGACAGCAGTACTTTATAAATTCGAGGATTCTGGAAGTTTAAATAGCAAACAAGATTTGATGTAAGTCGCCCATATAATGATGATTTCATACATATTTATAATAGGCAAGAATTAGGGTATCAATTTTTATAATTGTCTCATTTGGAAGAATCTATTTGCTTATTTTTATTATTTATGTAAATGACTTAAAGGATGATTGAAAAAGTAGCTAAACATAATATATATATACACTCAAGAGCCAAAACATTATGGCCCCCCCTACATTTTGCAATGAACTCGCTGGATGACATGGAAGGCACGTGATCAAGTGGAAGTGGTATTTAACCGCTGCTGGAGAGTCTGAAGAATCATTATTTCACTTACTTCTGTGTGTGATGGGAAAGGCTGCGGATCTAAGCGACTTTGATAGAGGGCAGATTGTAATGGCTAGAAGGCTCGGAACAAGTATTTCCGAAACTGCAGAATCCTCAATGCATGCTAAAAAGTCATCGGCAGGGATGGCCTTCAAAGCGCGTAACGACTCACTTTGAATCAATTCAATTGTCTCAAAACAGTGTTTCCGGTGTGCTCTTTTGAGTTTAGTGAATAGCCAGAAGCAGCAAAGTGTGAATACGGTTGTGGAACGATATGGGTGTCATTTTTTGCGAAAAAGTTACGAAGAATCAATGTAGTATGAGCTGACGCATTCAGTGTTTTCGGTACAAATCGACATTTGACGCATTTAAGGCCCAAAATGGAATTGACTTATCCTTTTGAAATTCCAACATCAGCAGCAAGGTCTCAAATTGTAAATCGATGATTTGCAATAACCAGATCTTTAATTTTTTGGACGTGAGCTTCTTCGGTTGGGGTTGATGGTCGACCAGAGGGGCTCTTCGTCTTCAACGCTTTCTCTGCCATCTTTGAACTGTTTATACCACTTGTAAACAATTATTTCCGAAATACGAATGTTCACTGAATGCCTTTTGTAACATTCTATACGTTTCCGCAAACAAAATTTAATGCAAGTTGTTTGCTCAATTAATTCAGACAGTTGGAAAATCGCCGGAATCAGTTTTAGCGTCTTACAAACCCAAGCTTAACTCAAACACTAATGAATATTATTTTGACGTCAAATTTCCCACAGGTGTCACGAACAGTGCCAGGAACCTAAAAAAGGAAAAAAAATTGAAATTCCATAATCCCCGGGAATTTTAAATTGAAAATTGGTCTTACTTTTCGGGCACAGTAGTATATATATATATATATATATATATATAAAGAGATAGAGAAAGTGTGAGAGATAACTTAAGTAAGAACTTGAAAATTTATCGTGATAGTTTTCTTCCTTCTCTTGTCTTCATCTGAATAGATAAATGCTTTTGAATATTCCTATATACATAAGAATAAGTGATAATGCACAATTTTTGGAAATCATAAATTAATGGTATCACGGTTTGGTATAATAGATATAAATTCCTTACAGTTATTGTTAAATATATTGAGATTAAAGTTTACAGTAAACTTAAAAATATTTTACGTTATCAATTTTACAAATGAAAAGTTTTTGCAGAAATTATCACATATATATTTTCAATTTTTCATAATCATTAAAATAGTGTCCTCGAAATGTAAACAAATATATTTAATAAGAAAAATAATAGAAGGGCGTAATAAATGTAGTAAAAATATAAGAGGGAAAATTAAATTCCATGCCCTATAAAATTATTTAAATTAACTTTCCAAAATATACCCTGTACAATGAACAAAAACATTTCAAAATCATAAATGACTATAAGCATTAAGAAAAAAAGACTCCCTCTAAATTCAACGGATCTCTTTACATTCCTGCAAAAAGGCAACAAGCATGCCTTAAATTGATCGAATAAAACTTTGTGAAAGAAGCATCCATGCAAGAAAGCTTTATAAAACACGCCGTTAAATCCTTTATGCATTTAGCCAATGAGAAATGAACTGCAATATTAGAAAATTCCTGTTTTTCATTTTGGTTGAAAGGCCATTTCCGTTCAAAATTCGATTTTTAATTCTGAGAAATTTCAAAATCAATTCACGGTGGCTGCGCAATCCAACAACAACTCTCCTCGAGACATTAGGTATAATTGATCGAAATGCATGAGCCAAGCAGCAAAAGAAAGAATAAAATATTTAAAAAAAATGATTTTACTTAACTTGAATTGGAGCTCAACGGAGATGTAGGAAAAGACTTCATTTCTAACGCAGCGTAGAGTTTGCTTACATTATTGATGTATCTGCATAACAAAAGTTAACTCTTGTTTATTTAGAAGAATAGTGGAACAGCTCTATTTATGAGAATAAAAATAAGCATTTTTAAAAGCACTTGCAAAGGTCCTCTCATTGTTAAAATTAACTATAAGTTTAACTATTTCTATCAGCATATTCTTATCATACAGGTTAAAATTTATTTAAAAAGCCAATTAGAAAAAAAAAGCAACAATTCAGAAAATATTTTATTTTAAAATATAAAATGAAGTTTAATTGCACACCTCAACTTACACAATAGCTACATAACTACACACATACACATTACATAATTTTGGAAAGCATTATTTCTACAAAACCTATTTAGGGAGACCTATTTGCTGCTTGTATTGAGGATATAAAAAAGAATAGTACGAAAATAAAACTAATATATTTTGAAAAGTTATTATGAAGGATTTGTGACACAAACTTTGTTTTTCTTTTTTCAGTATTTTGCTTTTATTCCTTTAAATCCTCGTGAGAATTAAGACGTGAATCAAAGAGAAGAAAAATTCTTGATCAGAATTTCACATTTTCAAATCATAAATATTAAATGCTTAAAGCATCTTGCTGAAAATGCTTAAAGCATCATCAACCGTGTTTTAGAAAAATAATACAGTGAAACTGCAAAGTTATGTATTGATTAGACAAAACATAAGCTATAAAGCAAAATGTGCTCTGTAAAAAAGTAGAAAACATAGTTTGTATTATCTTAATTAAAATCACAAATTTAAAATTATTTTCATGATATAATATAAAATTTTATATTTTAAATACAATACTTGGTAATTAAAATCGAATGGTGTGATAATAATACTAATCTATAATAACTGCAATGAATTTATTTTACAAATATTAATGTAAAGATTCTGCAAAAATATTTGAATTTCATTTGGAAATACTTTATAGTTAGATAACTTCAAAATTCCCTCTTCAGTAATTCAAAAGTACAAATTAATTTAATTGAAAACTTGTCTGCCTGGTAAGCAAGCAAATCTGGAAGTAGATGACTTCACAATTCAGACAGGTGTTTATAGACGAATTCACATATAAATTATACAAAAAGTTCAACAGGCATAATTATGTGGAATTGGAAAGAGATTTTACCCAGATTTTACTAGGGCTCATTTACTACAACAGAACCATCTACTGCAATTTACATCCGATTGGTTGTTGCCTCAATTAAGAGAAAACTACCCTGATTTCAATTTCCAACATGACAGCGCATAACCGCATTAACAAAACTAACTATTGGACTATCTTAGTAATTAAATGCAATACCAATAGATTTTTGGTTTCTGGGTCAAATGATGTGATCATGTCCTGTGAATAAAACATTGTAAGTGTTTCCTCAGTTGATATGTGAAGGACAAGGTGATCATATCCTAACTTCCCAGGACATGCATATGATGACAGGAAACGTGGTCGAATGAGTAAGCCATGGTAACTTAACTTATGCGACAAGATCATGATTACAGTGTAGATATATTTTCCTGTCTCAAAAAGAAGCCCATATTAAAAATTTGCAGAAAACTGAAGAGTTATCTTTTCCTTTAATATCTGTATTTAGGAAATAAACTGATTACATTGGCCATAAGTATGATTAATTTGTGAATCATTCATTTTCAATTAGCTTGCACATTCAGTTACGTTTTGTTGTAAAATTCCAGTTAAAATGAAATAGACGTATAAAATAACACATAAGAAAAGTTTACGATTAAATATAAATAAAAAAAAATGTTAAAAGAAACATACGAAAGAAAAGAATATCTTACATATTAAAATACTGTTATTGCCAGCTTTGCAAAGCTTGGCTGAATGAAAAATTGTGTGAAAGCAATGTATAAGAACGGATCCCGCTTCAGTACTTAAAAAAACAATTCTCTTTTGGCAACCTCGTAGCCAAGTGGGTAGCTGTCTGGAGTTTGGTGTCACAGCCTTCAGGTTCAAATTTTGGCGGTAACATGAAGGTTGGTAATGGTTCGGAATCCACTTTAAAGTTTAGATCTCGGTGTAATAAAACTGTATATCGTTGGACGTAGGGCTGAGAACCATACCCCGTAAAATATTAAATGTTCTTAGGGATTAATATATTAATAAATATTACTGCTTATAATATATTTTGATTGCTGAAAAAACGAAATTAAAATGTTCCTTTTTAAAATTATTCTTTAGAATGAAGCTTTAAGTATTTCCCAATGCATTAATCAAATTATAATTTATTAAAAATCATTATTCTGTCCAACATTATATACGTAATGGTTATAAAATTATTTAAGTAAAGATTAGATAAACCAATGTCTTTCAATATTTTTCAGATATTATTTATATTAAAAGCACTTTCAGGGAATTAAAATCATGAATGACAAAATTTGACAACCTGATATGAAACTATTAGTAAAAAATGGATTAATTAAAACGCAAAATACTTACTGGTGAAATGAACTGGTTATAATTAAAATATAAAATTTATGAAAATGCATTATGACAGAATAGTTTGATTAGTTTACAAAAAAATCTACATTAGAAAAATCCATTATTGAAAAATAATTTAAATATATTTACTGAATTAAAAATTTTTACTATTTTGGAATATTTGGCAACGGAATATAAACATGGAAACTTGAAGGAAATTTTTTATAAAATTGTATAAATAAATATCTCTCTTAATCATATTTAAGCTTATAATTCGTTTATAACTACTCGATTTTCACTGGCAAAAATTTTGAAATGGAAATTTCACTCAAATTGAAACTTGTGTTAACAAGAATTAATTTTATTTTAAAAGTGTGTGATATAATAAAAGAGGTTTAATTAGATTCACCGTTTTAGTTCCAATATTCACCGTTTTAGGTTTAGTTTAGTGTACTCGCATGTTAAATCTCGTGCAATATTTACGCTTATTTGCGTATAGATTTCCATCTCTGCATCTGTAAAATGAGCAAACTGAATTTCATATCCTGCATTTTGGTGGGCTGGAAAAGTCATTTTGTTTATACACCAAATGCTGAGAACTCTGTCTGTTTGAAAAAATAATAATATCCCACAGGCTGAAATCGATTTTGCCAGCATAAAGTTTTCAAAACTCCTTTTAAATTATGTATATGAAGTGAACTTTAAAGGTACGTTAAATGGTACCTACAAATATATTTAGAAGTAATAATATTATTTACAATAAATGTTAAAAAATATTTTTATAAAACATTCCAAAAAAATCTCATGATTTATTTAATATAAGTTTTGTAGGTTTTCATTTAATTACATGGCCTTCTGAAAAAAGTTACATCAGCACTAAATTTATTTTTAGGAGATCACTTTTTTAATAGGATAACCAAAATATGTAAAATAGTTTTACAATGATTATGTATGACCATTATATGTATATTAAATAACATGCTTTCATTAAATAGCTCTAAATGTCATTGTTAAACAATTATATATCGAGATATGAATCAAATTCAAAAAAGGTTTACAAATATTTGAAACATAATTTTTATTTCTTAATTATATAAGTCGTACATATTAATATATTTTTAAGTAATAACGTTGAAAAGTATATAATAAATATTAACAAATACTTTTTTAAAATATTCTGGAAAAATCAAATGATTTGGCATCCATGGCAACGCAGGCTTAGAAACCGAAACCTATGGCATCGAACACCTGTCAATAGGCCATCAAGCCCTAATAAAATTCTAAGAATTAAAAATACTCTTAAAAGTTAAGAACTATTCAGAAATTTAATGTATCAGCATTGAAAACTATAAACAAAAATCATCAAACATTTTACTTCATGCGCACTTGAATATTGAATTAATGGCATTTTGTCGTCAATGTCCGTACTGCTCACGAGCCAATGAAATTTACTATGTCCTTTACTTCAGAAAAATGTCATTTTAAGTATTAAGTCAAAACTAAGCA
>BPLQ01003706.1:0-14621 GCA_021605075.1 Caerostris darwini | reverse complement strand
CAATGCTACGTAATTGCAAATCGTCTAGTTGCACCATCGCTATGCTATGTAATTGCAAATATTCTAGGCACACTGTCACAATACTACGTAATTGCAAATCGTCCAGGTGCAATATCGCTGCCATGTAATTGCAAATTTTATCCAGGCACAGTGTCACAATTCTACGTAATTGCAAATCGTCTGGGTGAACTTTTGCAATGCTATGCAATTGCAAATCGTCTAGGTGCGCCTTTCCTCTCCTAGAAGTTTATAAATCTGGTACTGAGATACAATGTAGATAAAATATTTTTTAATATATATTTTAATGAGGACCAACATTGAAATGAGAAAAAACGTGCACTTACTCCAGCATCATTTTCGTGTACACCCTGGTGAGGTTGCTCTCCGTGCTCTTGCACTGGAGCCACTTCTTCAGGTACTTGCTGTTGTAGTAGAACATCAGTTGCTGAAAGCACCAGAGCTTGCATTAGACAATGGGAAACTCACTATTGTAAGCATCAACAAAATTGCAAAAGATATAGGACAAAGCCATTTTTGTTTCAATTACATTGAATTTACCCACTGATAAAAGCATCTGATTATCTCCTCCCCACCCCAAGAATGCCATTTTCTTTATCAACAATCTTCACGGGAAATCTGGTGGTTGACATCTAACGGAAACACTTTCCAACCTACAGAATTACTCTGCCCAACTCCATTTTTCTTCACCCTGGGCATACACAATGAAGTAAAAAAATATTATGACATTTGTGTTTCTATGACAGGTACTTGGATCTGAGATCCTTCCCCGTTAGGACATTAAAAATACAGCAGATTCAGTCTTATCCAGGATAAAACACAGATGACTTGATACACTGCCTAAACAAGTTTGAACGAACTCCCATCTGCGATTTCGCACCTACTGCGTCAAATTTTATATAAGCTTAACCTGTCCAACGTGGAGTAGCCACGGAAGCTTTTGGTACAGCTTAACTTATAGGGATTCGAACCCGGCTTTCTTATTTCGGAATTCTAATATGCCGTGCCTTAAGAAATCCACCAGTGCAGGTTTGTATACTTTTAGTAGTTTCTGTATTAACTATCACCAATTTGTAACGAGGGCCTGAATGGCCGAGTGGCTAGCGCCCTGGCGCTCGGTACCACAGGTAAAAAAGGGTTCGTTTCTTTACCCTTCCTCTATGGTTTGGTTTGATTTGTAGCTCTACGGTCATTTTGTGCACACTTTCAGGTTAATTAGACCGTGACTTACAGTTTAACGTGGATTCCGAACCACTCACAAACATACCTGCCACCGCCAGGATTCGAAACTGAAGTTTGGGATACCAAAGGCCAGAGCGCTAACCATCAGGCCAATATTTGATACAGAAGAATGTAAAGTTATAATTCAAGTTTTGATCTAAACTAAAAGATATAAATAATATTGTACTGATAATGATATTATATTTATTAGTAACTGAGATAAATAATATTGTACTTTTTGATAATATTTATTTGGTGCATGTTAAATCTGTAGATCCCCCGCCAGGGTTCGACACTGAAGCCTGTGGTACCAAAGAGAGTGCCCACGCTTTTAGAACAGTGACATTCATTTTCTCGTCAGCCATTTTATACTTATGTTAACAATTATTTTTCGCTGTTTAGTTTGATTAACTCTAAAAGCCTGTTTTTTAAACTATAATATTTAAATGAGGTCCCTATACGAAGGACTGGAACTACAGTTCTTACAAAAATTTAATTGTGAGTAAAAGAAAGGATAAATGCGAATAGGTCGAGCCAGCCAGGATTCGAACAGGGAATCTCCTGATCCGTAGTCAGGCGCGTTAGCCGTTGTGCCGCTGTCCCACGCAGGTTTGAATGTCTTAGGTACTTTCATTCTACATGGCTTAAATTGCTCTTTATAAGTTAAAATAAAATCACTAATCTTAATCCTGATGAGATAATAAACTTATCAAAATATTTTATTGTCCTTGATAAGTCTGCGACGTTTAAATGAAATCCGATCGCTTAAAGTAGGGCAAAATCGAGCTCAAAGAGTCAGTTACAAACAGGCATGCAGGTGAAACTAATAAAAGTGTATTAATAAAAAATGAACAAGACGAGAGAACCTGTTTACCTTCCAGTAGTTTCCACCGTGGTCTCCGGTCACCTCTTCCACGCCGGCCATCACGTGATCGAGGAGCTGTCCAAAGAGAGTTTTATTTACTCATTGCGAAACTGATAATTATTTAATTTTTCACTTGCAGTGTATTTATTCATTTACCTTTGTGTTGACTTCCGTGAACATGCTGGTGTTTTTCGTGGCTTGGCGACGTATCTTCAGCAATCCGACCAAAGGCTTGATGGTGGCTCCCTGGAAAGAAGAACAAAAAAGAGGAGTGCAGAGTTCTTCACAGAAACTAAGCGTGTACCTTTTTTTAAAATTGTTTTACCCTTTGCACTCGAAGTTTTTTTTTCATTCGTATTACCAGCAGCTCGAAGCAATTTTAGGGAAAAGTTCATATTCACATGTAGGATTGATATACGCATTAAAAGAAACGCATTATTTATAGTGTTATTTGCATTGTCTCCGTAGCGGAGCCCTCCAGCTTAAAGACAAATTTTAAATGGCTCCGCTCCGGAGCCCTCGAGTGCAAAGGGTTAAATTTGATGTGGGATAGGCATTGTACATTTGAAATGGGATAGGCGATGCATGTATGGCATGCTACAGACAATACATATTTATCATTTGCTGGGTCATATATATTTAATATGGGATAGGCGATATGTATTTAGTATATGTAGCTTGCGATAAACATATTTTTGGCATGGGATAAGCAGTGCATGTTTTATGTGATATAGACGATGTATATTTGGTATTAGATAAGTCATAGTTATTTAGTATGGAATAGGCGATGCATATTTTGCATAAAATTGCCAATGAATATTTGGGATAGTAGTTGGTTTAGGTTGGTAGGTTTGGTTTGATTTGTCGCTCTGCGGTCATTTTGTGTACACTTTGGGCTCATTAGATCGAGACCTAGAGTTTTACAACAACCAATTTCCCTCTTTTTAGCTGATCGGAAGTATACCTTTTTTCAACAGACGTATTCTTTTTCCGTTGCTAAGAATTCCCGCCTAAGCAAACGCCATCTGTCGCCATTGACGGACACTACTGTAACGGCTTTTCCAAAATGAATCGCTAAACGCAGTAGAAAATAATTTACTTAATACAATAAAATTAATTACATTGTTCTGAAGATAAAATAATCAAATTACATACAAAAACTGCAAAAAACACAAGTGCTACTCTTAATTCAATTTAAAAGGAGGTTACGAACTGCACTCGGAAGAATTAAAGTTTATTGATGCTGACAAGAGTAGGAGGATATTAAATTGTGCAAACAGAGTTGGGAATTACATTCAGTCCAATACGAGAAGTTTAAATAATAACACCCAATTTAACACAATGAAATTCTTTCTTATTCTTTGTGAAACGGAATATCCACTTGAGAGCAATCATGTTTTATGCTCTGTGTAGGATATTAAATAAAATTTTATTCACGAAGTTGAAGGATGGCTACTTTGAAGCAATTTACAGAGTCAGAAGCAATCGAGTCCAATAAAACTCGTATTGTAACTGACCATTTTAAAATGATATGGCAATCCAGTATTTAGTGATTAAAAATGATTAAATAATTGATTTGCTTAATCATAGTTATGGATAAAAGCTATAAGATTTTTCATTACTACTAAGCAATTAAATATTTGGAATAGTGACAGTTTAATATTCTTCTTTTTCATCGACGCAACAGCCCCATGGTGTGAGTGTCTGCTTATTGGCAGATTTCGAGACAGGAGACGTTTCCTTTTTTATGGAGTAAGGATGTTAGCACTATGCCCTAAGCTCTACAGTCGTCTTAGACCTTGTCCTATGGTTTAAAGTGGATTCCGAACCACTACAAACATCCATGGCACCGTCGGGGCTCAAATCCGAAAGCACCGAATACCAGTCACTCGGCTATCAGGTTCCAGCTTATGTTAGCAGGATAATACGCCGTCTCTTATAAAAACACGGCATAAAGTTAACTTAAAACATTAATAAGGTTATCCTAAAACATTTCAAGTTAAAGACAAGTTAAGACAAAAATTGTAGATTACGGAATGATAAATGTAGGATTTATTTGTGTGGTAATCACCAGATGGCGACACATCACGAACTATGTGTCTCCGACACAAACCTTTTGTCATGTAGCGGCAGTATTCGACTTTGAACTCTGGCCGTGGGAGAAGGAGAGAAACCCCGTAGATGGGCGGGGGAGAAGAACACTGGCCGACAACGAGAGAAAATGCGGGAGAAAATGATTGTTATGTATTAATAATTAATGTAAATATCGCTGTACATATATTAGAGCTGTATTAAATGTCTGTTGTTGAGACAAAAACAACGTTTCGTTAATATGTTTTGGAAATACACCCCTAGACAGCCCACTCCGGCCGTCATACTTTTGTTAGACTTGTAGAGAAGTCTACATAAATACCGATCATATTTGTGGTAATAAGTTTACTAATTTAGAATTTGTTAGACTAGGGCAAGAAGAGTAGCTAACATTTCAAAATGAACTAAATTTACGACGTCAATACATTTTGCTAATTTTACTTACAATGCACTAATTTAACGAAATATCAACGATTGCATATGGATCCCAATGCAGCAATACAATTTCATAATTTCTTGCGTGGAGTATGCGAATTACTACTGTGTCTAAAAAATAAGACCCATTTTCAATTTAAAATTCCCAGGGCTTATAGAATTATAATTTGCTTTTCTTTTTTAGGTTGCTGGCACTGTCCTTGACATCTGTGTGATATTTGATGTCAAAATATTCATTAGTGTTTGAGTTACGCTTGGCTTTGTGAGATGCTAAAACTGATTCCGGCGACTTTTGAAATGTGTGAATTCAATGAGCATAGAACGTGTATTCTATTGTGTTTGCGGAAATGTTATAGAAGGCATTCCTGTATCGGAAATAAATGTTTACAAGTGGTGTAAACAGTTCAAAGGCAGAGAACGCGTTGAAGACGAAGAGTGCTCTGATCGACCATCAGCCTCAACCGACGAAGCTCACGTCCAAAAAATTAAAGATTGGGGGCTTGCAAACCGTCGATTTACACTTAGAGACCTTGCTGATGATGTTGAAATTTCAAAAGGATCTGTCCATTCCATTTTGGGCCTCAAACGCGTCAAATTTCGATGGGTACCAAAAATACTGAATGCGCCAGCTCACACTGCATTGATCCTTCGTGACTTTTTTGCCAAAAATGAAACTCATATCGTTCCACAACCACCGTATTCACACCGTGCGACTTCTGGCTATTTCCTAAACTCAAATGACCACTCCGGGGACACCGTTTTGAGTCGGTTGAAGAGATTCAACGTGAATCCCTCATTTTGAAGGCCATCCCTGCCGATGACTTTTTAGCATGCATTGAGGATTGGAAAAAACGTTGGCACAAGTGCATTGTATCTGGAGGGGATTCCTTTGAAGGCGATGAACTAAATTTGGCAGAATAAATAAAGAGTTTTTGAAAAAAAAAAATTTGTCTTATTTTTTGTGCATAGGAGCATGCTTATTAATTATTATATTATATTTAGAATCACAGTTAATTGTTAAGTAACGTAACACTATAATTGTTTTATGAAATAATAAAACAGTTTGAATATTGATAATTACACCGTAGTAATGGCATTTCAACCCATGAGAGTTACCTGCACGAAGACCGTGAAGAGGATGATGAACAGAGTGGCCGTTATGAAGAGGTTCTTGTGGTCCGTTTCGTCCAGCATGATCACCAGGGAGAAGGCCACGGCACCCCGCAGGCCCCCGTACGCCTGCGAAGAAGGGAAAAAAAGTCACTTTTCTGATTTAATGAAAAAAAAAAAAACCTTTGGAAAATAATTATTTAAAGAGCTTTTATGGTATATTAGATGCTCGATTTTATGAACAGTTTTATAAAATAAATTTGATCGTATGTTCAATAATTGTTTTGAAATTTTTTTTGAAAATATATAGATTAAAAATATAAATTTTTTTGTTTGACCTTTGTGCCAGTCGCCAAACCACCAAGTAAACAATCAAAATGGTTACCGCAATTACAATTGTTGTGCTGATTTGCCATTGCGGTAAAATTCATCGCCAAAATTGATCGCTAAATTTCTGTTGATAATAATATGAATAATTTCTTTAATAGAAAAATTCCAGAAAAATTAAGAAAATTTGAAAGGTTGCTATTTTTTCTCAATTTCATCATGAAATGGATGAATAAAATGATTTTTATGTAAAGAAATGTTAAGTTATGTAAGGCTATGGGTACTTACGTATTAACGTCACCGCAGCAGAAGTTGCGCCAATAAAGAGCTGCCAACGCTCCAAAATAGAGACTGTTTTGAATCTATATTAAACTCTATATCGGCCCATTTTCCACCGAAATCCGATTGACTACTTGGTTTTTAAATAAAGTGTTTTGAATTTTGAAAGTGTTTTGATTTTAAATAAAGTGTTTTATATATTTTATGATGTGTCACAAAAATTCTAAGTGTAGATTGACGCCACTTAAAAACCGCCAAATCTGTAGCTGCGGTGGCGTTAATACGTAAGTACCAAAAAGCCTTTTATGGTATGTTAGATGCTCGTTTTTATGAGCAGTTTTATAAAATAAATTTGATCGTATGTTCAATGTTTAAATTTATAGGGCCTGAATGGCCGAGTGGCTAGAGCTGTGACGCTCGGTACCACAGGTTTCGGGTTCGAGTCCCGGTGGTGCCACGGATGTTTGTAGTGGTTTGGAATCCACTTTTAAACCGTAGGTCCCGGTCCTAATAGGATCGTAGAGCATTGCGGGGGCATTGTGACTCCGCGTCCGTGGCTTATCTTCAAGCTACACGCGCCTCCTGGATAATGCAAAGTGGGTAACGTCTGTGCAGCGCTTGCCTTAAGGCATCCAAGACCAAGCTGTCTAAGTGTTTGCCAGCTGCATTAGAAAGACAAAAAAATGTAAAAATTTATAAATTAAAAATATAATTTTTTTTTGTTTGACCCTTGTGCCAGGCGCCAAATCGCCAAGTAAACAAACAAAATGGCTACCGCAATTACAATATTTGTGCTGATTTTCCATTGCGCTAAAATCCATCGCCAAAATTGATTGCTAGATCTCTATTGATGATAATATGAATAATTTCCTCAATAAACTCCTGAAAAATTAAGGAAATTTTAAAGGTTGCTGGGTTTTTTTTTCAGTTTCATAGCTACAAAATGGATGAATAAAATAATGTTTATGTGAAGAAATGTTAATCCAATTATGATATGTAAATAATGTTAAAATTAGGTTATTTAAGTAAATTATGGTGTGTAAGAAATGTTATTCTACCTAACTTGATAAGCCTAATTATTAATTCAACTCTTCTAATTTCCAAGCATTAGTAAATGTTTACGTTGAAATAAAAAAAATATGCTAATTACACATTGTTATATGATTAAAATATCGAACTTGGCGATAAACTTCCTAATATTGGTATAAGATTTTCGCTTTAATCCGATATGGAATGCCTTAATAAATGATTTACATGTTGAATTGTAGGAAGTGTTTCATGTTTATAATGAATATTTGGCCAAATCGCTAAATAGGGGCCGTTGGGATTTAGCGACTTTTTGTGGAGCCACCTGAGAGATAATTTGCCAAATATGTAATACAATCGCAATTGCACTAATACTCTTACAATCGCAACTAATTACTTGGCGGACTTTGGCGAAAATAATTTTGACGCCAAATCCCAACAGCCCCTGTTTTGTGATTTTACTAAATATTTAATTTATATTTAGCAATTTATGGTAAGAATTTCTCGAATTCAATTCTAGTGATTTTTTTATAAAGAAAGCTAAAAAGATTTTTAGATGCATTTAGTATAATGCTCGAATTGTCCAATGCTTTGATGATAAAGTTTCAAGACGTAAAAACAACTGATTCAATGTTTACCATTATGAACTGCTCCTCTTCATTAATGCAATGAGTCCTCTCCAATTTGTTGGCACAGAAGGTCAGAAAAAACACAGCTGCAAGGGAATTCATTTCCATTATTAACTTCGTATCCAATACACGAGGATCGCAATTATACAATTTATTAAGTGGTAAGCGCAATTATATAATTTATTAATTGCTAATTATTTCAAATCAAAATTTTAACATATTTTAACTTTGATTATTATATTTGATGATATATTAACTTATACTTAACTTTAATATACTTTAACTTTTTAACTTTTTGACATGTTGGCAAAAAGATACTTATGTATTAACGCCACCGAAGCTACAGATTTGGCGGTTTTTAAGTGGCGCCAATCTACACTTAAAATTTTGGTGACAAATCATAAAATATATAAAACACTTTATTTCAAATCAAACCACTTTCAAAATTCAAAACACGTTATTTAAAAACAAAGTAGTCAATCGGATTTCGGTGGAAAATGGGCCGATATAGAGTTTAACATAGATTCAAAACAGTCTCTATTTTGGCGCATTGGCAGCTCTTTATTGGCGCATTAGCGCAACTTCTGCTGCGGTGGCGTTAATACGTAAGTACCGGCAAAAATCTAGAACACTTGTGACAGTTGCCAAATCGCCAAGTAAACAAACAAAATGGCTTCTGTAATTACATTTTTTGTGTTGATTTGCCATTGAGCTAAAATCCATCGCCAAAAATGACTGCTAAATCTCTATTAAGCCAAATTTTGTCCCTTTAACGCCAAATTTCATCACTATTATGCGAAAATTTATTCGTAAATTGCTTTTAAGGCAAATTTTATTGCTGTAATGTCAAATTTTATCATAATTATGCGAAACGTTTTTGTTAATTTCCTGTACCGCCAAATTTTGTCATATCGATAAAAAAAATAATAAATTAGTCAATTTTTTAATGTCATATCAACACTAACTATGTCATATCGACACTGTCATATCAACACATCTTCACGTAACAGGTAGCCAAAGTATTAAGAAAACTGCATATTAAGACTAATTTTTAATATAATTATTTATTCTGTATTTGTAGGGAAGTACAGGCAGTTTAAGATGTTTTTAATTAAAAATATTTAAATCTTTAAAGTTAAATATTAAAATTTTTTTTTCTTTTTCCTTCATGCTTTATAGACAGCTATATTAAGGTTTCAATAAAGAAATGCGATATTCATTTTAAATAAATCCGATTGCTTGGCGATATTATTTGATAACTTTTTGATAAAATAAAGCAATCTTTTTATTAAAATTACCTTTACCTTTGCAACCTTCTTTAAATTAAATTTTAAATGTTAACTTTTATTTAACTAACATTTTAAAATAACTAATAAAGTAACCAATAATGTACCCTTGTCCTAGTATTCTTTGCTGAATCAAAACTTCTTGTATGACAATACTGAAATGGCATGATGATAAATAAACATTATGAAAATTGGGAATCTTCAAATGAGAATGATGAAATGTCCTTCTTTAAAATGAAAAATGTTCTCCATTTATCCTTTTATACAGTAAAAATGGGCCAAATCGGAAAATAGGGGCCGCTGGGATTTGGCGACTTTTTTGTGGCGTAAACAGCGCAATAAGTCGCCATATGTGGTAACCTGTGTTTCTTGTACTGTTTGCAATTCACTTCCCTTGTAATCTCAACCCATTACTTGGCACACTCTGGCGAAAAGAATTTTTTGACGCCAAATCCCAATGGCCCATATTCTGCGATTTTGCCTAAAAATGAATAGAAGATGCAACTGTGCAGAGCTGGAGATATAGAATTCAAAGTGGTTGAATTATAGATATTCGAAAAAAGAAACTAATTCACAGATAGGGAAATATAATTTATTAGATCCTTGAGAATTATTTATAATTGACGTGAAGGCTTCAGATCGGTATTTTTATTCCTATTTAACTGCAATTCATAACACATTCCCCACAGAAAGTCGCCAAACAATTGGATTCCTTTATAATGAACAATTATGTGAGATACTTTGCAAAAGACGGTGAATGCGAGGGGCTTAACTGAAGAAAAGGAGGACTCACTGGCGAATCTGACGAGCAGACAGAGAATGGTGGCCGAGAGGACGAATCCCGTGTGCCAGATGTGCTGGTCGTCCACCAGTACCATACCCAGGAACAGGAAGATGACGGTGTCGCAAACGGCACTAGAAAGACATAAACACATACACATAAACATGCAGCTTTATATATAACTCTTTTTGAAGTTATGAAATTTACCATAGATTCTTCCCATGTTCTTGTCGCATACATCAATGTATAGAAACAGTTTGATCATCTTACACTCCATCTTACTGTTACTGGTACAGTTATAGTAGGCCCCACATCACTTATAACATTTGGTTAATGGGGATTACCCTTTAGAATAGGGTTAGTAATGGTGACATTTGTACTAGTTCGAATGACTCACCAAACAGTGGTGCAAACTAAACTTCGAACCTGGGCCATACACTTACATTGTCCATCTGAATATAATATTTTTTTGGCTTTTTGGATTCGTCTTGAGTACCTCTACCTTCTGCCATGTGTTTAATCAAATTTTGCTTTCCTCCTCATTGAATATAAGTTGATATTATAAAATGTCACCAAAGATTTAATTAATTTCTGGATTTACACCCATAAATTTTATATCATTGCGGCTTTTTTTTTGCCATAGAGTGCAAATGTCGTTTCAAGTGCTTTCAAATGTCGTTATTTTTGTTTCAAGTGCTTTTTTGGTAAATTTATTTCACGTTGCGTTTTCATAAAATCGTTCGGAAATCTATATTTTATTTATTTTTTATTTAATCTGTTTTCTTTTTTTCAGTTTTGAACGATATCTGATGAACATAATTTATTGCCTGAATAGGATTTATGGATAATATTTTTTCAGTTGTATAAAGATTGCTGTTATACGTTTTGTTCCCACATACAATTCTAAATTTTATGAATGACTTGTATATCGGACCAGTTGAATACAATTTTTTTTGTTATTGTTCTTTTAATAATTGTCCTGTTTATCAATAAGGGAGAAAACAGAAGACTGGCTGCCATAATATATTTAAATCTACCTTCAATACTAAAAAATATACTATTTTTATTTCTATATTATTAAATATACATTTATTAACCATTTATTGTTGTTAATCTTGAAAACTACAAAATAGTCAGTGCTTTTGTAAGATATTTTATTTCACAAATTCGATGTATTCAACCGTAACATAATTTATTAGGTAAACACTTTTCTTTCGCGGAAGAGACTTAAGATGAAAATAATTAAGATAATATTAAGACAAGCCAACTCACCTGACCATCTTCGTAAAATACTTCACAGTAGTTTTGGATTTGTCAGATATATTTTTGGATGCGTAGTGGGCTTGCACGATGCCACAACCTATGATGCTTCATAAAGAGAGAAAAAAAAAAAAGAATTATGGAATTCGAAATACAAAATGTAATACAAATATTTTGTAAAAGATTTAGAATGAGAAATTAAAAGTAATGACACTTCCTTTTCGTGAAACAGACTGCATTCTATAACTATATATTATAAGACACTCTAGATTTCCAAACGACATCATTTTAAGATGATATGAAATGTTTTCAGTGCAACTGGCAGATATGATCCTGATGCTATTATTCTATATCCGCAAATATGGGTCGACTGTGAGCTCTGAGCGGCACCCACTGTGAACAGAGCTTTCGCATATCCATATATTCATTCACGATATGTCCAACACGTTTCTTCGATATCTTTAGGGTCTCAATCAACTTCACTTTACGGTTATCAGAAATTATTTTGTGGACTTTTTTGATGTTTTCGTCGGTAACAGCCTCTTTGGGGCGTGCATCGTCCCCAGTGCTCATTTCGCCTCGTTTAAATTGAGCAAACCACTTCTCTACGGTTGATTTTCCTGGTCCAAAGTCCGAATAATGTTTATCAAGCCAACCCTTGGCTTCAATAGTATTTTTTTTTCGCCAAAAAGCAATGCTTCATTAAACACACGAAATTCCATTTTATCCATTTTTTCAAACTAACAAAAGTTGCTTGTCTAAAAATGCTATAATCGCATACTAATAGTGCAACAGCTGTCAAATTTATACACGTGTCTTTTGAAGGCCAGGGCTAACTAAAAATCATATGGATTTAATACTAGTAGCGCCATCTATGTGTCAGCCTATGAACATTTCAGCCCCCCTGTTACATGAAAAGTTCAATGTAGAAAGGAACTTCTAAGTGAAAATGGTCCTCTTTTACGTGCCGTATTTGGGAAAACCCTCAGGCAACCTGATTGTCCAACTGGAAACATTTACACATGCTTTCACAAACGGACGCCACCAACACATTCGAACCCGAGTTCTTTCTACATGCTGGCAGTGCATTTTGCCACTAAACATCGAATCGAATATTGATTTTTATTTTAAGTATTTTTTTTCCAGGACAATAGCTCCCATTAAAAATTTCGCCATTAGTATTCAATATCCTTTTCCCTTATTTTTGAGATGTTTTCTGTCATCTTGAAATAAATTGGCTTCATTTTCCCTATACAATTTCTTGACGTTAAAGAAGATGATATATATATATATATATTTTTATTTTAAAATTGATTTACTTCTCAAAGAAAATGAATCAATTTTTTTTAGAAAGCTTAGAAGCGTTTTAATAATCTGAATACTCGACTACAAAAATTATTATTCTCTTTTTATTTGTTCTCTTAATTCATTAGTAGTCGAATGGAAATTATATTAAAAACCATTATACAATAAAACTATTTAAATAATTACAAAACTAATGAACACATTGTGTTCTGTTGGAGATTTTTTTGTCAAAAAAATCATTATACAATAAAACTACTTCATTAAATACAAAAATTAACATATTGTTTCTCTATTTTTAATTTTTGTTGGAGTTTTTTTTGTCAGTCTATTTTTTTTTAAATTTGAATAAAATTGTTCCAAACTTTTTCAATAACGAACAACCATTTTTTATATTCTTGCTAAAGAATAATTTTTGAATGCAATAAAATATTCAAAGCTGACTTTACACAGAAATAAAGACAGTATCACACAACTTTACACGGAATATGGGAATTTTTTGCTGAAAAAAAATTATGTTTTTAATACGCTTTTATTAGCTTCACCTGTATGTTTGTATGTATGTAAATGACTTTTTCTCCTGGAGATCTGTTTCTCCTCATATACACTATTTAAGCTGCAAAGAAACATTTACAGGCATCTTTCAGAACGAAAACAGTTGATTCTTTTTAATACGCTATTATATTAGTTTCACCTGTAAGTTTGTTTGTTTGTTTGTAACTGACTCTTTGGGGTCGATTTTGCCCTACTTTAAACGATAAGATTTAATTTAAGCGTTGTAGACTTATGAAGGACCAACAACACTAAAATAGTTTGATAAGTTTATTATCTCATCGTGATTAGGATCGCCAGGATTAGAGATTTTATTTTAACTTACGAAGAGCAATTTAACCCATGTAGAATGAAAGTATTCAGTAAAGACATTCAAACCTACGTGGGACAGTGGCACAACGGGCTATTCGCATTTAGCCTTTGTTTTACTCACAATTACATTATTGTAAGAACTATAGTTCCACTCCTCCGTACCGAAACCTCATTTAAATGTTATAGTTTAAAAACACTACTAAACACGCTTTTAGAGTTAATGAAACTAAAAGGTAAAAAATAAATAAATAGTTTACAAAAACTAAAAAACACGCCTTTAGAGTTAATCAAACTAAAAAGTAGAAAATAATTGTTAACATAAGAGTAAAATGACTGACGAGAAAATGAATGTCACTGTTCTAAAAGCGTGGGGTGCTCGATATCAATAATCATTTTTCACTAGTTTCATTCCAAAATGCAGAGTTAGTTTAAAAATGTCCTACAAAGTACCCCACGCTTTTAGAACAGTGACATTCATTTTCTCGTCAGTCATTTTACTCTTATGTAAACAATTATTTTCTACTTTTTAGTTTGATTAACTCTAAAGGCGTGTTTTTTAGTTTTTGTAAACTATTTATTTATTTAATTTATATTTGAAAGCGTAATACAAAACCGAAAAACAATTCATTCTGTTAAAATAAACAATTTCGAACAATTTATGCAACAAATTATACCTTTCTCTTTATCAAGGAAGATCTCTTTAATTTTCTATCACAGACACACGACGCTTAATAGTCATGCTTAATTTTTACACACACGCACATTTATTCAATTCCTTCTATTAGCTCACACTCTCCCTATATATATATCTTGTTCAAATTTTCAATCGTTCATAAATTACTTTTTATTCATCCACTCCAGTTCAAATATGTTTTTGTTAACCCCAGTGGAGACACTGGATGTTAACACAGTTTTTTCAAATATTAATTCAGTAATTAAATTTAATTCATTAATTTTAGTTTTTAGATTTAAGTTGCATATACACTCAAAGAGCTGAAAACACTATATGCATCCACCCTGTCAATAACGAGTTGGCCCACCTTTGCAGCGCAATACAGCTTCCCAACCCGCCTTGATGGATTAATACGCCACTTAATACCAGTTAAATACCACTTCCACCTGATCAC
>BPLQ01003705.1:0-22519 GCA_021605075.1 Caerostris darwini | reverse complement strand
TTAAAAAGGGTACAACTTTTCCGAAAGTGAGCGACAGAACTTTCTTGAAATAAATGTCTTTCCACCGCAACTATTTGCTGCAATTTAGCCTTCCTCAACAGTAAATACAGATAGCAGGAGTTTCCGTTCCTTCTTTTTTTTTCTTTGTACTTCATACGTATATTTTATCGATTCGAGAATGGCTCGTTAGCTGGCATTCTACAGCTTATAAATGGCTGCTATAGTGTTGCGAAAAATTGTCGAGTGTGGTGAATAAATGAAGGAGAGAAGGCCGATAAATGGATACTTTTCGGAACTGTTTTTTGCTTTATCTTAATGGGTTTCCCAAGGCAGTTAGCATTCTTTATTCATTCGCGTTCCGATCAACCGTTCAGGAGGGGATAATTTCCTAACAAATGATTTTTTTATGAATTATAAACGAAGCTTTCATAGTATTATCATCTGACAAAGTGCCAGTTTTTCATGAATTTTAATACACTGTGCTGGTATTATGCACATAAAATTTTCTTAATTACATTTTTGAAAGGAACTATATTTTATAAATTTTGGGATTTGAATTAATAATTTGTTCTCCTATGAGGTTAATTTTACGAAAGATTAACCCAGGATCAAATAGCCTGCAAACTGTTTATTTGAATTGAAACAGATGGCTTGCATTATAACAATAATGCAAGCCATAACAATAACAATAATGCATAAATGTCCTATATTATGGGAAAATAATTCAAAGCATAGAACTTTTTTTCCATAATGAAGGACATTTTAATAATTTTCCTGGATCCCGCAAAAGAAGTTAAATAATTTTTAATATTAACTTACTGAAAATGCTTCATATCTTCTTATACTAATCACTTTTATGTAAAATTTTAACGTTATTGGAGTTATATATAATATATTATGTGATATCTATATATATATATATTAAATTTAAAGTCATCTTTACTATTAGACTGTCGAGAAGAGCACCAGGACCCTTTAATTTTTGGAGGGAACTAGTATTTTTAATACATTTTTAGATTTGCATTGATAATTTGTTATACTGCAAGGTCATTTTTAAGAATGATTAAATCAGGCTCTAATGGTCTGAAAACTGTTTATTTGCACTGGAAACAGATGGCCTGAATTATAACAATAAATGATAGAATGTTTCCATAATGTAACACATTTTAATAATTCTCCTGAATCCTGCAAAGGAAGATAAAATTATAATTCCAATTAAATCGTGTTTACTGAAGATTGCTCATATCTTCTTATATGAAAGAATTTTTAAAGTAAATCTTGACCATTATTGGTGGTGTACATATACTATATTCAGTGTCAGCTTTATCATTGGATTCTCAAGACACGAGCTACATTTCTTCAATTTAAGGACAATTTTCCTTTTGCTATCTTTATATTAAATATGTATTTCATTGGAATTATATTTTTAATAATAAATGTATACCGAAATGATGCTCCTTCACATATTTTAATGAATAGTTCTCCAGTTTACCCACATATGATGTACAAGTACACTAATAAAGAAAGTAAACAGAAATGAGTTAGAAAGGCAATGGATTTCCAAAATTTATATTAATAATTTTGTGCACGAATTTTCAGAAAATATATTTATTCAATTTTGAAAAGTTTATATTCCTTAATAGCTAAACTGACATTGAGATGTGAGAATTTTAATGTGTTGTTAAGATTGTTTTATTTGTATATGAAAAGCACTGGATAAACGAGCTGCATTAAGACCTGCAAAAAGTCTTTTCAAAATATTCACAAAGTTTAACAGAGTTTAAAATAAAAGTAATTCAAGCAAAAATAAAATTTCTATAACATTATAAAGTTATATAACATTTTAGAAATATAACACGTAATTATTTATCGGGTGGTTTAAAAATATTATATATATTATTTACACAAATAAACAAGTCTTACTTATATGTAAAGGGACATTACCACATGAATTTTAAATAATTTTTATTTACTTTTTTCACTGAATTTTGCTTTATTTTCTATAAGATATGGTATAAAGTATAAAATTAAAAATACCTTTAACCAAGGTAGAGTAGAATATTGGAGAACGAAAACAAAGGATTGTCAAAAGTTAGAAACAGTAATTCCCTGTATTTTTTTCAGTAAATATCATTCTTAAATTTAATAAATATTCATTAATTATGCAAATTGACACTATGTAAGAGTTTTAATGCGAGAAACAAACGAATTTTGTATAATCTACTGGAAAAAATAATAAAAGCCAAGAAACTATAAATCATAACTTATTTTTAAAAAAAAGATTTCTAATATCTTTTTCATGCAAGCCTCATACAATCTGATATTTTACTGAATTTTCACATTCACCATGCTTTACATAGCCTTGCATGTCACATTTTATTACATTTTCCGTAATAATGATAAAAATAATTTGAAAAATAAATGCTGAATTTTCTGTCAATCTAATAATATGTTTTGGGTACATTCCTTATCTGTATGTTTTCATGTCAGATAAACAAAACCTATTATTTTTACTTTGTGCTTAATTTTTAAAATGCTGTTTGATTAATATACTCTACCCGAAGCTCATAAAATTTCAATAAATATAACTTTCATATTAATATATTTTTCTGAATTTTTTTCTTTATTTTTGGCAACCAGTGCGCATTAAAAAAGCAGCTAAAGCTAACAATCCATAATATAAAAGTCTGTGCCTTTTGTTATTTTACGAGGATGTCTTAGCATTTTTATGCTATGAAAAAGTAAATGTAACAAATTTATTTTGCATTCTAATGAAATTTGTTTCAAAATATAGCATAAACTTAATGAATAGTAATATTATTTGGTGGGTAAATTCAATCAAGAAGTTGTTGAATTATTTATTTAAATTATCATAATGATTGTATTGTATCTTTTCCATAATCTATTTTCAGGAAAGTAAGTTTAATTATATTCAATGTAATAATTCTTATGAACTGTAATTTTACTCTAATGCATTTTTCTGCATACTTAGAAATTTTTCAGGAGAACTAATTTAATATAAAATTTGGTTTCTGAGACGATCACAAATAAATATTATACATAATAGAATAAAATAGGTTCCCTAAATAATCTCAACCCTGGAATTCTGCCATACTTTTAAGATACGATGTTTCGTTTTTTGCATCAAAATATCATTGAAAAACATTAAATTTGCATACACTTGATCACTTAAATTTAATTTCTAAATGTTTAAGAATCAAATATTATTTTCCATTGACATCTTCAAATCATACCATTCAAGCCATTAATGAACAATATTTTATGGATTGTACATATTAACCAATAAATTAAAAATCCTAACTATAATAATAATAATAAAAGATAATAAATATAATTTATTATATATAATATATAATTTAATATACATAATATGTAATATATAATTCAATATATATAATATATAATTTAATTTATTAAAATTAATAATAATAATTAAACGATAGTTAAAAATCCTTTATGCTTAAATCGACATTCAAATGTTCTCAAAATGTGTCATTTATAACGAATCAATTCTTTATTCCTCTATTTTTTTAATCAATCGAAATAATTAAAATTTCTAAACCTATTAAAATCGAATAATAATTTACATTGAAATCTGTGCCATTAAAACCATAAATGAAGAATTATTTATTGATTACACATTTTAATCTAACCATAATTAAAAATCTTTTATGCACATATCGAGATTCAAATGTTTTCTTAATATTTATGGATATTTTATAAATGTACGTATGAATTCATAATTTATTAAAAATTAAGAGTGTTACATATTTTCCCAAAGTATTAATTTTCTTTAACTTTTTGGAAAATCCTTTTTCCTATATTATGTTTTACCGATTTTTTATGATTTAAACGAAATTAAACCCAAAAAAGCTTCTATCATTATGAAATATGTTTTGAGTGTTATTATAATAAAGCGTAATAATTAGAATATCCGAATATGCAAAGACGTTTTAGTATTTCAATTACTAAATAAATTAAGAAACATATAACATTTTGAATTCATATTAAATCTATCATAAATCTAATAAATGATTTAATAGCGATGTAGTTAATAAGATAAAGTGATTGCAAAATTAAGCTCATAAAGATGATTTAGTTAGGATTGATTTGAATTTTCTGTAGCTTTAAATCTTTTTCTTTATTGTTTTAAGAATATTAGTTTTTATGAATTTTCATTAATTTGATATCTTTTTAACAATTTTTGCTATAGATATTTTATATTTCACTCATTTAAAATGGATAATTATATTTTTTATATTTTACAAGCTGGATTTTTCACATTAACATTTAATAAATTGAACTTCCATGCTAATAGATTTTACCTTATTGCAGTTACATTTCAAGCATTTGTATAGCGATAATATATAGAAGAGCCAAATGATTCGCTACATTAAATGTTTGGAGATTGTGCTTAGAATATAAGAAGCGCTTAAAATGTTTTAAAAATTAAATTAAAGCTTCTGTAACATAATTACGAATTCTGACTTTATGTAACTTTTTTTTTTTTTAATTTCCATAATTCTAACTTTTTTTTCCTTTTTAACCAAACCAATTTCATTAAATTCAAAACAAAAATTTGTATAGTTGCAAAATGAAACTGGATAGCTGTTTTTCATTTATTTATAATTTAATATTATTTATTATTAATAACTTGTTTTGATTTAATTTCTTTTTGTCTTTAAATTTCTAATAAAGTTTAGTTATATTTAAAGTTTTTGGGTGAACTTTAGAACAGTATATGAATAATTTTTTTGAAGATAAGATTGTTGGAAATTATATAGAAATATGAACCTTAATAGTGTAAGATTGTTAATTTTTCTTGAATTTTCTTCAAATTGTTCATAATTTTTACAGTCTACATGGATATTTTTCTTAAAAGAATGATAAACGTATAATTTATTAAGATATACAGATAAGGCCCAAGAATGACACATTTTATAGTTTGTAATGCATAAATGTAATGTAATAATTTTTATAAAGCTTTACTTCGTTATTTTCTTATTGTACAATGGCAGGAATATGTTCTTCAGCCTTCAGGAATCTACCCTTTCAGCAACGTTTAAACAATTTTTATATGTTCTATTAGATGCTAAATGTATACTTGTATTTACTGTTTGGTAGCTAAGATAATTGAGCTTTTTCATCAAAGACTTTAACAAATATTTCTAACAAAAGATCAAACAGTACTAAAATGTTTAAAAACCATTTTAAAAGTTTCTTTTTTTATTGTTTGAGCCTTTTTCGTTGAAAGTGGTATAATCCCATTTTATATGAATATACAAAGATCCACGAAGATACGAAGATCCCCATTACATGATAATATTTAAGGATTTGCATTTGAATGGTTTGAAAAATATTGGTTTGTTTTTATACGCTAATTTTACGTTTTTAAATATTAAATTGATTTAAGTTTATAATATCATGGTTTTCAAAGTATTAGTTAAAAAATGTATACTTTTGATGACTTCAAAGGATCTTACACAACTTTCAATGTCAACAAAATGTGAAAATCGTATATTTATGAAATATTAAATATGTGATTATATAATATAAAACGCCACTTGTTATAAAATTAACATTTAATAATTTTAAGGGTAATCGTATTTATTTACCTTCAAGTTCAGTGACAAAAATTAACACGTTACTAATAGCGTTTTTTAGCGGGGAATGTTGGTCATTAACAGGGTTGCCACATATAAAAAGGAAGTAGAGAAATTATGTAGCATAATTTTTGAATTGAATATTATGTCTTTGCGGAAACTGGATTTAACCACTTTCAAAGTAATTAAAAAAATATTGATATTAAAAAAATGATGAGCATTTTAAATGATTTTTTTGAAAACTGTTTATACACAAAAAGCTCACAGCAGATTGCATTTATCGTATCTATAGAAAGAAAATATCCTTCCTCTATGAGAGTTTATATATTTTAAAGTAATTTTCACAGTCAGATAAAACTGATGAAATTGAAAGATGGCTTTCATTGTTTTTTGTCTTATATACGAACTATTTTTGGTTCAATGTAATTTCAATATTTTTTTGGAAAGCCTTAAAGCATGACCATGAAACTAATAACCATAACTTTAAGTCCCTAACAAAATTGAAATGTGCATCCGCTTCACTAATGTCCAGAATCTTGACTTTAGAATGCAAAAAGGAATCTCTCTATAATTGACTGGTTACTTTTGCTTATTTGCCAATTGAAAAAATTCAATGTGATTATGTTTTAATGTTATACTAATAAAATAGGATATAAATATTTATAACTTGCTTTAAAAATGCTTCTATAGAAACAATTATAAAAGAATGCCATAGTATTATTTTATGTCATATGACACAGATTAATCATTCTGAAAGTATGAATGATAATCAGATATATCTTTATAAAAATGAGAAAAAGAGATGAATAAAAATCTGTAAAAAATTTCTTTTCTAATCAACATTATGTTTTACTGTATGTAAATCAACATTTAGTCTTAAATAATAATCTCATAAATATAAATATTGCTTGAATAAAGCATTAAATGGTTTGGAAAAAAATAATAAGTATGTTATACTTTATGAGTAAATGATGTAATGCTTGTGGATGTTATTAGTGGTAGAGTGACCTATCTTATGATTTACCAAAAAGGGGCAATAGTCATTGTCCTTATATTGTATCAACAGTGATCTAAGTGATTAAGAACTTAAAATGTATTGCAGTTCCTTTCCAGTTAATGTCTTACATCTAGAAGAGAATAATTTTTTTCTGCATAAACTAAAGTTTGTAAAGGTTTTAAAACATACTCTTGCAATGCATATAAAAAAATAAAAAGTCTTAAAACCATAGAAAATTAAATTTGAATAAAATTTTTATTTAATTAATTCTTTCAAAATTTACAACTCTTCACATAGCATATTCAAATTTATTATTGTTTTAATACTACGACTGCTATTGAGATCATGTATGAAAATCTTTTTTTTTATTTTTCAATAGCTGTTGTGAGATTCCAAAATCATTCATCAATAGAATATAAACCAAGAATATAAATAATCCGTTTCCATTTCATAGCTCTCTCCCTCATTTTATGATGTTTTCTTTTCTTTGAAATAATAATAATAAACAAAATAGTTTGCTAAACTTTCAACATTTTACCACATTAATATAGTTTTTCTAAACCAATATTTTTTACAATCGATGCCATTAAATATAAAATAGTTATGTTCTTGTAGTTAAATATAAAATACTTATGTACCATTTACAAAAGTAATATCTTTAAATAGATATTCAACTTTCAGAATCATCTCGAACTATATTTGCAATCAGAAAATGTACTTTAATTTTAGAAAAAAAATGAGATGCGAAAGGGGCATGCATTGAGTTAAAATATAAATCGTATCACATAACTTAAAAAATTCCAAAAAAAAAGATATAAACAAAACCTAATCCAAGTGCGAATGTAAGTCATGTAATATCCAATTAATAATCATCTATACAATGCCTGGAGGGACACAGATACTTAGTATAATCCACATCATTCCACTGAGACAGATATGCTTTCCTGTTACATAAGTAACAAACATAGCCTTTTTTCCTGCAGCTACTTGGGCTTTCGTAAAGATAGACTTAATGCCCTTCTCGAAACGTTTGCACAAACTGCATTATGCAGGCCATAACTGTTTACATGTTTTGTCAGCTCTGGCAATATATTCAGCTAAAAGGCTTTGGGAATTTGATGGGATCTTTCCCCCAAGTCGGAAGAGTTTAGGGTTAAGTAGGAAATACAATGAATCCGATTCCCCCTCCAATCTCTTGATATGACGTATTGCTTATTGTGGATGACGCCAGCAGTTATGTCAGCCCCAATTTATCTGGTAGGTTTTGGGCCTGAATATGATTCGAGTGGATTTTGTTTACTTCGCAAAAAGAAATAAACAATAGACAGATAAAATATGAGACATGAAAACAGCAATAAAAATTTGGCACCCGAATCAAATTTTTACTTGCATCAACTTTTTGAAGTATCCTATAAAGCAGATTTACAGAAAACATATACACTGAAGTGACAAAAGTCATGGGATACCTCTTAATATCGTGTCCGCCCTCCTTTCGCCCGGTGAAGTGCAGCAACTCGACGTGGCATGGACTCAACAAGTCGTTGGAAGTCTTCTGCAGGAATATTGCGCCATGCTATCCCAATAGACGTCCATAATTGTGAAAGCGTTGATGGTGCAGGATTTTGGGCACGAACAGACCTCTCGATGATGTCCCATAAATGCTCGATGGGATTCATGTCGGGCGATCTAGGTGGCCAGATCATTCGTTGGAATTGTCCAGAATGTTCTTCAAACCAATCGCGAACAGTTTTGGCCCGGTGACATGGCGCATTGTCATCCATAAAAATCCCATCGTTGTTTGGGTACATGAAGTCCATGAATGGCTGCACGTGATCTCCAAGTAGCTGAACATAAGCATTTCCAGTTAATGTTCGGTCCAGTCGCACCAGAGGACCAAGTCCATGCCATGAAAAAACAGCCCACACCATTACGGATCCACCACCAGCTTGAACAGTGCCTTGCTGACAGTTTGGGTCCATGGCTTCGTGGGGTCTGCTCCACACTCGAACCCTACCATCAGCTGTTACCAACTGAAATCGTGACTCATCGGACCAGGCCACGGTTTTCCATTCATCTAGGGACCAACCGATATGCTCACGTGCCCACGAGAGTCGCTGCAAGCGATGTCGTTCTGTCAGTAAAGGCACTCGAGTCGGTCTTCTGCTGGAATAGCCCAAGAAAGCCAAATTTCTCCGCACAGTTCTAACAGACAAGTCCCTTGTACGTCCCACATTGATTTCTGCGGTTATTTGACGCAGTGTTGCTTGTCTGTTAGAATTTACGAGTCTTTGCAGACGTCGCCGGTCTCGGTCGTTAAGTGCAGGCGGTCGACCACAGCGCTGTCCATGGTGGGATGTTATGCCTGAAATTTCATACTCTCGGCACACTCTTGACACAGTGGATCTGGGAATGTTGAATTCCCTAACGATTTCCGAAATGGCATGACCCATGCTTCTAGCTCCAACTAACATTCCGCGTTCAAAGTCTGTTAATTCCCGTCGCGCGGTCATCATCACGTCAAAACCTCTTCACATGAATAACTTGAACAGAAATGAAAGCTCTGCGAAAGCACTGCGCATTTATACCTGTTCTACGCGATGCTACTGCCATCTGAAAATTTGCATATTGCTATCCCATGACTTTTGTCACTTCAGTGTATATATATATATATATACAGATATATTATAAATTTATTTACCTAACTTTCTAACGATACTTAAATGTTTCATATATATAAAATACAAAAAATAAATATTGATAGTAGTTTAATAAACAGTGATTGTAAATTGGCAACAAAATTAAAAGAAATAATTAATTTGTTGTGAATTTACAGCCAATTTTTATTAAAATACTATTAATATTTATTTATTATTTTTAGGTTAAGTAGTGAATTTAGGGTTAAGTAGGAAATACAATAAATCCGATTGAAACACATTTTTGATATTTTTTTAATTTTGATGTGAATTTAGAGCCACTTGTTATTAAAATACTATTAATATTTATTTATTATCATGTGTGAACATGACGTTGTCCTGGTTAGGGGTCCAGTGACGCTGTCCGAGAATGAAGGTCAAGCAAATAAAACTCCATTGCAAATTTTGGCGGAAAATGGTAGTTTCTGCCCTTTAACTCTTGAACTGATTCGTGAATAACGTTAATCTTAAGGAATTTTGTGGAGAATTTGGCTTTTGCTTGATGTGTTTTGTAGTATGGTTTGAATCATTTTTCATGTTTTGGGTTGGAATTTTAAACATTTGTATATCCATTGACTATAAGTACTCGTAATGCGTTGATCAATTTTTTATTTTTGAAGTTTCATATTTATTAGTTTTCGGTCAAGTAGTGAATTTAGGATTAAGTTGGAAATACAATGAATCCAATCCCCCCCCCCCACAATCTCTTGATATGACGTATTGCTTATTGTGGATGACGCCAGCAGTTATGTCAGCCCCAGTTTATCTGGAATGCTTTTGGCCTGAATATGACTCGAGTGGATTTTTTTTACTTCGCAAAAAGGAATAAACAATACATAAAATATGAACCACAAAAATAGTAATAAAAATTTGGCACTCGAATCAAATTTCTACGTGCATCAACTTTTTGAAGTTTCTTATCAAACAGAAACACAGAAAACACACACACACATATATATATATATATATATATATATATATATATATATATTTTATTTATAAATTTGCATACCAAACCTTCTACATTTTTGAAAAATAAACTTAAATTTTTGATATTTTTATAATTCTTTTAATTTTGGTGTGAATTGACAGTCAATTTTTATTAACATACTATTAATATTTATTTATTACTTTTAGCTATCCTTGGAGTGGGCGTAAACTCCGGCCTCTTCAGTCACATTCAGAAAAAAAGAATAGAAAAAAAAACACTTCTTGCCAACTCGTCGCAGAATTCTCTTTTTTCTTCTCCAAAAACGTCCCTTTAAGAAAAGCCGTCAAGAAGGGGATTCAGCTTCCCTCATTTCTCATTTGAATAGATAATTCCTCAGCCCATGGTCGATCACCAATCACCATGTAACAACTCCTGGTGTGGTCTGTAATGGTTTCTACCTGTGAAAGTCACGCAGGCAATCGCTAATTTCATGAGGTTCATGGCACTGAATATCCGCTATTATATATGAGAGTCAGGTTGTTCTCGTTAGTGCAAAACACTAATTGCATGTAATACAACTATCCACAACACTGCTTATCTGCTGTCAAATTTGAGTGTTAGGCTGTTATTCTGTACTTGTTAACGAATTTGCATTTCTCTCTCTTGGTAACGGAATGCTTCAACTCTTCCCGTGGGAAAAATGCTGCAATATGTAGATTATGCATAAAAACATTATTATAAATTTAGTAAATTTTTTATAATCTATTCCACCAACCTAAAAAAGTACCAAAAATATTATTTCCTATTAATTTTTAAAGTCTTTACTTAAATATTATTTTACAAAAGAATGGTATGTTTGTTACCTTTTATAATGTAAAAGAAATTGCATTTATAATCTCAAAACAGGCATTTATTAAGCACCAAAAGTTAGTAATATTTTAGGACACCTAATATTACAAAGCAAGTTATGAAAGAAAAAAAGTTATAAAGTTTACTTTGGAATGACTCTTACCATAAACATGGAGAGTTATTAAATCTTTTGAAACTATTCTTGTACAAAGTTATTTTATCTAAAGACACCAATAATTATGCTCCAGTTTAAAGCAGTAGATGAGAATCACGATTCGTCAAAGGCATATTATTGCTGAGCAATTTGCATCATACTTTTGAAAATGTTTCTTTTGAAGGGTTCTTACCGACGTAAAAAAATATATATCTGAAACGTTCGATTTTACCTTTTCTTTAAGACTTTCTCTTTTTTTGCTTATTTCAGATCTTCACCTTCCTTTTTTCTTACTTTCTTTTTTTCTTTTTTTGTCTTGATGCCTCTTTAATGTAGAATGTAATTTCCGGTCTCATCCAAACTTAACTAGATATAAGCTTCTCCGGTTTTATGCGATTTCTTTTTCCTGGACACTGTTATAAGTATTTCATTAATGATGGTATATTAAATTTAAGAAGAAAAAATACTATGCATCATTTTTTTAGTATTATTCGAATTTTCATCTCAGAATCGTAATTGAGACTTTAAAAAAAAAAAAAAATTCATTTCAATTTTCTAGTCGACAGCTATATTTTTATATATGATTCTTTTTCGCTCTCTTTAAAATATTTTTTTTTTCGTTATTTTAATAAATTTCTACAATTAAGTCCTTCATTTTTTTTTTTTTTTTTTGAAATTGTTAGAAATAATTTATTTTTAGCTTAAATTTTTAATTAATACTTTTTCTAATAATTTAAAAAAGTGAAAGATTTATTCTAAAATAAAAGTAATGATGTAAAGTTTGTTTTTAAATGTAAAGTTTGATGCTGTTAAATAAAAAATAATTTTTTTTTTTCTGGTGATAAAAAGTTTTTAAATTTTATAATGTAAGTTAAAAATAGCATGTATGTAACTGTAATATAATTATTTTGATGTACTAAGATTAAAAAAAGCAATAAAAATATATAAAAAATAAATGCATTAATATAATAGATAATGTTGTTAATGAATTTACAAACATATTTATATATATATATATATATTAAGTTCTCCATTTTTTTTAATTGCTGCAAATTATTCGTTTTTAGCATAAAGTTTTATTTTAAATCTTTAATTCCATTTCTGTAATAATTTTAAAAATTGAAAGCTTTATTCACAAACAGAAGTAAAATAGAAAGGTCTGATGCCGTTATATATAAAATGAATTATTTTACAGACAATTTAAAATTTTTGAATTTTTATAATATAAATTAAAAATAGAAAATATGTAATTATATTTAATTACTGTATTATATTTATTTTAAAATATTAAGAATAAAAAAAGTAATGAAAATATGTAACAAATAAATACATTTCCATAATAGATAATTTTGATCATACTTTTATATCTATATATATATATTTATAAATGTATACTTCATTTTTTAAAAATTGTCACAGATATTTCAAATTAGCAGAAATTTTTTATTTTGAAGCTTACTTTTTTTTAATGATCTTAAAAATTGCTGGATTTATTCAGAAATAGAAGTAAAAGGGAGAGGTTTGATGCCGTTATATATAAAATAAATTATTTTACAGAAGATTAAAAATAACTATGCTTAATGCTATTTTGTTTTAAATTTATTTATTTAGCTTCAAAATTTATTTATTTTATTTTTTTAAGTTTTATTATTTTATTTTTTTAAATTTTATTATTTTATTTTTTTAAATTTATTTATTTTGCTTAATGCTTATTTGTTTTTAAATTTTATAAGATAAGTTACAAATAGTATACATATAACTGTATTACAATTATTTTAAAATATTAAGAATATAAAAGAAAATAAATAACATGCAACAAATAAGCATTAACATAATAGATAACTTTATCAATGCGTTTACAAATATATCATATAAAAATGTTAGAAGTCGCCAAGGAAAAATGCTCAGAGTAAGATTTTTATATCAAATGGGTAGAATATACAATATCTCAAGAAAATATATGAAACTACTTTGATATATTTTTTAATAAATTGGAAATTCTAATTAAAAATTGTCTAAAGAAACTTTTATTTAAATGTAGAGTAATGAGATTGTTAAGTTTTAATATCTAATCTTGTTTTCTACAAACCTGACGCATGTACACAATCTACTCAGAGCAAGACCTTTTATAAAATGTGTAGAATATACAGTATCTTAAGAAAATATATGAAACTACCTTTATATATTTTTTAATAAATTGGAATTTCTAGTTGTAAGCCGTCTAAATAAACTTTCATTTTAACGTAAAGTAATGCAATTGCAAAGTTTCAATATCCAATCTTGTTTTCTACAAACCTGGCGTTAAACATATACTATGAAACAGCTAATCAATTGTTGAGTGTTAGCGTAACCAACACTACGCTTGGAGGCTTCCAAGATTGCATCCAAACTAACTACTAGTGACAAGATGAAATGTGCCACCGACAAAGTGAATCCCGATTCCTCTTTTCCCAATCGACTCGAATCACGGCCTCTTCTCTCAGGGGGGAGAACACATTGTCCAAAGATCTTCTCACATGAATCAGGGACGCAACCGATCAACGACACAGATGGGGGACATAATAATATCGAAAAGGAAGGAGAAGCCATTTGTCTGAAGTCGGGGTTATTCAGAATCGGTGAACGAACACACCGGGGAAATTCGAAAAATAATCCCATCCAGAGGAGGTGTCCTGCCACCTCATTAATTCGAACAAGAGCGGCAGGTCGCGTGGCAATTTGGTACCTCCTGTCTCATTCTTCCATTTCATAACTTGGAATCAGAGTCAACTCCATTTGTGTGCTACTTATCTTTGAAATTGAAAAATTGTTTGGAAGATGGGAGTGTGTTTGACAAAAATATTATTTTTTAAGGCTTAGAAAAGGCATCGAAGATAATAGAATAGGACAATAGGATTTTATGTCTTCGACCAATATGATTTTCATGCATTTGATATTTCTATGTTCGAGATAAAATTAAATGAAATACTAGGCATCTCATTAAATTTTATTTGATTGAATTTTATTTTATCAAATTGAAATTTTTGACACAAATGAGCAATTTCCTAAAATATCTTATAGAATTTTCAAAATTAAAACAATAATTAATCAAATAATACTTTTCCAGGTATTATGTGATTAAACATATGTTAAAAAAAACATGCAAAGCTTGGAATATAATTCAATAAATCTCAAACAATTCCTTATACTGCTAAATTGTCTGGTAAAGATTTCCTGACATATAATCAGTTGTAAAGCTTCATGACAAATAAGCTTAACTAAATATTTAAAATTAGATTAAATCAAAATACGTTAGAGGGTTTTACAAAACAATATGCATCCAGCTATAATGGAATTCAAAGTTTATAAATTTAACCATGATTAAAAGAAGAAACGAAAATTTACATTTATTAAAAGAACAAAGAAGAAGAGAAAGAACATCAAAAAACAAAAACATTTATTAAAAGAAGAAACTCATGATTACAAACTCCAATTTTTAGATAATTTAATTGACGTCATTAACGTAGAACGTTTTTGTTGCATTAATAAGTCCATTTTCCTATTGAAATATATGTGATATAACTTCGTTGTTTACGTGTATTTTCGTTGCCTTAGTAACATATACATTGAAATTTATACTTTAAACCTTGAAAAAAATATTGAAAAGTATATATTACAGTCCTAACTCTTGTTTCAAAACACTTTTAGTCTATTATGAGGCTGAATATAAAAATAAACTATTTACATACAAGATCACTTGAAATCATGGAACAAAACAGCAGATCAGCAAAGTAATAACAATATAAAAATAAGAAATAGAGTTAGCATTTTTATAAAAATCTTCGAAGAAATTCATTTGTAAGTTAGTTACAAAAGTAAATTTATGTAAAATGAAACTAAAAACTTTTCAATCTGAAATATAATTTATTAAATTTATCTATGGTTTATTTTCAAATTAATGAAAAAAATTAGCAGTAATATATGAATATATGTATGTTGGTCTAAATAAACGATAATTTTCAACAATATATTCATTTCCAATTTTACAAAGGACTTATACAAACCTTTTCTAAACAAACAATAGTTGATTTTCAATTTTAAGCACTATAACAGAAATTACAATTTCCTAATATAACGTAATTAATAAACACGACGGTAGAAAAGTATAATTTGATTAAACATACGTATGGTAAAAAAAAATGCACAGTTTGAACAATAATACAATAAATCTCAAACAATTCAATGTACAGTTGAATTGTCTGGTAATTGTCTGTAAAGCTTCCTCACATATAAGCTTAACTAAATATTTAAATTAGAATAAATCAAAATACGTTAGAGGATTTTACAAAATAATATGCTTCCAGTTTTAACGGAATTAAAAGTTTATCAATTTAACCCTGATAATACATAAAAGAAGAAACTCATAATAATAAAACTTTAATTTTTAGTTAATTTAATTAACGTCATTAACGTGTAAAATTATTCGTAACCTAGTAATACCTGTGCTCTAGTTAGAGTAGAATGCAAAGCAGCTGATATAGTTGATTTTATGTATTAAAATTATATCTTTGAGAATGAGTAAAATCATATGAATTTGTTACAAAGAATCAAGAATTAATTGCATTTAAATGCTTTTAATTGTCTTAAAAGAATTTTCCCATTATAATCTAAAAGGAGCACCCTAACTACCATTAATACTTTTACATCATTATTTGTGTCCACATAGCTCTTTAGAAGCGATATTAGCAAAACGAATTGATGCCCATTTCCTTATAAATTATACCGACAATTTACATGTGCATCCCCAAATACTATACATTTTCCACAGACACTATAGTATATTTTACCAGTACATAATATTTACATCTTTTTTTCATGAAAAATTTTAGATCAAAATATTTATTGATAACATTATTGATTTCTTTTCCAGTTGTTTGTTTCTTAATTTATTGCAACATGCATAACTCTCGTTGGAATATTTCTCATCGCGATTTCGGACAAGTACAATTAGCAGATAAAGACAACTAGCATCTGTTAATTCATATACCAGTAGGAAAGAAAAATTACTTTCAAATTTTCTGATTTTAGGGAGAAATTTGCTATGGTACTCTTACATTTCTTTTAAGGCATATTAGTTGGGAAGCATTATATTAAAGTAACATCTGACTAAATGAATTACCAGGAAAACAAGTAAATTTGCTCTTTTAGGAAATATTTTCTAAATATTCATTTCACAGTAGGATATATGCTGGGATATAATAGACTCGAGATTTTGAGATTAAGTAAACAATTTCTATTTGGGTTATACATTTATGTCAGAAGAGATTATTGTTATTTTTCAAAAACTATAATGTGTATATATTTTTAAAATGTTATATGTTTTTTTTTTCAAGTATAATATGGGCTAATATACGACAACATCTCTTTAAAGTTACTGAAAGTTGCTTTTAAATGTTTTATTATATGTCTGGTTACTTTTAGTCGATTTTAAAAATGCTAAAGTTATTTTTTTAAATTGTATTAAACCAATCTAAATTATTTATTTATTATTATAATTTAAAGAGTTTCTTTATTCGAAATAATGGATTTTTCTTTATGTTTTACATGAAAAAGGTGAACAACGTTAAAATTTTATGTTAAAATATGTTTTTTATTATTGTTATATTAAATTTATTATTAATTAAATTATTTATTATTATATTAAAAAGAAAAGATTAAAAATTTACTTAAATGAGATGCAAGGTATTGAAAATTTAATTCAATAAAATTTGTTTTAAAATTAATTTTAAAATTTATTCAAGTTTAAATCAAGTTTTTTATCAAATATTTTAAAATACATGATTAGTTTGTATTTATTGCACTAAATAGTCTTTTAAATTTTATATTTAACTACGTTTTAATTTTGACATTTAACACAAAAAAATAAATGCTTTAAATATAGCCTGCTAAGAAAAATTTAAAATTTACCAAACTAGATGTTATACTTACTTTTATGTTATGAATTAAAATGCAGTAAAATTTTATTTCTAGCTCTCGCAGTGTCACTAATTCTAAGAAATAAACTTCTAAACTAATTATTCCAAAATCCCAAGCTAATTATTTCAAATTGCAGTATACTGCCACAATACATATTTTTTTATAAAGTCCCAACTGCATTCTGGTCAAATTTTGGAAAGGAATCAAGACAAATTCTTTTAGTTTGAATTAAACTAATACCAAGGCCGAAGAAATGAACTTGAAAATTCGACTGTTGTCCACCTTAATCTTCTTTAAAACATAATCTGAAAAAAAAAATTGATGTCCTCAATATTAATTATCACTATTTCAAAATTGGCCTCCCAGAAACAAAATTTATAAATTGAAATACATTTTTTTTCATAGTTGATTTTAACTAAATAATGCTATTATTGTTCTAAGACAATATAGAGAATTTTATTAGCTAATGAATTAGGTTTGGTGTTAAAAGTAAAATCACATAACTATAGAAAAAATTAACTAATTGACTAACTCCCTGGCACTACAGTTAATGTTAAACAATGGCCGTCTACCTACTGGCAGATTCCGAAACAGGGCATGTTTCATTTTTACGGGGTAGGGTTGTCAATCTACATATATAATGTAGACTAGAGAAAACATAGTTGTTCAAAATCTTAGCATATTTTAAAATAAGCTAATGATTAATTCTTTTCAGATATAACACATGCAAAAAATATGACTAAAAGTTATAATAATATGATTTACAGTTTATTTATAAAAATTATAATTTAAGACTGTATTTATTTATTCAATATTTTTATGTTATTGACTAGCATAAACATTATTTTTGAAACACTAAAAATTGTGACATTCTTGAACTGTGAAATACAACAGTTATTTGTAAATTTGATGAATTAAGTAAAATCTGTTGAGTATAAAAATGTAATTTAAAAAATATATACAAATATTTTTCATTTTTTTTGTATTCAAGTGTGCATTTTCTTACTTTCAAGTATTTTATATTTGAATTAAAAAGATTATTCAACTTAGGTATATTGATGTCATTAAGTACATTGCCAACAAAAATAAACATTTTTTAAAAAAGGAATAAAAGATATAAAATATTTTGATACATTATTTTTGTTCAAATGTATTCATTTCAGAATTAACATTTTGTTTAAACAAATCGCAAAGACAATGATTTGCAATGAAAACCACAATCGTTACACATCTGACACGAAGATTTGTTTCAAGAGTTTTGCAAGGAACGCAAGCGAAGCATAACACCTCCAATTACATTGTGTTTTCAACTTTCCGTTAAGAATGCGATACCTTTATTATTACGACTGCTTTCTCGCGGACAGGTTATGACACGTAAGACCACGGCCCGTCACGAACCGAGGATATTTTAATCATTACGATTTCCCACAGAGCATAAAAGCCATAAACCGCTGCCTTTGGCATATCTTAAAAAGGGTAATTACAACTTTTCCGAAAAAGAGCGACAGAACTTTCTGAAATAAATGTCTTTCTACCGCAACTATTTGCTGCAATTTAGCCTTCCTCAACAGTAAATACAGATAACAGGAGTTTCTGTTCCTTTTTTTTTCTCTTTGTACTTCATACGTATATTTTATCGATTCGAGAATGGCTCGTTAGCTGGTATTCTACAGCTTATAAATGGCTGCTACAGTGTTTCGAAAAATTGTCGAGTGTGGTGAATAAATGAAGGAGAGAATGCCGATAAATGGATACTTTTCGGAACTGTTTTTTGCTTTATCTTAATGGGTTTCCCAAGGCAGTTACCATTCTTTATTCATTCGCGTTCCGATCAACCGTTCAGGAGGAGATAATTTCCAAACAAATGATTTTTTTATGAATTATAAAGGAAGCTTTCATAGTATTATCATCTGACAAAGTGCCAGTTTTTCATGAATTTTAATACACTGTGCTGGTATTATGCACATAAAATTTTTTTAATTACATTTTTGGAAGGAACTGGGATATTTCATACATTTTTAGATTTGAATTAATAATTTGTTCTACTATAAGGTTAATTTTACGAAATATTAACCCGGGTTCAAATGGCCTGCAAACTGTTTATTTGCATTGAAACAGACGGCTTGCATAATAACAATAATGCAAGCCATAACAATAACAATAATGCATAATTGTCCTACATTATGGAAACAAAATTCAAAGCACAGAATTTTGTTTCCACAATGAAGGGTATTTTAATAATTTTCTTGCAACGTGCAAATGAAGTTAAACTAATAATTTAAATTAAATCGTGCTAACTGAATATGTATATATTTTCATATCATCTTAAACTAAAACACTTGTTTGTAAATCTCGAATGTTAATGATGGTTTATATATACTATTTTAAAGTCATTACATAATTATTACGTAAACTTAATTATTACAAAGACATTTCGTAAACGTTAATTACCTAAATTGAACTGAAATGTGAGAGTTTTAATGTGTTGCTAGGATTTTTTATTTGTATATGACAAAGCATTGAAAAAGAAACACTGAATTGAGGCTTGACAAAAATTCATGATGATGTATAAGGTTTAAAAAACAGTGATCTTAGCATAAACATAATTTCTTGGATAGTTATATAAAATATTACAAAATTCTAGAAAAATAATACGAAAATATTTCTTTTTTTGTGTAAAAATGTTATATATATTATTTACTTAAATAAACAAGTTTTACACATATACAAAGGGATATTGCCTAAGGAATTTTAAGTAATTTTTAATAGATTCCCCCACTGAGTAATACTTCTTTTTATATAAGATATGATATACTGTATAAAATTAAAATGCTTCATTAACTAAAGTAAAACAAAAAATTTAAGAAAGGATTTCCAAAAATTAGAAATAATAATTTCCTATATTTTTTCAGTAAATATCATTCTTAAATTTTATTGATATTCATTAATTACGCATATTGTCATTATGTAAGAGTTAAAATGCAAGCTACAACTGTATATTCTACAAAAACAACCAACAATAATAACAGTCAGGAAACTAAAAATAATAACCTACTTTTAAAAGAATATATAGTATACTTTTTTCATGCTTTTTTCATAAACTATACTTTTTTCATATACTTTTGTTTTCAAGCTTCAAACTGATATTTGATGCATTTTTCTCAATAATGATCAATATAATTTGAAAAATAATAATGCCGAATTTTATGTTAATCTAATAATGCATTTTTGGTACATTTTCACATAAGATAAAGCGATTGTTTTTATTTTGAGCTTAATTTTTAGATTGTTGTTTGATAAATATATTCTGCCAAAATTCATAAAATTCCAATAATAGAAATTTCTTATTAATATTATTTCTGATTTTTTTTTTTCTTAATTTTTGGAAACCACAGCACATTGAAAGCTAAAACCTAAAACACATTGAAAGCTAAAACCTAAAGCACATTGAAAGCTAAATCTAAAAGACGATAATGCAAAAGTCAATGATTTTTTGGTATTTCTAGAGGATGTCTTAGCATTTTTATACTACGAAAAAGTAAATTTATTTTGCATTCTAATGAAATTTGTTTCAAAATGTAGCATAAACGTAATGAATAGTAACGTAATTTGGTGGATAAATTCAATCAAGAAGTTGTTGAATTATTTATTTAAATTATCATAATGATCGTATTGTATCATTTCCATAATCGATTTTCACGAAAGTAAGTTTAATTATATTCAATGTAATAATTCTTATGAACTGCAATTTTACTGTAATGCATCTTGCTGCATACTTAGAAATGTTTAGGGAGGACTGATTTAATACAAATTTTTGGATGTTTGGCTTTTGTGAAGATCTCAGATAAATGTTATACATAATAGAATAAAATAGATTTCCTAAATAATCTCAACCCTTGAATTCTGCCATACATTTAAGATACCATGTTTTTTTTTTGCATCAAAATATCATTGAGAAACATTAAATTTGCATACACTTGATCACTTAAATTTAATTTCTAAATGTTTCATAATCAAATATTATTTTTCATTAAAATCTACAAATCATACCATTAAATCCTTAAATAAACAATAATTTATTGATTGGTTATGTACATTTCAACCAATAAATTAAAAATCTTTACGATAATAATAATAATAGAAAATAATTATAATTTAATATATATATACTATATATATATTAAATTATAATATATTATTATAATATTATTATTAATAATAATTTAATTTATTTTAATTAATAATAATAATTAAACGGTAATTAAAAATCTTTTATGTTCAAATCGACATTCAAATGCTTTCTCAATATGTATATTCGTATCATTTATAAATGTACGAATCTGTTCATGATTTATCTACTCATTAAATAAATCGAAAAAATTAAAATTTCTAAATCTATCAAAATCGAATAATAATTTACATTGAAATCTGTACAATTAAAACTATAAATGTAGAATAATTTATTGATTGCACATTTTAATTTATAAATTAAAATATTTACTATAGTTAAAAGTCATAACAATAATAATAATTATTATAATTTAATATATATATATAATATAATTTAATTTATTATAATTAATAATATAATTAAACGATAATTAAAAATTGTTTATCCTCAAATTGACATTCAAATGCTTTCTCAATATGTATGTATCATTTATAAATTTACGAATCAATTCATTTTATTCATGATTACTTTTTAATTCAATCGAAAAAATTAAAATTTTCTAAATGTATCAAAATCGAATAATAATTTACATTGAAATCTGTTCTATAAAACCATAAATGAAGAATAATTTATTGATTTTAATCTAACCATAATTAAAAAATTTTTATGCACATATCGAGATTCAAATATTTTCTTAATATTTATGTATCATTTATAAATGTATGAATCAATTCATAATTTATTAAAAATTAAGAGTGTCATTTATTTTCCCAAAGTATTAATTTTCTTTAACGTTTTGAAAAATCTTTTTTTTCTATATTATATTTGACTGATTTTTTAATGATTTATATGAAATTAAACCCATACTGCTTCTATAATTACAAGATATGTTTCGCTTGTTATTATTATAAAGTGTAAAAGCTAGAATATACAAGGGAATATACTACTTCATTTACTAAGCCAATTAAGAAACATATAAAATTTTAAATTTATATTAAATCTGTCAAAAATCTAATACACGACTTAAAAGCGATATAGTTAATAAGATAAAGTGATTGCAAACTTAAGGCCTTGTAGATGTTTTAGTTAGCATTGATTAGATTTTCTGTAGTTTTAAATCTTTTTCTTTATTTCTTATTTTATGT
>BPLQ01003703.1:0-11541 GCA_021605075.1 Caerostris darwini | reverse complement strand
AGATCTTTTCACCTGCTAATTAGCTCTTTATAAAATAAGTATTATAGAATATTTTTTGATTATAAAAAGAAATGGAGATTTCCAGCTTCATTATATTCTTTCTAAGATGCATTCAGTTAATAGGGTGGGAAAGATAAAAATATGCATATTTTTAATTATTGTTTTATTTGTTAACACTTATTTCTAATTACTGTTTTATTTGTTATATTAATACATATTTTAGGACTAAATCACAATGTAACGTAATCACAATCTAAATGTTAACACATAATTAGTAGCAACAATGTATTAACAATATTTTTCAATTATTGTTAGCAATTAGTGTTAACGAATAATTTTAATTATTGCTAACATATATTTGATTTATTTATTAACACACATTTTTAATTGTTTGTTTTATTTATTAATACATATTAATACATAATTTAACACCAAATAAGTACATATTTTAACACCAAATAAATACATACATGAAAAGATACAAATATGATCCAAAAAATAAGATTTTGCCTACAAAATAAACAAAATTTTTAAAATATCTCTCCTGAAATAGAAAATTTAGAATTTAATTAATTTGAGTGTAAAACAGATAAAATAATGATGCAAGAAGGTAGTAGATACTTTGAAATAAGTTTCACGGCTTTATTAAATGTGTTTTATAAGACAGAATATAGTTTTTTATTTTTAATACAATATACTTGGTAACAGAATGTAATATTGATTATCATTTTTCCCTCACGAAACAATTCCGAATAGTCCCATACTCCTTATACTGAATTCTTTCCCTCTTCGATTTCTTACATTCGTTGATACTGGGTATGGAAGTCATTCCATTATTCGAAATGACTCTGCAACTCCGTTTATGGTTACCTGAAGAAGTACAAAAACTTTTTTTTTACTCTTATGAAATAAGGTTGCCGCCCATTGGAAATAATAAGAGGACAGTTGCCCGGGATATAAAGCTACCTTCATCCTTGAAGATAAGGACAAATAACAATGAAGAAACTGTAAATAAACTGTCCTTTTGTTGTCGAAAATAGGGAAAGATTGGGGAAGAGGAGGATAAAGATAGGACTGGTCAGAATGGTGACATTATAGGCTGAAGCATTCAATGTTCTTCTGTCGATGTCTCCTTAAAGTTCTTTTTTACTTCTACAATAATATTTTTTGGCAGACATTTTTGTTCTAAGTTCTTTTTCTAGATGGTTCGCAAAGGGAAAGACATAGCCTATGAAAATGGAGCCTCCAGAATCTAAGATCCACTGTACCCCAGAGGACCATGGATTCTGAAGGCTCTTGTTTTCTGAAGAACTTAGTTGTCCTTGTTTTGAGAAACTGTCCATCTACTGTTCCGAGAAAGTTTTATTTTAGAATGAGAAGAAGACATTCGAATTTTTTGGATGGAATAAATTTTCCAAATCGGTTGCTATTCTTGGAAATAGGTCTAGTAATATATCAGGCAGATCTTAAGGAGATTTTCAATAGTAAATTGTGATGCAGAAAAGAGGTTCTTTTAATGGATTAAAAGAGTTGTTTGAGTAAGACAGAAAAAATTAAATTATTTTACGATTTTTTCGAGGTGTAATAAGGCTTTCATTAAATGAGTAATACATTTAGTAAACGTTAGCATTAAAATAATAGAAAAAAATTATTAATAATGAATCAAGATGAAACATTATTCATTAATTTGAGTGTAAAACACATAAAATATTAAAGTTAATTTTATATAAATGCAAGAAGGTAGTAGACATTTTGAAATACGTTTTATAGCTTTATTAAATGTGTTTTATAAGAAAAATACAGTTTTTCTTTTTAATACAATATACTTAGTAACAGAATGTAATATTGATTATCATTTGTTTTCTCAGAAAAGAATTCCGAATAGCCCCATACTCCTTAGACTGAATTCTTTCCACTTCGAATTCTTACCTTCGATGATACTGGGTATGGAAGTCATTCCATTATTCGAAATTACTCTGCAAACCCGTTTATGGTTAACTGAAGAAGTACAAAAACTTTCTTTTTACGTCCTTGGAATAAGATTGTTGCCCATTGGAAATAATAAGAGGACAGTTGCCCGGGACATAAAGCTATCTTCATCCTAGAAGATAAGGACAAATAACAATGAAGAAACTGTAAATAAACTGTCCTTTTGTTGTCGAAAATAGGGAAGAGTAGGGTAAAGGTAGGATTGATCAGAGAGGTGACATTGCAGGCTGAAGTTTTCAATGTTCTTCTCTTGTCTACTTAAATTTCTCTTTTGCTTCTACAATAAAATTTTTTGGCGGAAATTTTTATTCTAAGTTCTTTTTCTAGATGGCTGACAGAGAGAAAGACATAGTCTATGAAAATGGAGCTTGCAGAATCTAAGACTCACTATAACACAGAGGACCATGGATTTTGAAGGCTCTTGTTTTCTGAAGAACTTAGTTGTCCTTGTTTTGAGAAACTGTCCTGTTATTTTAGGCTGGGAAGAAGAAATTCGAATTTTTTGGATGGAATACATTTTTCGAGAACGGTTGCTATTTTTGGAAATAGGCCTAGTAATATATCAGGCAGATTGTAAGGAGATTTTCAATAGTACATGTGGTGAAAAAATAGATGATTTCAATGAATTAAATGAGTTGTTTACATGAGACAGAATTTTCAGAGGAGTTTTTGTCATCGGACAAGAAGTAGAATTTGTACGTCGAAAATTCCTTAGAGAATCAGAATTCAATTCATTTTTTTTAAAAAACATGTATTGATTATCCTTTAATTTTATGCGTTTTAATGGGCAAAATAGATTATAATAATATGTAATATATAGATTCTAATTTCGTATTACATCATCAATACTTGAATTGATAAAGCAAGTAAAACCAATATTTTTCATTTAATCGAACAATATTTAAATACGAACAATTAAAAAAAAAGTTAAATGATGATAATTCCAACTCATATCATCGAAAAACCAAAAACGACTTTCCCAAAAGTGGTTTTCAAACTGGTGATGATTAATTATGGCTTCATTTTTGTTGTTGTCTGAATCCAACTATCGAGGGAATATTTAACCTCTGATTCACCCATTTGGGAACATTCAGATGCCGATAAATCATAACTCATATCCAATACCCAAAGAGAATGCTTTAATTGCAATCCACGAACTCTTGTTCAGGTACGATCACAATTTCGAATCTATTCTTCTTTTAGAGAAAAGTTTCAAGAGTGACTGGGAATTAAAACTTCGACCCACCAAAGTATTCACATTTAATTAAAATGGGGCACCCGGACAGCGCCGGATTTTATTGTCGGACTACGCGAGTTTTAATACGTGTTCTTTTAATCGCCCGCGGTTTGTTGAGGATTCTGCAATGATGGCCGCCAGGGGAAATGGAATGGTTTTAAATGAGTCGTTTTCCCGCCTGATTAGAGTTGAATTAGAAGTGCTTCCATTTTTCTCTCTTCTTTCTCGTCTGCTCGCAGTCGGACCGAGTGCTGTGATAGTTTTAATCGAGTTCTGCCGGATTGTTGATGAGTATCCTTTTCGCGAAGTTCTAAATCCGGACGCTGTGTTGTCTCAGGGGAATGGAGTGATTTATACTTCGTTTCGCATCATTTGTATTGGATTATAAAGATTTAAAAGGCGTTTTCCAGATAGTAACTCTTATTAGAACACTTTTCACAGACAGTAGTATTCATTCTTATCTGTCTCCACTTTCTAAAACATTTATACTATAGTGAACTGTTTTATATCTCATTGCATTAATATCAGCACATTAAAAAAACTGCATTGTGAAACTTAACTATAATATTGCATTTTAAAATCGCTTATGTATTGCTTTAAAAAATTAACTATGCTATTGCACTTGAAAAATCCCAAGAAATTATTTCATGGAATTTAATTTCCTTCATTTAAATCATTTTATTTTGTCACATTCTATTTTATTTTAAAGATTAAAAGTAATTAAAAAATGAATCAACAAATATAAAATCGTTACATCGAAATTAATTTCTACCATTTTAATTATTTTAAGCAGTGTAAATTTTTAGGGATTAAAAATTTTAAGCTTTACATTTTATTTAAAAAAACTCAATATCTCCATTTTTACAGAATATTGAGATTCGCTTTCAATCCAAATGAAGATATAAATAGATTTATAGATGTAACAACGATATAGATAAAATTCAATAAAAAAGCCTTGGTTAGAGGTATTATGCTTATATATTTGATAAAATGTTTTTAGTTGTAAATTTCTAAAACCAAATTGTCATCAGGAATGAAACAATGTCTAATTAAATTGAATAACATTATTTATTTCACATATAATAAAAGTAATAAATTGATATTTGCTAAAATAAGTCAGTTTTCTCAATCAAAATCCAAGAACTTGTTTTACTTTAAAAATTCTGAATCTCTAAAGAGTTTTCGACATACAAATACTAGTCCTAAAATACATACAAACACTAGCCCTAAAATACATACAAATACTAGCCCTAAAATACATACAAATACTAGCCCTAAAATACATACAAATACTAGTCCTAAAATACATACAAATACTAGCCCTAAAATACATACAAATACTAGTCCTAAAATACATACAAATACTAGTCCTTTCCATTTATACGGCCGATGACAAAAAATCCTCTGAAAATTCCACAAAAGGTTATTTTTGAAAATTATGAAGTTTCAAATGAAAGTCAATTACACTACAAAAAAAATCTTCAAATAATTTAATTTTTTTCTGTCTTACGAAAACAACTCATTGAAAGAATCTCTTTTCTTTGCCACAATTTATTATTGAAAATCTCCTTAAAATCTGCCCGATATATTACTAAGCCTATTTCCAAATCTAGCAACCGTCTTGAAAATTTATTCGATCCAAAAATACGAATGTCTACTTCTCGATCTAAAATAAAACTTTCTCAGAACAGTAGATGGACAGTTTCTCAGAACAAGGACAACTAAGTTCTTCAGAAAACAAGAGCCTACAGAATCCATGGACCTCTGGGGTATAGTGGACGTTAGATTATGGAGGTTCTATTTTCATAGACTATGTCTTTCCCTCTGCCAACCATCCATAAAAAAGAACTTAGAATAAAAATGTCTGCCAAAAAATATTATTGTAGAAGCCAAAAGAGAAACTTACGGAGACAACGACAGAAGAACATTGAAAACTTCAGCCTATAATGTCACCTCTTTGACCAATCCTACCTATACCCTACTCTTCCCCTATCTGTCCCTATTTTTGACAACAAAATGACAGTTTATTTGCAGTTTCCTCATTGTTATTTGTACTTATCTCCAAGGTATCTCCAAGGAGATAGCTTTATGTCCTCTTATTATTTCCAATGGCCGACAATCTTAGTCCATGAACAGAAAGAAAGTTTTTGTATTTCTTCAAGTAACCCACCATAAATGAGGTTGGAGAGTAATTTCGAATAATGGAATGACTTCCATACCCAGTACCATCGGAGGTAAGAATTCGAAGTGGAAAGAATTCAGTTTAAGGAGTATGGAGCTATTGGGAATTCTTTCGTGAGGAAACAAATGATAATCAATATTACATTTTGTTACCAAGTATATTGTATTAAAAAGAAAAATTGCATTTTGTCTTATAAAACACATTCAATAAAGCAATAAAACTTATTTCAAATTACATATTGTCTTCTCGCATTGATATTCATTAATTTAATTATTTAAAATACAAATTATACTAAAATTAATTAATAATATAATAATCTTAATTTTAACATTAATTATCTTTATTAATTTTAAGTATTGTAATTTTTTGAGATTACCATTTTTATTTTGTTTTATTTATTCGATAAAATATTATTAGTCCCAAATTTCTAAAAACCAAATTTTCGTCAGGAAGGAAATAATCTCGTAAGGCTAATTAAATGAAGAATAATGAGATTGAAGAATATTAATTAGATTATAGAATAATTGGATTGATTGTAGTTTGAATATTAGATTGAAGAATAATTGTATTGAATAATATTAGATATAATATTAAATCCAATTAGATAGGCGAATATTATTTATTTCACATATAATTAAAGCAAAAAATATTCATTTTCAAAAATAACAGAGTTTTCCCAATCCAGAACATATTCTACTTTAAAAATTCGGATTCTCTAAGGAATTTCCGGCGGCCGAAGACAGAAAATCCTCTAAAAATTCCACAAAAGGTTATTTTTGAAAATTTCAAATGAAGGCCATAATACACAACAAAAAAAGTCTTCAAATTATTTAATTTTTATTTTCTGTCCTACGAAAACAACTCATTAAAAGAATCTCTTTTCCTCACCACATTTACTATTGAAAATCTCCTTAAGATCTGCCTGATATATTACTATATCTATTTCCAAAAATAGCAACCGTTCTCGAGAATTTATTCCATTTCAAAAATTCGAATGTATTTCCTCTCGGTCTAAAATAAAACTCTCTCAGAACAGTAGATGGACAGTTTCTCAGAACAAGGACAACTAAGTTCTTCAGAAAACAAGAGCCTACAGAATCCATGGACCTCTGGGGTATAGTGGACCTTAGATTATGGAGGTTCTATTTTCATAGACTATGTCTTTCCCTCTGCCAACCATCCATAAAAAAGAACTTAGAATAAAAATGTCTGCCAAAAAAAATTATTATTGTAGAAGTAAAAGAGAAATTTAAGGAGACAACGACAGAAGAACATTGAAAGCTTCAGCCTTTAATGCCACTTCTTTGACCTAACCTATCCTTACCCTACTCTTCCCCTATCTTTCCCTAAAAGGACAAAAGGAGAGTTTATTTATAGTTTCTACATTGTCATTTGTACTTATCTTCAAGGAGGAAGATAACTTAATGTACCGGGCAACTGTCCTCTTATTATTTCCAATGGGCGGTAATCTTATTCCATGAATGTAAAAAGAAAGTTTTTGTACTTCTTCAGGTAACCATAAACGGAGTTACAGAGTAATTTCGAATAATGAAATGACTTTCCTACACAGTATCATCGAAGGTAAAGATTCGAAGTGGAAAGAATTCGGTATAAGAAGTAGAAGATATTCGGAATTCTTTAATGAGGAAAAAAGGGATAATGAAAGCCATCAATCAGTATTACATTCTGTTACGAAGTAAGTATATTGTATTAAAAAGAAAGACTATATTCTTCCTTATATATATCATTTAATAAAGCCTTGAAACATATTCTAAAATATCTACTACCTTCCTACATTGATATAACATTAACTTTATTATATGTATTTTACACACAAATTAATTAATAATATTTTATCTTGATTCTCTATTAACATTTTTTTCTATTATTTTAATGTTAACATTAATTAAATTTATTAATCATTTATTTAGAGTCATATTACATCACGAAGAAATTCAAATAATTTAATTTTTTCTGTATTACGTAAACAACACCTTTTATCCATAAAAAGAATCTCTTTTCCGCGTCACAATTTGCTATTGAAAATCTCCTAAGATATATGACAAGACCTTTTTCCAAAAATAGCAACAGTTCTCGAAAATTTATTCCCTCCAAAAATTCGAATGCTTCTTCTCAGTCTAAAATAAAACTTTCTCAGAACAGTAGATGGACAGTTTCTCAAAACAAGGACAACTAAGTTCTTCAGAAAACAAGAGCCTTCAGAATCCATGGTCCTCGGAGGTATAGTCGGTCTTAGATTTTTCTTCCATTTTCAAAAACTATGTCTTTCCCTCTGACAACCATCTAGAAAAAGAACTTAGAATAAAAATGTCTGCCCAAAAATATTATTGTAGAAACAAAAGAGAAATTTAAGGAGACAACGACAGAAGAACATTGAAGGATTCAGCCTTTAATGCCACCTCTCTGACCAATCCTAGCTTTACCCTACTCTTCCCAATCTTTGCCTATTTTCGACAACAAAATGACAGTTTATTTACAAAATAACAATTTTTCTTAATTGTTATCTGTACTTATCTTCTAGGATGAAGATAGCTTTATGTCCCGGGCAGCTGTCCTCTTATTATTTCCAATGGGCGGCAATCTTATTTCATGAAGAGAAAAAACGTTTTTGTACTTCTTCAGGTAACCATAAACGGGGTTGCAGAGTAATTTCGAATAATGGAATGACTTCCATACCCGGTATCATCGAAGGTAAGAATTCGAAGTGGAAAGAATTCAGTATGAGGTGTATGGGGCTATTGGGAATTCTTTTGTGAGGAAACAAATGATAATCAATATTACATTCTGTTACCAAGTATATTGCATTAAAAAGAAAAACTGCGTTCGTTCTTATAAATAACATTTAATAAAGCCATAAAACTAATAAAGCCATAAAACTCACACTTCCTTCTTACATTGATATAACATTAACACTAATATTTTATGTATTCCATACATAAATTTATTAATAATATTTCACTTTGATTTATCAATATTTTACTTTATTATTTTAATTTTAACATTAACTATATTTATCAATCATTTAATTTTGTCTCGAAATCTGTCTGTAGACAGACGGCTTTGGCCCACCATGAGGCTATTGCGTTAATAATATTAATAATGATGAATCATTTAATTAATTTTAATTTTTTGTAATTTCCAGTTTTTGTTTGCAATTAATTATAATTTAGTATTATATACTGTTATTTTATCGTAGTCTGAAATTCCTTAATGCTAATCACTTTTCTAATTAGATTTGAAATTAATTTTTTTAATTCGATATTCATTTTATATGTCAATATTAACATGATAATCTTTAATACATAATTATTAATTTTTAAATTAGCTGTATAATTTTGAATATTATATTCGCGCTTTTTTTCTACATTTAATTTTTTAAATTTTAAGTAAATTTTCAAACACGATTTAAATATATTTGAAATTTGATATATAAAACTTTTTTTTAAAATTTACTTCTATCCATATTTATGATGTTGAAATACTTTAAGTATTTATGTATGTTAAAAACTTATAAAATATTTTATTTTAGATAATATAACTGAAAAATATTTCTATACAACAATAAACTGAAAAGAATTTTTTTTTCCATTTTTATTTCTTAAAAAGATTTTTAAAACTAAAGTGCAAGAATTATTTTAGAAAAATAAGAAATATTTAGAAAATTAGAAAAACCTCTTTTAGAAAACCTCTTTAGAGAATTTATTAACAGCTTCGCAAACTTTTTGTATCAAATATTTAATTTTAAATTATGCACTGGAAAAAGATTTCTTCATTTTGATTAATGGAAACTTCAAAGTTCTAAACAGATCAAATATAGCGTCATTTATGTTTTGTGATATTATTTTTTAAATAAAACCTCTTTAATTTAATAATCCTCTTCTATTACATTTTGTAAGCATAATTTAAAATAATAATAGTTTTTGCTTTGGAAAAATTAGGAAAATATTTTTTTCTTTGGTATGAAATTATAGTTTTAAATCTTCATTAAATGAAATTCTTCTAGCTCTTAAAATAAAATTTATTCTATAGAATAAATTATGACAGGAAAATAACTTTAAAAAACAATTTTTCTTCCATTCGAATTGGTTAAATATTCTTTTGAATAGCATAAAGATTTCAGATTAAAACCTTATTTTTAAAAAATCATAAAAAAAAATCATATTTTTAAAAATTAAAAGCAAAAATATTGTTATTAAAAATTAAAATTTAAAATTATTTTTAATGACAATTTTATTTTTTAAAAATTAAAAGCTGTTAATAACTAAACAGAACACATTTTATTTGAAACAGATTATTTTTGAAATGGAAAAAAAGTGAAATCTTCTAATTTAGTTTTTAAATTATTTAATCTTTATGCTACATATACTATTTTGTAACATAAAATAAATAAAATATGTTTAACATAATTTTTAAAGTTAATAAAAAAAATGTCTTTCATAAGAAATATATTTCCATAAAAAATATTAATTCTTATTTAAAAATTAAAATTTTTCTCTTTTAACTTATATAATCTCAATAATTCAGAACGAATTATTTCTTAAAATACAAAGTTAATTTAATTCTTACATTAAGTTATGCTTATTTTAAGCAAAATATTATATAACAATCTAAAAAATACAAATAAAAATTGTTGTTTATTTTTTAAAGCACTAATATGCGTTTTTCTTTTATGTTAGTTTGATGAGATTTTTTTTTAATTAAATGAAATTAAAATATGGAAAAAAATGTAGAATTATTATATTATGTTATATATGCTTAATTAAATAATATAAAAGGTTAACTATAAAAACAATTTTTCGTTAATTACGAAATCATGTAATAATAAAAGCATTTAGTTTTATGAGCATTAATTATCAATTAATAATAAACAATAAAAAATTATTAAGTTAATTCCAATTTTAAAAAATTCATAGCTTATGCAAAGCTGACATTTAAATCTTAAAATATTTTTACTAATAATTGATACGAAAATAAGGATAAATATAATAAAGAAAATAATAAAGAAAAAAATAATAAAGAAAATTTCAATATTGATTAAAATATTATTTTTACTATTTCAATAAATTAATAAACAAATTTTGAAAAGTTTCATATAAAAGCTGGCTTTTAAGAGATTATAATAAAAAATTTATAACCACAAAAAATCATATGAATTTAAGTTCTCTATATCAAAGATGATAGTTTAAAAATAATTTTTATTTTGCTGTCAAAATCTTAATTTTTGTTCATAGTGGTATTTATCTAGATTTAGTGTTAAAATATGTATTAATATGTCTTAACAAATAAAACAATTAAAAATATATGTTAATAACACTAATTAAAAATTATTCTTAGCTCATTATTGTTATTAATTATGTGTTAACATTGTGTTAAGACACATTTTTCTCTTTCCCTCCCTATTAATTGAATGCATCGTAGAAAAAATGTAATTATGCTGGGAATCTCAATTTTCTTTATTCAAAAAATAATCTGTATTACTTATTTAACTCATCTGAATAAACACTTTATTTAATAAATAAAATTTATAGCATTATGCTTCACCCGTGAGCCTGGGATAATGTTAGTAGCTAACTTTCAAGGGAAAAAGATCTCGATTCCAGCTGGTGATGTGCGTTGCACACTCTGCTTTAAAAGGAGAGTAGATTCGTGCGCGATTACTACTGCGCATGAGCAACAATCTTGCATTGCTAATCAGACTGCATGATAGAAGTGTCTCTAATTTTTTCTTATGAATTATTCTCAGGATACTTAAGGATTAATGATTTTAAGATATTTTCATTTTATTTTAAAGACAATCTTCCATTATATTTAATGTGTTTTTGCTAAGTACATGTCAAATTATAAGATAGAATGCTATAATTTCAAGTGAAATTATTTCTCTTTTAGGCTATTGCATTCTACGGCAAATTTTTTCAGCATTCTAACGACAAATGTTTTTAGTATAACTATAAAAATAATAATCTAATTCAAAGTATCTTAATAATAATAACGAGATTTTCAAAATTTTAACTAAATATTTCTTCCTTTATATTTTAAAATAAAATATAAAATTAGTTTTAAAAGATGTTAAAAATCTGATTAACAAATAAATAAAAATGGAAATTTTAAGCCA
>BPLQ01003700.1:0-208973 GCA_021605075.1 Caerostris darwini | reverse complement strand
AAAAAATTATTGTTTGAATTCATTTAATTATTTTGAAATATTTCAATACTTTTAATTTAAAATATTGTACACTTAAATATATTTCTTTTCAATTTCTTTTTCTTTTTCCAAAACAATGTTTACAAAGAAATCGAAAAGATATAAAAACGATAAAATTGATAAAAAATTAAAAAACTAACATTTATTAACTAAATATTAAAAATCTAATCACAGCATAGACAGTAAATAGACGATCAGAGTAAAATTTACATATTCAAATTAATCTGAAATATTACGACGCTATTCATCTAAAACATCCTCATAATTTAATTTACAAAAATTACAAAGCTTTTTTTAACTCTTAAATTTATTTTGATATTTATAAAGTAAATGCTTTCTATATAGAAATTAAATATTTAACATCAAATATATGTAGAAATTTTTAAACAACTTTTATTATAATCAAAGAGAATGATAGTGTTCGTTCATTTTTAGATGCAGAAACTAATTATGTTTTTATTTTTAATGCTTATATTAAATTTTTAAAAGTAATATTATACATTTTGATATTAGCTGAACTTAACATATAAAATATAATTTTATGTGAACATTTTGCTTTTAAATTTATTTATGCAGTTATAATTTGGTTATGATATTATAAATTTATAATGTCAGACTAGATAAAGAATAATAAAGACATTTTTTTTCCATAACAATTTCCAGAGCTGGTATATTTATAATATCTATTAAAACTTCGAATAATTTTTTTTTCTTTCTAATGCAGCTGGCAAACACTTAGACGGCTTGGTCTTGGATGCCTTAAGGCAAGCGCTGCACAGACGTTACTCACTTTGCATTACCAAGGGGGCGCGTGTAGCTTGATAATAAGCCACGGACGCGGAGTAACAATGCCCCCGCAACGCTCTACGATCCTATTAGGACCGGAGACTACGGTTTAAAGTGGATTCCGAACCACTACAAACACCCATGGCACCGCCGGGATTCGAACCCGATACCTGTGGTACCGAGTGCCAGAGCGCTAGCCACTCGGCCATCACTCGGAACTTCGAATAGTAATTTTCTATATAACTTGCCTATTTTATAATGGATAGCACCATTTTGGAGGATTAATGTTGTTCCATATAAAGAAGAGAGATAATGCCTACTGGTAATACTTTCAAGTGTACATGGTCCTCATTGGCTTGGGATATTAGAGAAAATTTGGAAAAATATCAACCAAATAATAATGTCGAACCTGGATCTTCTATTGCAGTCTCCACCATATCTGCCCATTTTGCAAGGCAGTGATCGAAACCCACGCCAACACAGGGATTGAAATCGTCGCCCTATAGCAAGCTAGTTGGCGCTCGCAACTACTGGAACATAAATGGGTTTGTTTTAAATGATAATTTTTAAACCAGCTTGCATCATTAGTGAGTTTATGTGATCACTTTGTCTGCATAGTTCATATATGAGCTGCCCAACTCGTGGTTCAGTGGTGAGCATTAGATGGCATTGCTGTAGACGCTTTCTCAAGAACGAGGAGATTCAATGACGTTTGTGATGCTCAGCGGCTTAACTCGTTAATTATACTACTTGGTAGGATTTTTCCAGGTTTTCTCTCATACGATACGCAAATGTGGGGTAATTCCCCCTAAACGTCCGTACAGAAAGCACTACCCTCCTTTTTCATGGACTCGGAGCCAAGTCAGACTTCTATCTATATACGCTCCATCACAACAGAAGCTGTCCATTTCGCTCCATCCATGAGTAGACTACTCATATGGTGTCCGTATACACTGAGAATTAGTCACAACAACAACATATATGTGTGCCCGACTGGTGGTTCGGTGGCAACAAGCACCGTTGGAGAGTATTAAGGCTGAGGTTCAATCCGCTGGCGGCTTTATTGCAAACACTTTTTCAAAAGCAAGGAGACTCAATGGCTTTTGTGATGCTCAGCATCTTAACTCGCTAATTAAACAAATTAATAGGAGGTTTCAGGATTTTCTCTCATACGATATGCGGGGTAATTCCCCTAAGAGTCCTCTTCGAAGATCTTTTGGAAGCGATTCGGAGGCAAGTCAGGCTTCTACCTACGGGTGCTCCATCACAACAGAAGGAGCCCCCTTTTCCTCCATCGATGTTTAGAATACACATAGGGTGTCCATTCAGCGCTGCCGGGCATTGAGGATTAGTCACAGCAACAACAATATATATGAGGGCCCGACTCGTGGGGCGCTGCTGGTGAGTATTAGGGACAAAGTTCAGTCCTCTGGCTTTGTAGAAACTATTTCAAAAAACGAGGATGGGGTTTATGATGTTCAGCATCTTGCCTTCTTAGAGAGACAACTTGGTAGGAGTTTTCCGGGTTTTCTCCCATACGATACTCAAATGCGGGTAGTTATCCCTAAATGCCCACCCGGAATGCACTACCCTCCTTCTTCAGCAATTCGGAGCCAAATCAGACTCCTGTCTATGGATGCTCCACCACAACAAAAGCTGCCCCCCCCCTTTCACTCCTTCCATGAGACCACACAGGTTCTTAGACTTGGTATAGATGTTACTGTCTACCGAGTGGGATAAGAAAAAAATATTTAAAGATTGAAATTTTTATTGTGTGCGCTTTATGATTTAATTCAAATAAATTATCATATATCTGAAGCTGCCCCCATTCTCTCCATCCAAGAGTAGACTACTCATAAGGTGTCCATCCCACACTGCTGGATACTGAAGATTAGTCACAATAACAGCATATATGAGCTTGCTACACGCCAATATTTTTTTTCCCAACGCAACTGGTAAACAGACATGGACGTCTTGGATGCCTTAAGGCAAGCGCTGCACAGACCTTACTCACTTTGCATTACCCAGGGGGGCGAGTATAACTTGAAGATAAGCCACGGACGTAGAGTAACAATGCCCCCACAACGCTCAACGATCCTATTGGGACCGGGACCTACGATTTAAAGTGGATTACGAACCACTGCACACATCCATGGCACCGCTGGGACTCGAACCCGAAACCTGTGGTACCGAGCGCCAGAGCGCTAGACACCCGGCCATTCAGGCCTCACACGCCAATATTAAAACTGGAAATTATGTAGTATTTAGTATAAATTGTTAAACAACACTGAAAATAATAATAATAATAAACATTTAAAATATTTAAAATCATACTAATGCATGAAAGCTTCAGAGTAAAAACACACAAGTGTTAAACCTTGTTAAACCATTTCGCAGCAATTTATTTCTTGTTCTCTGATGTGAGCGTTTTGTAAGACAGGCAAGCTGTCCTGTTTGGCTGATTTTCTTCCAGCGATTTGTCACTTGGCAATCAAATTGGCAATAAGGAAATAGCAATTTCATCTACCATATGTTATTACAATTTGATTTGCTACCTAATTATTGTCATCTTCCTCTGCTAAACATTTGCTTTTACAAACGTTATCGAAGTAATCATCTCCTTTGATTATTGTGTTAACGGGAACATAATGCACTGTTTTTGTAAGGAATTAATCTGTAATTTTTTGCTTTGTTATTATTACGCTTTGGTGCATTATTATGAGTGGCATCTCAATTGCATATATAATTTTTAAATTTTTTTTATAGTATTCAAGATTCAAATCTCAAGTTGTGCAAATTATAAATTATAATTTTAAAGGCAGTGCTTTGTGTATTTTTTTTATTATGGGATATTTAAAATATTGTAGAAGTCTTTTGATGATTTTATAGGAAATTAATATGCATTAACTGTAAAAATATGCTACATAGAACATTTTATTTGGAAAAAAAATATCTTTTAAGTGCAGATAATCGTTTGGCAAATTAGTATGAATAACTATTTATAAATAAAGAAAAATTAGAAAGCAAAATATAAATAAGGCTTATATAATAAAACATTTGAAACAATTAAAAAAATCCATTAAAGAAAGGAACACAATAATATAAACTTTAAAAAATCCATTAAAGAAAGGAACACAATAATATAAACTTTAAAAAATCCATTAAAGAAAGGAACACAATAATATAAACTTTAAAAAATCCATTAAAGAAAGGAACACAATAATATAAACTTTAAAAAATCCATTAAAGAAAGGAACACAATCATATAAACTTTAAAAAATCCATTAAAGAAAGGAACACAATAATATAAACTTTAAAAAATCCATTAAAAAGAAAGGAACACAATAATATAAACTTTAAAAAATTCATTAAAAAGAAAGGAACACAATCATATAAACTTTAAAAAATCCATTAAAAGAAAGGAACACAATAATATAAACTTTAAAAATCCATTAAAGAAAGGAACCCAATAATATAAACTTTAAAAAATTCATTAAAGAAAGGAACACAATAATATAAACTTTAAAAAATTCATTAAAGAAAGGAACACAATAATATAAACTTTAAAAATCCATTAAAAGAAAGGAACACAATAATATAAACTTTAAAAAATCCATTAAAGAAAGGGAACACAATAATATAAACTTTAAAAATTCATTAAAGAAAGGAACACAATAATATAAACTTTAAAATCCATTAAAGAAAGGAACACAATAATATAAACTTTAAAAAATTCATTAAAAGAAAGGAACACAATAATATAAACTTTAAAATTCATTAAAGAAAGGAACACAATAATATAAACTTTAAAAATCCATTAAAAAGAAAGGAACACAATAATATAAACTTTAAAAATCCATTAAAATATAAACTTTAAAAAATCATTAAAGAAAGGAACACAATAATATAAACTTTAAAAAATTCATTAAAGAAAGGAACACAATAATATAAACTTTAAAAAATCCATTAAAGAAAGGAACACAATAATATAAACTTTAAAAAAATCCATTAAAGAAAGGAACACAATAATATAAACTTTAAAAAATCCATTAAGGAAAGGAACACAATATAAACTTTAAAAAATCCATTAAAGAAAGGAACACAATAATATAAACTTTAAAAAAAATCCATTAAAAGAGAGAACACAATAATATAAACTTTAAAAAAATCCATTAAAGAAAGGAACACAATAATATAAACTTTAAAAATCCATTAAAGAAAGGAACACAATAATATAAACTTTAAAAAATCCATTAAAAGAAAGGAACACAATAATATTAAATTTTAAAAATCTATTAAAGAAAGGAACACAATAATATAAACTTTAAAAAATCCATTAAAGAAAGGAACACAATAATATAAACTTTAAAAAATCCATTAAAGAAAGGAACACAATATAAACTTTAAAAAATCCATTAAAGAAAGGAACACAATAATATAAACTTTAAAAAATCTTAAAAGAAATTCTAAACTTTAAAAAAATTCTAAAAAAACAAAAGCACAATCATATAAACTTCAAGAAGACTACACACCAGATAAAAGTATACTGAATTCAGTGAAAAAAAATGGACTCTTTAAGTTCTACAATAGTTATACTGTATACTGGTTATTCAAGTAAATCGTTTCTTTTTCAAAAACGTAGTCAATATTACTGTAGATGTAACCAATATATTGACAGTTTTTTTCGAACGTCAGGCATAAACGCAAACGTTGCTTTGTGAAAATTCTTTACTGTTTTTATAAAGTCAGTTTTGCAGAAAACATATTGCATGTTAGAAAGAAAAAAGTTAGATGTTGTCTTTAAAAATGTCTTTTTGTAATTTCAGACTACGAAAGATAAAAATCTTTCCGCACATCAAGTAAATCGTATCTGTTCAAAACATAGTTAATAGTTAAACATAGTTTCTTTGGACAACAAGCATAAGCGCAAACGGGATGTTGCAAAAATTTGTTACTGATTTTATAAAGTCGGTTTCATTGAAACCATGTTATATATTCGAAAATATATATAAAAAGAAATGATGAAGAAAAATGTCTCATTTTACAATATCCGACCATGAATGATAAAAAACTGGCAACACATCATACAAATCGTTTCTTTTACAAAAGCAATTAATATTACTATAGATATAACAAAATTGCAAGTTTTTTTCGGACGACAGGCATTAACGCAAACGTGGTTTTGCGAAAATTCGTTACTATTTTAATAAAGTCGGTTTTGCCGAAAACAAAAGAATAGGTTATATATTAGAAAATAAAAAAAAATTAGATGATGAAGTTGATTAAAATGACTCATTTTGCAGTTTCTGACTATGAAAAATAAAAATCTAGTCCCACATCAAGTAAATCGCTCCCTTTTCAAAAACGTAGTTAATATTCCTATATATAACATATATATTTCGACATTCATTTCCGAAAACAGACGGATACGAAAACGTGACGTTACTGTTTTTATAAAGACGGTTTTACCGAAAACATGTTATAGATTAGTAAATAAGAAAAAAAAAAAAAAAAAAAACAAACAAATAAAGAAAGAAATTGATTAAAATATCTTATTTTGCAGTTTCCGACTATGAACCATAAAAACCTATCGTCACATCAAGTAAACAGTATATATTTCAAAAACATGGTTAATATTATTATAGATATTACAATAATATCGCTTTGTTTTTTTTAGGACTTAAAACATAAATAAAAACACGGCATTGCGAACATTCGTTACTGTTTTTATCAATTCCATTTTGCAGAAAACATGTTATGCATTAGAAAAAAAATAGTAGATGCTGAAGTTGATTAAAACGTCTCATTTTACGACTTCCGACCATGAACGATAAAAAAGTGGCCACACATCATGCAAATCTCCAATCTATCTCTGTAAAAACAGACCGTAACTTGCATCTCTCGAGTTCAATCCATAGTTCACAGTTAAACATAATTTTTTTTTTGAACAGAAAGCAGAAACACAAATTCGTTTCTATTTTTATAAAGTCGATATTGCTCATAACACGTGGTAAATTAGAAAATATAATTAAAAAAAATTGACGATGCAGTTAATTAAAATGTCCCACATTGCAATTTCCGACTATGAACAATAAAAACCTGCCCGCATATGAAGAAAATCATTTTTTTTTTCAAAAACATTGTTAATAATATTATAGAAATTACAAATATATTGCAAGATTTTTCCAAACTGCAAGCATAAACACAAACGTTGCGAAAACTCGTTACTGTTTTTATAAAGTCGGGTTTGCCGAAAACATGTTATATATTAGAAAAAAAAGTAGATGAGGAAGTTGATAAAAACGTATCATTTTTAATTTCCGACTATTAAAGATAAAAACCCGATTGCACATCAAGTAAAATGTTTCCTTTTAAAACATAGCTATTATTATTATAGATAATAGAAATTTATTGCAACGATCTTTTCGGACAACAGGCATAAATAAAAACGTGGCATTGCGAAAACTCGTTACTGTTTTTATAAATTCGTTTATGCCGAAAACATATTATATATTAGAAAATAAGAAAAAAAATAGTAGATGATGAAGTTGATTAAAACATCTCATTTTACAACTTCCGACCATGAACGATGAAAAAGCGGCCACACATCATGCAAATCTCCAATCTATCTCCGTACAAGACAGACCTTAACTTGCTGACTTAGAAATATATCTCTACTTTTTTTTTCGTAAAACTGGCATAAATGCGAAAATGGCGTTGTGAAAATTCATTGCTGTTTTTATAAAGTCGGTTTTGCTGAAAACATGTTATATATTAGAAAAATAAATAGAGGATGTAGTAAATTAAAATGCTTCATTTCCAAATTTCCGACTATGAACAATAAAAACCTGGCCGCACATCATGCAAATCGTATCTTTTTTAAAATATACTTAATATTTAATCATAGTTTTTTTCGAACAGCAAACATAAGCACAAACGTTTCGTTGCGAAAATTCATTACTGTTTTTATAAATTCGGTTTTGCCGAAAACATGTTATATAATAGAAAATAATAATAATAAAAAAAAACTGTAGATGATGAAGTTGATTAAAACGTCTCATTTTACAACTTCCGACCATGAACGATAAAGAACCGGCCACACATCATGCAAATCTCCAATCTATCTCCGTACAAGACAGACCGTAACTTGCATCTCCCGAAACGAATCACGGAAAAACAGCCCTTTTTTCGTATTTAAAACTCAAATCGCCTCTCATTTTGCCATAATCTGTTCACGCCCCCTCACACCGCATTCTGGGCACGTTCTTCCTCTGCGTCCTACTTCGCGCCGAGTTAAACGAAAACCCTTTCTGTGGGTAATATTTCATCGCCAATTGCATTTCGGATGATTGTGTCACGTTACCGCTTTGATTAAAAGGCGAACAATTTCCCAATTAACATAGGGTGGACTGGATATGGATGGGGTGGACGGAAAGTTTGGACAGTTAGCGTTAACGGCCCCTGCTTTCACCCTAAATGAGAAGGTGGATTTGTTCTAAAATAGTCTTTTAGAACGTCTTTAACGCAAACAATGCGCTTTTGTGTTTCGGGACATTCAAGTACTGAATACCAGTTGGTTAGAATTCGCGATAAAATCGGCAATTTGCTTAAGATTCAAAATTGCATTCTTGTAAAATTGCAAAATATTTTCTATTTTTTCAATTCCTTCTATTAGCTCACACTCTCCCCATATATATCTTGTTCAAATTTTCAATCGTTAATGAAATGCTTTTTATTCCTCCACTCAAGTTCAAATACATTTTTTTTGAACTTGTAGGGGATGACACTTGATGTTAATACAGTTTTTTCAAGTATTAATTCATTAATTAAATTTAATTAATTAATTTTCTTTTTTTTTATATTTTAATTGCATGTATCTAATGATAGATGGCGCCATATAAACTTAAAAGAAATGAATGAAAATTATTCATAAAGGACTTTCTGCAATATAGTGAAAAAAAAAGTAGGAATTGACTTAAAATTTTTTTTTATGTTACTTGTTTCATATTTATAATAAAAAATAATATTACACAAAGATATTGGTGATATTTGACTGTATTGCAAGAGCTTGAAGTCAGAACATACACTTATTAGACCTGTTTCTGTATAGGCAAACAATAAGTCCCTGTTTAGCATCACGCAATACAGTAATATTTAACGGTATTGCAAGTACTTGATGTCATAATTTTTTATTAGATCTGTTTCTCAATAGACAAACAACAAATTTTCAATATGCCCATTTGTGGTAACAAAAGCATCTTGAAAATATAGTAATATTTATCTGCATTGCAATATCTTGAAGTCATAAATTGCTTTCGTTTGATCTGTTTCTCAATAGACAGGCAAAAAAGTCCAGTTGTAACATCATAGTACATTAATATTTAACTTTTTCTCAAGAATTTGAAATCCTCATTTGCAAGAACTTGAAGTCCCAGTTTTCTTTCAATTGATCTGTTTCTCAAAAAGGCAGAAAAATGTTTTCAGTAAGCTCAAACTAAGGTAACGCACGCATTTTGCAATGCAGTAAAATTAAATTGTATTGTAAAAACTTGAAATCATAATTTGCTCTCCCTAGATCTGTTTCTGAAAAGAAAGATAAGTTGTAGTTCAGTTGTTGCATCGTGCAATACGGTAATATTTGACTGTATTGCAAGAATTTGAAGTCATAATTCGCTTTTATTAAATCTATTTCTCCATAAAAAGGCAAAACGTTTTTAATAAGCGCTATTTTGGTAACATAAGCATCTTGAAAATACAGTAGTATTTTTCTGCATCGCAAGAACTTGAAGTCCTAATATGCAAGAACTTAACATAAGTCATATTTTGTTTTCAATTAATCTGTTTCTCAAAAGGAATATAAAAAGTTTTCAATAAGCGCCACTGTGATGACGTGTACGTTTTGCAATGCCTTATTTTTTAACTGTATTGCAAGAACTTGAAGCCCTAATTTGCAATAACTTAAGTCATATTTATTTGGCTTTCAATTCATCTGTTTCTCAAAAGGAATATAAAAAGTTTTCAATAAGCGCCACTGTGGCGTGATGACGTGTCCTAATTTGCAAGAACTTATTTGGCTTTCAATTAATCTGTTTTGCATATAAAAGTTTTCAATAAGCGCTACTTGATTTTTTTTGCCTTATTTTTTTTACTGTATTGTAAGAACTTGAAGTCCTAATTTGCTCTGATTAGACCTGTTTCTCTATCGGCATAAAAATGTTCTCAATAAATCCAATAGTAGTAAAATGAGCAGTTAGCGTTCTGAATGGCTTAGATTCGAAACTATTGACTACGTCCGTAGTAATCACTGAAGAAAAAAAAACAAGGTCACTAGATATCGATTATGAGACAATGCGTGTAAAGCGTCTTGCATCTAAAAGCAGGGTGTCTGGTGGAAGATTTCGCCTTTTTTCAGACACGACAAGCAATTTAATTATTTAATTCTTTCTAAGACCACGTTATTTTACAGAGAATAGTTTAAGTCCTGAACAGAGTGTAAGTCTACAAAGTCTACTCTATGCAGGGCCGGATTTTCCTATAGGCCAACTAGGCTTCAGCCCAGGGCCTCAAGATCAAGAGGGGCCTACATTCAAATTGTTAGCAAAATTAGAACTACACTATTCTAAAAAAAATAAACACTAAAACACTGAATTGAACATAAGGAGAAATTATGAAATAAATTTATCTGAATTAAATTCGCTTTAATCTTCAATGTATTTAATATATTTATATTAATTTGATAGAAAATATTATAATTTTTATTGCATATTTTATTTTCGTGGACAAAGATTTTTATTATTTGAATTTTGTTTCTTTGTAAATGTTGTGCATTGTGTTTGATTAGTTATTATTGCAAGTACTATATAGGGTTCTGAGAATAAATGTTCAAATAAATGTTCTCGACTTTTATTTATTTATTATCCGTGACACATTTTTATAAAGATTAGTACCCATCACAGCATGATTCATTTAACATATTGATATATATCACAATAATGATGTATTTTATTATCTCTCATGTAATTTACAAACTTAAAAATGGGAGGTGAAAGGGCCTCTTAAGTGAAATAGCCTAGGGCCTCTTTTCATCTAAATCCGGCTCTGACTCTATGTAATCTACTTTAAGTCTATGTATGTATGTAAGTCTGTTATTTCCACAATATATAAGTAAGATTTAAATGACAGTTAATTCCGAGAAATGCAAATATCCAACTGGTCCAAGATACGTAAATATCTATTTGGATATTAACATATCTGTAGATTAAATTAGTATTTATGGTAAGTCAAAAAGTACTTACATTTCATGAACTTAGGGATTGGACAACTTCTATTTTAATTGGACTTTTGAACTCAAATGCTGATTAATTCCAAAATACGTAAATGTACAAAAAGTTCCAGGAACGGAAGTATTTTGGATATATAATTGCAATTTCGTACTTCATGTGTTCGTACAAGTCTTCTTCGTGCGATAGAATACAAATCTAATATTATTGGTCATAAGTTAAATATAACTGAAACTTTCAAAGTTCAGTTCTCAAATCTAATTTTAAATCTTTAATTTATGTTGTTTCTAATTTAGTTTTTTCATTACATATGTTCATACTTCATTTTTAAACGTTTATTAAGTATGGATTTGTAAACACTTATTTGAGAGAAAGTTACAAAAATAAAAACTTAACGAACAAGAATTCCAGCACAATGTAAACTGAGATGGGATAACTGCATGGTGGAAAGGATCTTTCCATTCTGGGGAAAATAAATAAATAAAAGTATATGAGAGAAAATAAACAAGAACCACACCTAGGCTAAAGTTATTAAAGAAATTCTAATTCATAAATTTTACTAAAAATAAGGCAAAATAAGAATTACTATCATAATTATGTTATTAGGATGATTAAGTGTAATTAGACATTTACGTATCTTGTACCAGTTTGATATTAACGTATCTTGGAACGGTTTACGTATCTTGGAACAGTATTTACATATCTTAGACCTGTGGGACATTTACATTTCTTGGACAATTTGGACATTTACGTTTCTTGTACCAGTTAGACGTTTACGTATATTGGAACAATTGGACATTTACGTATATTGGACCAGTCGGACATTTACGTTTCTTGGACGATTTGGATATTTACGTATTGTGTACCAATTTTGACATTTACGTTTCTTGGATGATTTGGATATTTACGTATTTTGGACCTGGGGGACATTTATAATTCTTGGATGATCTGGACATTTACGTATCTTGGACCAGTTGGACATTTACGTATCTTAAAACAATTAGATATTCACGTATCTTGGAACTGTTGAATATTAATGTTTCTTGGACCAGTTGGACATTACGTGTCTTAGAACAGTTGGATATTTATGTTTTTTGGACTAGTTAGACATTTAAATACATTGGACCACTTGGATATTTACGTATCTTGGAATAATTGGACATTTACGTATATTAGACGTTTACATATCTTGAACCAATTAGACATTTACATATCTTGGACCAGATGGACATTTACATATCTTGGACCAGATGGACATTTACGTATCTTAGACCAATTGGACCAATATATTTGAATTAACTGGCATTTAAATCAAATAATACATATCGTAGAACTAACAGTAAATAGAATTGACTTTTGGATTAATTCTTGAATTTTGAATTCAAATGACAGTTAATTCCATGATAAGTATAAGTTTGCAAAAAGTTCAAGGTTAGTAATTATCTGCATAAAGTATTTTCATAGTAATGTAATCAATTTATTCGTTAATTCCAGATATTAATTATCCAACAAAAAAAAATCAACAGAAAAATAGAATAATTTGTAAAACCATGCATAATCTAAAATTTAATATGAAAAGCTTTAAAATTATCACAATTTCTTTAATCTCAGCTTGGCAATTCCAAAATTATACATTTCCAATCACTATAAACGGCACTTCAACGAAAAGGAATGTCAACAATAAAGAATCTTATATTCTTTATTGTTGACATTCTTTATTCACCCCTACAGAGACCTTAAATTTTTTCTCCAGAAAGTACCAACACTTTATTCCCGGTAAATGGATCAATTAGGCCTAATTCTCTTGATTAATAGGTCTTAATGGTTCTTCGAGGGAAGCTCAGATCCCCTCTTCCTCCCTTATACCCTCACCGGTGGTGCATCCCACCCCCTCTCATCTAAGCCTAACTCTTATCGCCATACATGCTCGGACGGAGACATAATAAATTTTAAACCTCCCCCCCCCTTCAAATCCCACTTTTGCGCGGTTACAGTAATGATTTTAGTATTTATCTTACGGAAATACTGTGGCTGCTTTCGTGGTTTCCGTAAAAGATTCCACTGGGGGGTTGAATCCACCCCCATACCTCCCACCTGAATCAGCAAATGCCCGAGCCGTTTATTCGATAATTTTCATGTACTGTAACGTAGTTAGCGAGAACGTTGATAGAAATAGAACCCCCCTCCCCCTATTCCAATTTATTCTGCGATTCTTATTACTATTATGGAAATCATTTTTCTTTTCTCTGGAATGGAATGGCGGGAAAAAATAATGTTCTATTTTTTTTTTCCACGTGCATTTGAAATAACAAACTACAACTTTTTAAAAAAATATTTTTTTTTGTTTCGTTATGTTTAAGATATGCGATAAAAAGTAAAAAGGAAATTAAAATGGAAATGGAAAAATGCTAGGATGTTTTAATGTTTAGAATTAATATTTTTTTTTTCACCTGCTAGTAGCGTGTTGTTTGTTGTTATATGCTACTTTTTTTTTTGAGCCATCTGCTTAATTTACAATCAGGATGAAAATTTTTTAACAAAATGGCCGAACACAATAAACAGAATTGGTCGGGTCAGGGTTTCTCTCTTTATTTTACTGTTACACGCTGATATATGCATTTTTTTTTACTTTTCTGTTTTAGTCTTTATCGTAAATTATTTATTCATTTTTGTTTTTAGCATGAAAAAGAGGTTTTTTTTCTCTCATAAAACTTCATGAAAGAAGATTTTAATTTACAGCTAAAATTAATGGCATAAAAACATTTTCTGAATCGTAGCAATTTTAGTTTTTAGCGAAGTTCAGATTTCAAATCTTCTATTTCAATCTTGTTTAATTAGTGGGTTATACGTTCTGCTATTTTTTTAAAATATATATATATAATGAGTCGCTTTTTTTATTTGAGATTTTAATTAAAATGAAATGTTTCCTTTTTGTTTGCTTTAATTTAGGCGGTACTTTTGATTTACGATAGATAGCTGGGGTTAATTTTTTTTTTTTTTAAATATCATCTAACGTTTTTGTTTTTCTTTTTATCAAAAAAGGAAAATATTTAGATTTAACTTATAATTATCGAAAATTATTATTTTTTTTCAAATTCTTTTCATAAAAGTGGAGTATAAGCGTATAAATTTTCACTTCAAAGTAAATGTTTTGCTTTTTATTTTTTCATCATTGGATAAAAATATTTGGGTTCTTCAGAAATATTATAATTAAGCTATTAATTTTAATTCCATATATACCCTGTTTTAATTTACTTTTCATTAAGATGATTTTAAAATAACTATTTGCTTATAATTACGGCATATATTCCCTATTTCATGTTGATTGTACATAATGAATTGAATAATCCCTTTTTTGTTGATTAAAAAAATCTCGTTTTTAATATAGTTGCATAATTTGGAAGATTTTTAATCAAAATTTATTCCAATTTTTTAATTAATCGGTTTACAGAAATGATTAAATATATTTACAGTAATTATGAGTAATTAATTACAGACATAATGGAGTAAGTTTTATTTTTTAAATGAAATTCTACTTTAATGCTTTTCGAATGAGGATTAAAATAAATGTGTAGTGTTGTGCAGCTAGATTGTAACTGGGTGGGGTGGGGTTGAGACTTGAGACACAGGTTTGAGAACTCTCAGCTGTATTTACACACTCACAAACAGCACACATGTATAATTAAATACAGACAATATTTAAAATATTTAAAGACATATAATTCTAGATTCGTGGATGGATTTCCCGAGTAAGCCGACTATAAAGATACACAGCTGCGCGCAGGATGCACAAAATATACTACCTTTTCGGTTGAGAGTCTGTAGGTCAACTAATACGCTGGGTTGCGTTAAATATATTTTCTCTCCGGATGAGAGATTACAAACTAAACGTTTCTCAGCAAAAGCGTGTGATTGCGCTGTACTTCCTCTCCGGTGAAAGTCTCTAGGCCTACTGACCATTTCTTCTGAACGCCACAGGGGATGTCGTTGCAGTGCGTAGGAGGAAGCAGGGTTACAAATGTAGTTTTCAAGATCGTCTGGAATTTTAGAATATGTTGTTGCTTATAAATTTCGAACACTTTAACTCACTATACATCTCAAATCCTTCTAATGGCAAACATTGTTTGCCATTAGATGGATTTGAGATGTATAGTGGGTTCAGCGTTACGCAGGTTTCATCATTGTTCCTACATTTTGTCATTACACTTTTGAGCTATATGCATATTCTGTTACATTACATTTTTTAGTTAAGAATATATTTTTCTGAATTACGTAATTACAGATAATAATGATGTTGTAAGTCAATAAAAACCAATAAATGAACATTATTGAAACGAAATTACTTTTTAATTTTTCTGTATTATGAAAAAAAAAAGTTTCAACCTTAATAATTTCAACTTATTTTTATCCTAAAGAATTTTTGAAATATCTTAATTTTCGTATGACTTAAAATTACTGTTAAGTATGATTATTTATATGGTAATTTATATGAGTTAAATCATAAAGTACACAGTAAAAATTCCAATCTTTAAATATTTTTTTTATTGTCCTACTTGGTAGACAGCCACATCTAGATCAAGTCCAAGAACCCTGTGGTCTCATGGAATGAGGGAAAGGGGAAGGCAGCTTTTTGTTGTGGTGGAGCATCCGTAGGTAGAAGTCTGACTTAGCTCTGTGACTCTGCAGAAGGAGGCAGTGCCTTCTTGGAGGACATTTAGGGGGAACTACACCGCATTTGCTTATCGTATGGGAGAAAATTCGGAAAATCCCCACCAGGTAGTTTGACTAAGAAAGCAAGATGCTGAACATCACAAACACCATCGAGTTTCCTTGTTTTTTGAAACTGTGTCTACAACAATGGAACCTCAGCCCTAATGCTCACCAGCGGCGCGAGCCACGAGTCGGGCTTAAATATAAAAGGGCCAAATGATGATGCATGAAATAAGTATTGCAGCATTTAAATGTAATAATCATAAAAAGGAAATTTGATATTATAGAAAAATACATTTATTTTTAAGAACAATATCTCTAAACGTTCAAAGGGCGTTTCATTTCATATAGGCCTTCCGGGCTAAATATATCCAAAAAAGTAAAGGAATTGTGATTATAAAGTAGCACTTCTGAAGGCAACTTGTTTCCTTTCTTTGGATGTTAATAAAATTCAATGTGAATAACATTAGTTGGCAAGTACTTCTAAAGATATTCAAATAATAATCGACCTCTTGTCATGTGTTAATTATAATTTAAATTATTAAATCAACAACTTCACAGGTATGCTTTTTTCAAATCAAACCGACTGAAAACATTTGGCTGGTATTCAATTATTTTAACCAAGACCTAATCAATGAAATCAGTCCAATCGAAAGAGTTCTTTGGGTGCTAATAAAATCCCATATGAGTAACATCAGTCGCTCTAAAGATATCCAAATAATAATCGCCCTTTTGTCAAGTTTTAATTAGAATTTTAATTATTAAATCAACTGCTGCATAGATACGCGTTTCCAAATCAAACCAATTGCAAACATTTGGTTGGTACTCAATCATTTTATTCAAGACCTAATCGAAACAGTCCAATGGCGTTATGCCCAGAGATCTGAGAGGACATTCAGTAGGGATTCTTCTTTCCGATTCAACGTCAAGATCCTATTCTAAACTGAAATTTATTAACTTTGCAGGATTTTTAAATTTAGTTCTTTTTCAAATTTTTTAATCTGCTATATAAATGCTTTAGTCTTAAAGAAACTTAATTACTTTTCTACGAAATTAAGCATCCTAATAAAAATTTTATAAAATAAAAATAAACTTATTTGAATTATAACAGAACTTAAAAGTCACATTTATCCCATCCAATAATCACTCAAGAACTTCTCGTGATAAAGAATTAAATGTAAAAGATTTTTGACTTTTTTAAACGCAGGAATTCAATCGATACATATTATGTATAATCAAAAAGAATATGGAATGATTTTTTTTGTTGGCATACTTCTTTTTGACATCCAGTAAAGGCCTAGATAGGCATCCACTTCATCAGAAAAAAAGCAATTCTACTCACACAAAAAACGTATTGGTACTACGTTGTCGTATTTCGTTTCAAAGAGCCGCAAAGGACATGCTTTTTGAGATTTAATGGAACGTTTTCCGTCCAATTCCAGGTCCCCTTTCAAAACCCGGAGGACCTATCTATTGCAAACAGGAGCATTTATTACTCCGAATCATCGCCTTTAAAAAAATATATAAAATAAAAATAACAGGGGGACACATCTGTAATCGAGCCGTTTTTGGATGTATATAAACGACGACGAAGACTAATGCATGGATCTTCATTGTCCTTCATCTTGCCAGACTCAGAAGTTGTCAATGGAAGACAAATGTACCCTCGTGTGCTCTGGGCTCTAAACCCATCCAGATTCGCACATCTCAGATGTTGCGGTATATATTTCCAGACGAATGATCTATACTTGTGCTTGGTAAGAAGAAGATTCTCCCAGAAAACTGATGGTCACCTACAGTCATGTGTCCCTGAGATTTCACAAACTGAGAAGTTTAGATAGATCATCTACCATTGTCAAGTCCCGGAGAAGTATCATTCATTCCTGGGCCCATCTATTGCTGTCATTCATATATGCCCCAAGAAAACGCTTTGTGTTTGATATTTATTTATTTTTTTTACCTCTCGTCTTCTTCTTCTTCTTTTTTTTGCCACTTTGATGATCTTTTTCGTTTTTATTTTTCGTCTTCTCTGTTGGTGAATTAAACCAACATCATCTCTCTTCGTCTTCTTGCTTCTCTTGGAGTTCTTTTTCCCAAACATCAACTGCTTTATTTCTTTTTCATTATTTACTCTTCTGATGGTTTTATTTATTACTGTCGTCTCGCGGAGTTTTGGATTCTCTTGGAAGGGAAAGATAAATAAATATATAAGAGTGCAGGTGGAGGAAACGGATGCAAACTTTGAAATCGAAACCTTTTTTCTAGATTAAATCGCTCCAGCAGAAAAGGAGGATGAAAGTACATTTTTTTTCTACTCTTCAGATTTCTAATTCGATGGAGAGAAATGCAAAATGTACTGGCTTTGCTGTATCGAATGTTAAAAAGTGCATGGAATACCCTAACTTTATTCATAGAATTAAAAGCAATTTTCTTGGAATCTATATAAAAGACAAATAAGAGTTTCGAATATTCCTTTGAATGAAATACAAGCTTCAAATGTTATCTTTTCAAAAGTCTCAAAATTACTTCTCTGTGATAAATTTCTCCATTCAGGCATTTAATAAATTTTATATGCATGTCTAAAATGTTTCAGAATATACTAAAAGCAACAATCGAATTAACTTGGAGATAAAATCGAACGACTAAAATGTAGTTTATAATTATCTGTTGCCACATTATGTTAAGTAATCATAGTGGGAATAAAAACAAAGATTAGGAAGAATTTTTGTTCAAGAACTAACAGAAAAATGAATTTATTCTGTAAAAATCATAAAGACGACATTTTCTGACAACAAGAAATCAAAAGTTCCCAAACAAGTGATTCTTTTATATAATTTCATATTCACTTGGAATATAACAATAAATAGCATAAACATTATGTATGAAATTAAAAGCAATTTTATTAAAATCTATATAAAAGACAAATCATAGTTTCAAAAATTACTTTGAATGACATAACAAACTTCAAATGTTATCTTTTCAAAAGTCTCAAAATTACTTCTCTGTGATAAATTGCTCCTTTCAGACATTGCGCCTAAATTTTAATGCATTTAATACATTTTATTGGCATATTTATAACATTTCTGAGCGTAGTAAATGCAACAACCGAATTAGCATGGAGACAAAATCGAACAACAAAATGTAGTTTATAATTAACTGTTGTCACATTCAGTTAAGTAGTCATAGTGCGAATAAAAGAACTTGGCGAATTAGCTTCAAGACAAAATCGAACAACAAAATGCAATTTTTAATTAGTTGTTGCCACATTCAGTTAAGTAATTATAGTGGGAATGAAAATAAAAGATTATAACTTTTGTTTAAAAACTAACAGGAAAAGAAATTTATTTAGTAAAATACTTAAATAAGTCATTTTCTAACAACAAGGAATCAAAAAGACACAAACATCAATAAAAAGTACTGGATTTGCTGTATCAAATGTTAAAAGATATATAAAATACCCTAACTTTATTTATATAATTAAAAACAAATTTATTAAAATCTATGTAAAAGACAAATCATAGTTTCAAAAATTCCTTTGAAGGAAACGCAAGCTACAAAAATGTTATCTTTTCAAAAAGTCTCAAAATTACTTCTCTGTGATAAATTACTCCTTTCAGACATTTAAACTAAATTTATCACTAAATTTTAATGCATTTAATAAATTTTATATGCATATATAAATTATTTCAGGGCGTAGTAAAAGCAACGACCGAATTAGCTTGGAGACAAAATCAAATAACAAAATGTAGTTTATAATTAGCTGCTGTCACTTTCACTTAAGTAATCATAGTGGGAATAAAAATATTAGGTAGAATAAAAATATTAGGAAGAAGAACAAAAAAAAGAAATTTATTCAGCACAAATTTTTGAAAGTCATGTCAAATGTATCAGTCAACTGAAATCATTTGAAACCAACTGAAAACATTTGACTCAATCATTTTAATCAAGACTTAATCGAAATAGTCCAATGGCGTAATATCCAGAGATATTGGAGGACCATCAGTAGAGAATCTTCTTTAAGATTCAACGTCCAGAAAAAGTTCTATTCAAAACTGAAAACATTTGAAACCAACTGAAAACCTTTGGCTCGTACTCAATTATTTCAACCAATATCTAATCGAAGCAGTCCAATGGCGTACCGTGTTGCTGAAAGGTTATAATTGGTGGAATCTGTGAAACAGCAAAGTTCTTCAACATAGTGATGTAAATACACCTCTTTCCCTGTCACTTCTGCCAAAATGATTCTATTTTTGAGCATCTCTATCCGCTGATTCCTTTATAGTATATCTCTTTTTTTCGATAAATTTAAGGGTGTAATTTTTAAATCAACAGCATGTATATCAAACGTTCATATCAAAGATATATCAAATGTCTCAAAACCCTTAAAAGCAGAATAATTTTATTCATATTTTAAATTTTGCTTATATAATTTTCGCCACAATTTAAATTGTTAACATAAATCAAAAACATATTTTAAATTAATTAATTATCACCTTTGAATCAGTTTTTATAGAAATATTTTTTGTACATATGAAAAGAATTGCAAGAAATACTTGTTTGGGAATTTCAGACTCTTTGTTGTCAGAAAAGATCCTCTTTAAAATTTTCATTGAATAAATTTCTTTTTTTGTAAGTTTTTGAAAAAAATTCTTCCTAATATTCTTTATTTTTATTCCCACATGATTGCTTAACTGAATGTGGCAATAACTAATTAAAAATTGCATTTTATTGTTCAATTTTGTCTACAAGCTAATTTTTGTTGTTGCTTTTACTACGCTGTGACATATTTTATGTATGCCTAAAAATTTATTGAATGAGTTAAAATTTAGGCGCATTATGTGACTGACAGAGGAGTAATTTTGAGACTTTTGCAAAGATAACATTTGAGGCTTGTATTTCATTCAGAGGAATTTTTGAAATTATGATTTGTCTTTTATATAGATTTTAATAAAATACTTTTTAATTTCTATAGATCTTTTGAAATTCTTTTTAATTTCTATAGATCTTTTGAAATTCTTTTTAATTTCTATAGATCTTTTGAAATTCTTTTTAATTTCTATAGATCTTTTGAAATTCTTTTTAATTTCTATAGATCTTTTGAAATTCTTTTTAATTTCTATAGATCTTTTGAAATTCTTTTTAATTTCTATAGATCTTTTGAAATTCTTTTTAATTTCTATAGATCTTTTAAAATACTTTTTCATTCTATAGATTTTAATAAATTCTAAAATTTAGGCACATTGCCTGACAGGAGAAATTTATAACATAAAAGTAATTTGAGACTTTTGAAGAGATGACATTTGAAGCTTGTATTTCATTAAGAGGAATTTTTGAATCCATGATTTGTCCTTTATATAGATTTTAATAAAATACTTTTCAATTTCTATAGATCTTTTAAAATTCTTTTTAATTTCTATAGATCTTTTGAAATTCTTTTTAATTTCTATAGATCTTTTGAAATTCTTTTTCATTCTATAGATTTTAATAAAATTCTTTTTAATTTCTATAGATCTTTTAAAATTCTTTTTAATTTCTATAGATCTTTTGAAATTCTTTTTAATTTCTATAGATCTTTTGAAATTCTTTTTCATTCTGTAGATTTTAATAAAATTATTTTTAATTTCTATAGATCTTTTAAAAGTCTTTTTCATTCTATAGATTTTAATAAAATTCTAAAATTTAGGCACATTGCCTGGCTGGAGAAATTTATAACATAAAAGTAATTTTGAGACTTTTGATGAGATGACATGTGAAGCTTGTATTTCATTAAGAGGAATTTTTGAATCCATGATTTGTCCTTTATATAGATTTTAATAAAATTCTTTTTAATTTCTATAGAATCTTTAAATATAATTTCTGTAGATATTTTCAAATTCTTTTTAATTTCTATAGAATCTTTAAATTTAATTTCTGTAGATGTTTTAAAATTCTTTTTAATTCTATAGATTTTAATAAAATTCTTTTTAATTCTATAGATTTTAATAAAATTCTTTTTAATTTCTATAGAATCTTTAAATTTAATTTCTGTAGATATTTTTAAATTCTTTTTAATTCTATAGATTTTAATAAAATTCTTTTTAATTTCTATAGAATCTTTAAATATAATATCTGTAGATTTTTGATGAAAATTCTTTTTAATTCTATAAATTTTAATAAAATTCTTTTTTAATTCTATAGATTTTTAAAATTCTTTTTAATTCTATAGATTTTAATAAAATTCTTTTTAATTTCTATAGAATCTTTAAATTTAATTTCTGTAGATATTTTTAAATTCTTTTTAATTCTATAGATTTTAATAAAATTCTTTTTAATTCTATAGATTTTAATAAAATTCTTTTTAATTTCTATAGAATCTTTAAATTTAATTTCTGTAGATTTTTTAAAATTCTTTTTAATTCTATAGATTTTAATAAAATTCTTTTTAATTTCTATAGAATCTTTAAATTTAATTTCTGTAGATATTTTAAAATTCTTTTTAATTCTATAAATTTTAATAAAATTCTTTTTAATTCTATAGATTTTAATAAAATTCTTTTTAATTTCTATAGAATCTTTAAATTTAATTTCTGTAGATATTTTTAAATTCTTTTTAATTCTATAGATTTTAATAAAATTCTTTTTAATTTCTATAGAATCTTTAAATATAATATCTGTAGAGGTTTTAAAATTCTTTTTAATTCTATAAATTTTAATAAAATTCTTTTTAATTCTATAGATTTTAATAAAATTCTTTTTAATTCTATAGATTTTAATAAAATTCTTTTTAATTTCTATAGAATCTTTAAATTTAATTTCTGTAGATATTTTTAAATTCTTTTTAATTCTATAGATTTTAATAAAATTCTTTTTAATTTCTATAGAATCTTTAAATATAATATCTGTAGAGGTTTTAAAATTCTTTTTTAATTCTATAAATTTTAATAAAATTCTTTTTAATTCTATAGATTTTAATAAAATTCTTTTTAATTCTATAGATTTTAATAAAATTCTTTTTAATTTCTATAGAATCTTTAAATTTAATTTCTGTAGATATTTTTAAATTCTTTTTAATTCTATAGATTTTAATAAAATTCTTTTTAATTTCTATAGAATCTTTAAATATAATATCTGTAGAGGTTTTAAAATTCTTTTTAATTCTATAAATTTTAATAAAATTCTTTTTAATTCTATAGATTTTAATAAAATTCTTTTTAATTCTATAGATTTTAATAAAATTCTTTTTAATTTCTATAGAATCTTTAAATTTAATTTCTGTAGATATTTTTAAATTCTCTTTAATTCTATAGATTTTAATAAAATTCTTTTTAATTTCTATAGAATCTTTAAATATAATATCTGTAGAGGTTTAAAATTCTTTTTAATTCTATAAATTTTAATAAAATTTCTTTTAATTCTATACATTTTAATAAAATTCTTTTTAATTTCTATAGAATCTTTAAATTTAATTTCTGTAGATATTTTTAAATTCTTTTTAATTCTATAGATTTTAATAAAATTCTTTTTAATTTCTATAGAATCTTTAAATATAATATCTGTAGAGGTTTTAAAATTCTTTTTAATTCTATAAATTTTAATAAAATTCTTTTTAATTCTATACATTTTAATAAAATTCTTTTTAATTCTATAGATTTTAATACAATTCTTTTTAATTTCTATAGAATCTTTAAATTTAATTTCTGTAGATATTTTTAAATTCTCTTTAATTCTATAGATTTTAATAAAATTCTTTTTAATTTCTATAGAATCTTTAAATATAATATCTGTAGAGGTTTTAAAATTCTTTTTAATTCTATAAATTTTAATAAAATTCTTTTTAATTCTATAGATTTTAATAAAATTCTTTTTAATTCTATAGATTTTAATAAAATTCTTTTTAATTTCTATAGAATCTTTAAATATAATATCTGTAGATGTTTTAAAATTCTTTTTAATTCTATAGATTTTAATAAAATTCTTTTAAATTTATTAAATACGCTAAAATTTAATTGCACTGTCTGAATGGAGCAATTTAACACATAAAAACTAATTTTAAGAATTTTGAAAAGATAACATTTGAAGCTTGTGTTCAGAAAATTTTTTGAACCCATAATTTTTCCTTTATGTAGATTTTAATAAAATTTTATTTTTCATTTCTATAGCATCTTTAAGAATTAATTAATCTTTAAATTTAATTTTTGTATATCTTTTAAAATTCTATTTAATTCTATCGATCTTAATAATATTCTTTTAAATTTATTAAATGCGTTAAAATTTAGGCACATTGACTGAATTGAATAATTTTGATACTTTTGCAAAGATAAATTTATATCTTGTACTTTATTTAAAGAAATGTGTGAAACGATAATTTGTCTTTTATATAGATTTGAAAAAAATTGTTTTTGACTTCTATAGAAACTTTAAAAATTAATTAATCTTTAAATTTAATTTCTGTAGATCTTTTAAAATACTTTTTAATTCTATTAAATTTATTAAATGCTTCAAAATCTTGGCGCAATGTCTGAATGGCGTAATTTTGAGACTTTTGAAAAGATAACATTTGAAGCTTCTATTGAAGCTAATTATAAACAATATTTTGTGATTCAATTTTATCTCCATGCTAATTCGGGTGTTGCTTTTACTACGCTCTGAAATATTTTAAATATGCCTATAAAATTTATTAAAATTTAGGGGCACCGTCTGAAAGGAATAATTTATCACAGAGAGACTTTTCAAAAGATAACACTTGAAGCTTGTATTTCATTCAAAGGAATTTTTGAAACTTTTATTTGTCTTTTATATAGATTTCAAGAAAATTGCTTTTAATTCTATAAATAAATCTAGGGTATTCTATGCACTTTTTAACATTTGATACAGCAAATACAGTACATTTTGCATTTCTCTCCATCGAATTAGAAAGCTGAAGAGTAGAAAAAAAAATTTACTTTCATCCTCCTTTTCTGCTGGAGCGATTTAATCTAGAAAAAAGGTTTCGATTTCAAAGTTTGCATCCGTTTCCTCCACCTGCACTCTTATATATTTATTTATCTTTCCCTTCCAAGAGAATCCAAAACTCCGCGAGACGACAGTAATAAATAAAACCATGAGAAGAGTAAATAATGAAAAAGAAATAAAGCAGTTGATGTTTGGGAAAAAGAACTCCAAGAGAAGCAAGAAGACGAAGAGAGATGATGTTGGTTTAATTCACCAACAGAGAAGACGAAAAATAAAAACGAAAAAGATCATCAAAGTGGGAAAAAAGAAGAAGAAGACGAAGACGAGAGGTAAAAAAATAAATAAATATATCAAACACAAAGCGTTTTCTTGGGGCATATATGAATGACAGCAATAGATGGGCCCAGAAATGAATGATACTTCTCCGGGACTTGACAATGGTAGATGATCTATCTAAACTTCTCAGTTTGTGAAATCTCAGGGACACATGACTGTAGGTGACCATCAGTTTTCTGGGAGAATCTTCTTCTTACCAAGCACAAGTATAGATCATTGGTCTGGAAATATATACCGCAACATCTGAGATGTGCGAATCTGGATGAGTTTGGAGCCCAGAGCACACGAGGGAACATTTGTCTTCCATTGACAACTTCTGAGTCTGGCAAGATGAAGGACAATGAAGATCCACGCATTAGTCTTCGTCGTCGTTTATATACATCCAAAAACGGCTCGATTACAGATGTGTCCCCCTGTTATTTTTATTTTATATATTTTTTTAAAGGCGATGATTCGGAGTAATAAATGCTCCTGTTTGCAATAGATAGGTCCTCCGGGTTTTGAAAGGGGACCTGGAATTGGACGGAAAACGTTCCATTAAATCTCAAAAAGCATGTCCTTTGTGGTTCTTTGAAACGAAATACGACTATGTAGTACCAATACGTTTTTTTGTGTGAGTAGAATTGCTTTTTTCTGATGAAGTGGATGCCTATCTAAGCATTTAGTGGATGTTCAAGAAGACGTTTGTCAACAAAAAAAAGTCATTAAATATTCTTTTTGATTATACATAATATGTATCGGTTGAATTCATGCGTTAAAAAATTCAAAATTCTTTTATATTTAACTTTTTGTCACTAAATGTGGTACATTTTACTTTGAAGTTTTATTAAAATTTCAATAAGTGTATTTTAATTTTAAGGAATTTCTTACTAAAGACGCTTAATTTCATTGAAGAATAATTAAGCTTCCTTAATACCAAAGTATTCATATAGCAAATTAAAAAGAATAAAAAAGAAAAAATTAAAAATCCTGCGAAGTTTATAATTGGTTGCAATTTTCAGCATATAGCTAATATTATAAATTTTTTCATTCATAAAATGAAGTATTTAAAATTTCCCCCAATATTGTTGTAACAAGTCTGTAGGTCCAGTTCGGTTTGTCGCACTACAACCTATTTCTTTCTTTTTTTTACACGCGAAGGCTAATCATACTGAGACCTACAGCATAAGATGAATCCCGAAACATTAATAAAGATATATGCCAACGCCAGGATTCGAACTTGAAGCCTGTGGCACCAAAGGCCAAAGCTCTAGTTACTCGGCCATCAGGCCCCATGCATGCGTAGTAACATGAGGATTCGATGCGTTTTTTATGAGCAGTTGCTACGTTGAAAAGTGAGTCGAACCATTATCATTATAACAGCATTTGACAGGTAGGATGAAATGTTCGTAGGCTGCCACATAGATGGTGCTACTAGTATTAAATCCGTATGATTGTTAGTTAGCCTGAACCTTCAAAAGACACGTGTATAACTTTTGCAGCTGTTGCACTATTAGTATGTGAGTTATAGCATTTTTAGTGCTCATCATGTGCAGTCCATTCGGTTGACTGTCGATTGGACTCCGGTGTGAAATGATGGAGCCATGTTTCATCCATTGTCACATATCGACGCAAAAATTCGGGTTCATTACAATTGAACAGCTCCAAACACTGCTTAGAATCATCCATTCGTTGTTGTTTTGGGTCGATTGTGAGCTCTGCGCGGCACCCACTTTGAACAGAGCTTTCGCATATCCAAATATTCATTCACGATATGTCCAACACGTTCCTTTGATATCTTTAGGGTCACAGCTATCTCAACCAACTTCACTTTACGATTATCAGAAATTATTTTGTGAACTTTTTTGATATTTTCGTCGGTAACAGCCTCTTTGGGGCGTCCACTGCGCACATCGTCCTCGGTGCTCATTTCGCCTCGTTAAATAAGCAAATTTAAATTAAAATAATTTAATTTTGCAAATAAATTTAGCAAACCACTTCTCTACGGTTGATTTTCCTATTGCAAAGTCCGAATAATGTTTATCAAGCCAAGCCTTGGCTTCAATAGTATTTTTTTCACCAAAAAGGAATGCTTTATTAACACCACGCAATTACTTTTTATCCATTTTTTCAAACTAACAAAAGTTGCTTCACTAAAAATGTTCTAACTCACATACTAATAGTGCAACAGCTGTCAAATTTATACACGTGTCTTTTGAAGGTTAGGGCTAACTAAAAATCATATGGATTTAATACTAGTAGTGCCATCTATGTGTCAGCCTACGAACATGTCAGCCCAACTGTTATATAGGGTAAGGAGTGTGTAATGTAGAAATGAGAATTTCAGATTTTGCAGCAGGATAAAAACAACACCTAAAATCTTCGAAAAGGTGAGTTAATTTGTCATTTGTTGTCATGGATTGTGCAACATTTGATCATTCGAGTCTTTTTCTGATCAGAAAAAGAGATTTTCTTAATTCTAGATTAATTCTTTTTTTTAACGTTAAAAGTTCAACTCGAATATCTAACTTTATACCTGAGTGTAAATACAATCTTCTCTATCACAGTGAGAATGGTTTTTCTTGATGAATATTTCTCTTATTTTGTCCAAACAGCTTGTATAACAGATACTTAAAGGATAAGTAGGCCATGTTATATAATTCTTGTTTAAAATATATACAAGTATTGTGTACAACTCATATCGTATGCAATACTTGTACAGAACATTAATAACAAGATAAATATGTACAAGTATTGTATACAATTTATATTTATACAATACTTGTATATAACATGAATAACAAGTGAAATATATATTTGCATACAACCCCTATTGTATACAATAGTTGTATATTGAATAGCAAGTGAAATATGTACAAGTATATTATACAGCTCATATTGTATAAAATACTTTATAACATGAATAACAAGGGAAGTATGTGCAAGTATTGTATACAATACTCTATAACATGAATAACAAGTGAAATATATGCAAGTATTGTATACAACTCATATTGCATACAATTACTTGCATAGGACATGAATAACAAGTGAAATATATGCAAGTATTGTATACAACTCATATTGCATACAATTACTTGCATAGGACATGAATAACAAGTGAAATATATGCAAGTATTGTATACAACTCATATTGCATACAATTACTTGCATAGGACATGAATAACAAGTGAAATATATGCAAGTATTGTATACAACTCATATTGCATACAATTACTTGCATAGGACATGAATAACAAGTGAAATATGTGCAAGTATTGTATACAACTCATATTGCATACAATTACTTGCATAGGACATGAATAACAAGTGAAATATGTGCAAGTATTGTATACAACTCATATTGCATACAATTACTTGCATAGGACATGAATAACAAGTGAAATATGTGCAAGTATTGTATACAACTCATATTGCATACAATTACTTGCATAGGACATGAATAACAAGTGAAATATATGCAAGTATTGTATACAACTCATATTGCATACAATTACTTGCATAGGACATGAATAACAAGTGAAATATATGCAAGTATTGTATACAACTCATATTGCATACAATTACTTGCATAGGACATGAATAACAAGTGAAATATGTGCAAGTATTGTATACAACTCATATTGCATACAATTACTTGCATAGGACATGAATAACAAGTAACAAGTGAAATATATGCAAGTATTGTATACAACTCATATTGCATACAATTACTTGCATAGGACATGAATAATAAGTGAAATATGTGCAAGTATTGTATACAATACTTGAATATAACATGAATACCAAGTGAAATATGTGCAAGTATTGTATACAATTCCTATTGTACACAATAATACTCATATTGTACACAATAATACTCATATTGTACACAATACTTGTATATAACATGATTCTACATATTCATCAAGTGTCCAAATAACACAACGAATATATAAGGTTCCCTTGTCTTTTGGAAAGAATATATACCCATAGAAATTAAAAGTAATAAAAGTGTCTCTATACATTAAGAAATATTAATGCATTACTTCCAGCCATTCCATTAAAACATTTAAAATAAAAAGTATTTATTTCTTTATTCCGAAGTAGTTGTTTTGCTATATTGTGAAATTTGTATCTCCATAAACGATCATTATCTCAGAAACATTAAACAGAAATGTCCATGGCTTACATTTAGGGTAGACCTCACAGGTCAGTAAAACTTGTTATTCGTTTAGCGGCAGGTATAGCACAGCATAAATAGATTGGGTTTTCTGATTTTTCCCAAAAGGCGTTGAAATGTTGATGGATCTTTATTATGCGCATTAAGAATGGGCAATTGTTTCGCCTTATGATAAATCTTCTTGTTTGGATTAAATTTTAAATTAAACGAGGAATTAGAAATGCATAAATGATTAAATATGCAGAATTCATAATGCAAATGGAGAAAATTACTCATTCAACACTTTAGGGCAATTCTTATTATTTATATGAAATTATCAAATAAATTGCAATTATGTATTAGATAGATAAAACAAAACAAAAATGTGTATTTTACTGTTCTTAACTTGATATTATTTATTTCTTTACTTTGAATCACGGTTACGGTTTGGTCACTGCGGCATTATTTATGAAATACTTTAATGCAATTTGGCATATTCATTAATGTGAAATTATTGATTAAATAATAATCATGTTCTTGATAGATAATAAACAAAATAGAATGCATTTAAAGTTTTTAGTTTGAAATTGATCATTTTTTAAGACATATAATTTTAATTGCCATTAGGTAGCATTGAACAATTATGGCAAAGGGTCTATGATTTCTGCATTTCAGTTTTGCAGCTCAAATCACTGTCCGACTTTTTGTCCATAATTCGGTATTGATAGACGAAAATAAAATAAAATGTATTTAAGGTTTTTAACTTGAAATTGTTGATTTTTTATGACATAGAATTATGATTACCATTAGCTGGCCATGGAGCAATTACGGCAAGGGTCTATGATTTCTACATTTCAGTTTTGCAGCTCAAGTTTACTTGCCAGTTTTTTTTTTTTTGCTCATAATTATGAATTATGAATTATATATATATATATATATATATATAAATAGATTGCATTTAAACTGAATATTGTAATTGTTGGGTTTTTATAACATTTTTTATAACTCAATTTACTTACTACCGATTTTTTGCCCAGAGGCAACATACGCAGGTGGAGAGTAAGAAGGCATTGGTACGAATCCTCCAGCTGCATTGACGTAGACGCTGCTTTCAGAAATGAGAAGAACCTATAGCGATTGTGGTGTGTAAAGTATCTCACTGGCCTGAATGGCCGAGTGTCTAGCTCGGTGCCCCAAGTTTCGGGTTAGAGTCCCTGTGGTGCCATGGGTGTTTGTAGTAGTTAGGAATCCACTTTAAACCGTAGGTCCCGGTCTAATAGGATCGTAGAGCGTTGTCTTGAGGTTTAGGGTTTAGTCATTAGAGGCCCTCTTGGTTCCACGCTAAAAGAGAAGTTGCATATTACACTTAGTCATCTACCAGTCGCTTGTGACGAGGTCTGCTAGACCTGAGGTAGGCTTTCCTGCACCATTGGGATTAGTATCAACAAAAACAACAAGTATCTCGCAGCTATATTTAGAATGCCTGGTGGTTGTTTTCCCGGTTTTCTCCTAAAAGAGACAAGCAAATGTGATGAAGTTATCCCTAAAAGCTGTCCCAGAAGGTACTGTATTCCTATAAAAACTCATCAACGGGAATTTCGTGTTATATATGTTATGCATAATGATGTACCGCCCTCAATGTTCTAACTAGTAACGGACTACATAAACCTAGGTATTGGGGGGGGGGGAGTGTATAGAATAAAATAAGAACGATCTTATATGCCTTATTTTAACACATCAGCTACATAATGCAAACATAATCATTACCATTAAACCATCAGTACAATAATTGAGATTCTTGCTAATATGCAATTGTAATGGACCTCTATAAATGTCAACCTAAATCAAGATATATTCATATTTCTTCACGATCTAGTACAGATCTATTTTAAACACTACTATTTCCAAAACATTCACAAAAACAAAATAAAAACCACCATGGCTCAGATATGACATATTCCTCTCAATACGTTTCCAGCCAGATCGAAAGATTCGATAAAGATTAAAGCCAAGAGCGACAAATTGATAGTTGAACTTGAAATATCTTCATCGTGGAGTCGCAACTCTTACTTTACCTCACCTTTAACATTCTTCAAGCAATACATCTTGTTTCTTCCGACAGAAACTGCACCTTGCAAGGTACCAGTAAAAAGTTTAGATAGTCGGCAGCGTATGCAGTAGCGAGGGGGCAGATAAGGCGAGCTTAGCAGGCAGTAGAAAAAAAAAAGAAAAAAAAAAGTGGCCAATGATATTGCTTGAAGGGTGGGAGATCCCTTCCTGCAATGTGGGTGATAAGAAATAGAAGGCGGTGGGAAAGATAAGGGCTTATCTTTTCCTCTGCGTTTTCTATTGACAGATAGGTTGACAGATCGATTGACAATTCGACCGCTGTACTTGTTGGTAATGTATATATATATATATTCTTAGGGTTTATAAGAATCTATTCGTCGCGTTTATAATATTATTTGGTTTTGCTGTTATCTTTTAATTTATTCAGAAACATTGACACACATAATATTCCTTTACTTAAAGTTATTCTAAGGGGGGAGGGAAATATATCGAAAATATTTTTTCTATTAAATAAAGTAACAATGAAAATAAAAAGCTAGTCGTTTGTCAGATAGCATAAGATTGGTAGTACAAGATTTTCAATAGGAATTTCAGAATTTTAAGTGTTGTTCGCTGCATTTTATATCATCTTTACTGGTATAGTTCGTTATACTCCAATTTAATTTAATATATATGCCTAATCATGTCATAATTTTGGAACATATCGGAAATATATGAGATATTTTTTTCAACTAAATAGAGTAACAACGTAAATAAAAAGATTGTCGTTTGTCAGATGACATAAGATTGGTAGTACAAGGGATTTTCAAAAGGGGTTTCAAAATTTTAAATGCTATTTGCTGCATTTTTGTTTCATCTTTATAGGTATAATTTAATTTAATCCAATTCAAAGGAAATATTGAAACTTTAACAGTTTGCTAACAAAATCAATTATTCATTTGGGAAGGAAACAATTAAAGGTTTTAATAGTGGATTTTAATTATTTAGATGGATATTTCCGGGACAAATTACCGATTTATAAAGTAAACTATAGTTAAGCAACTTTTGCATAATTGTATTAAATGTATACGTCTTCTAATTTCAACTAACTAGTTACTCCATGGTACTAGCACTGGCGCTCGGTGTTACAGAATATCATCTAAACAATTTCACTTGCTTGGATTTTATATGTTTACTTTTCTGTTATAATACACCAATATAAGCTTACCATCATCTCATATAAACAATTTCTCTTAAAAGGATTTTATTCGATTTCATGTCTATAATTTTACCATATCATCCTCTTATCTTACCATTATCACATCTACACTATTCCACATCCATTTCCACAATTCCACTTACATGAATTTTATTAGTTTACATTGCCATTTCCATTACATTAACATCACCTTAATGCCAGCTTTCCATATTCTCATCTAAACAAATTCGCTTTCAAATATTTTTATCCGATTTCAAGTTTGTTGCTATTACACCAATATTCAAATAGTGACTATTCCTCAAATAGCGATGCGACCATTATATGCACCAATTTTCCAACAATACACACCAAATTTCATATAGCGATTATTCGTTTACATTGCCATTGCATCAATATTACATTACCATTATCTTAATGTCAGCTTGCCATCATCTCAACATTTTCACTTGATTGGATTTCATTTACTTGTCTGTTAAAATACACCAATACAATTTTACCATAATCTCATCTAAACATTTTCACTTAATCGAAATTTTATTCATTTACATGTCAATCATTTTACCATATCATCATCTTATCTTACCATAGTCCCATCTAAACTATTTCCTTATGAAAAGTTTATTCGTTTACATTGACACTACATCAACATCACCTTAACATCATTTCATCATAAATAATTTCATTTGCTTTGGAGTTTATCCGTTAACTTGTCTGTTAAAATATGCCAATATCATTCTAACATCATCTCATCTGAACAATTTTTTGCTTGGATTTTGATCTGTTAAAAGACACCAATATAATTTTACCATCATTTGATCTGTTAAAAGACACCAATATAATTTTACCATCATCTTATGTAAACTACCAGGAATATTATTCGCTTACATTGCCATTGCTATTACATCAACATCACCTGACCATCATCCTAATCTCAGCTTACCATCATCTTATGCAAACTATTCCAGCTACAGGAATATTATTCGCTTACATTGCCATTGCCATTACATCAATATCACCTTACCATCATCTCATCAAAACAGTTTCTCTTGCAAATATTTTTTATCCACTTACAAATATGTGGCTATTACACCAACATTTTCCAACATATTTCTGCTACAAAACCTTTGTGTCCTAATACAAATTCACTAAAACTTTAACCATTATGTCCATTTAAATATCTGTTTCAATCCATGGCGCATACAAATAACGGAGCCTCAGCGAAATAAATCAATTTCATAAGAAAAGCCCCTGCACACATGTCCAGTGCCATCTTTGCCCAATCTGCCAGATCAGCCCCCTACTCCAGCCAAGCGCCCCTCCGAGTGAGGTGGGGCGTGAACGTCCTGCGAGCGGACTTCCTCCCCTGGAAGCTGCTTCCGCGAGATGACCCCGCTCTCCGCACGAATGCCCTCACCCCCGCATTGTTCTCACGCACGACACTGACCACCGCCCACGCACCGCCCTCCCTCCTGATGGACCGCACTTGACTTGTTGCGGCCGGTGTCCAGATAGTGGGCTCTGGAGTGCCGCTTGGAGATTGCGCTGGAGTCGCTGGTCAAGATTAAGTGGGTGTTAGGCCTCAGATTTAGGTTTCACAGCAGACGTCTCCCACAAGTAGCATCCCATGAAATTATATAAATGTTGCCCTTGCTAAGCAGATATTTCAAATCAGAATTAACCATTAGGATGGTATAATCCATCTACCATGCAAACCTCACATCTTCTCAATTACCATAAGTCACAGGAAAGCACAAGCGCAAGGAAATAAGTAGTTAATCATGTATTAATAGGTCATACTATATCATTACATAGTTAACATGTATTAGATCGTATTATTACGTAGTTAATCATATACTATATTAATACGTCATACTATTTTATTACATAGTTTACATGTATTCATATTAATATTATTAATATGATCTGATACATGTAAACTATGTAATAATATAGTATGACGTTTACATGTATTAGTTAATCATGTATTACTGCGTAGTTTATTATGTACTAGTAGTTTATCATGTATCAATAATTAATCATGAATAGTTAAACATGTACGGGCCTGATTGCCGAGTGATTAGAGCGCTGCGATCGGTGCCACAGTTCTCAGGCTCGAGTCCAGAAGTTGATATGGATGTTTGCAGTGGTTCGAAATCTACTTTAAACCGGAGGTCACGGTCTAATATGACCGTTGGCAGTAGGGTTGGCAACTTTACCCTGTAAAAGGGAATCATCTCCTGTCTCTAAAACTGCCAGTAAGCAGACGGCCTTGGTCCACCCTGGGCTGTAGTGGCCGTGAAGTAGTTAGTTAAACATGTATGAGTAGTTTATCATATATAAATAGTTAATCAAGATTAGTTAATTCTGTACGAGTGGTTAGTTAATCATGTATTACGCATCTTCATTTAATTATTGAGGATGTGTAGTACATGATAAAATCTTAAAGAATTGAACTATAGAGAGTCGCTGACCAAGATTAAGTGGGTGTTAGGCCCAGATTTAGGTTTCACGCAGACGTCCACCACAAGTAGCTCCCATGAAATTATATAAATGTCGCCCTTGCTAAGTAGATATTTCAAATCAGAGTTAAAGATTAAGATGGTATAATCTATCTACCATGCAAACTCACATCTCCTCAATTGCCATAAGTCACCGGAAAGCTGAAATCGACCACACACATGTTTATTTATATAATATCTATAATATCTATTTATAGAATATCTAGAAATGTATAGTTTATTTATATATATTCATTTCTGAATTGTTTCTCAAGATTTCCCTGCTTCAATTTTCAGGTTGCTTTCACTTCTTGGCAAATACATTATTTATCGTATTCCTTACAAATTATCTCCAATAAACAGTGTGTTTATTATATAACAAGCAAGCAACAAATTGAAAAAATTGAAAAAGGGATATCTTGAGAAAGGATTCAAAAATGGACCTTTATGTGGATCAGGACCAAATTAAAAACAAATAGTAACTAGGAAATAAGTAGTTAATTATGTATTAATAGATCATATTATTTCACTGTTAATCATGTATTAATATGCCATATTATTATGTAGTTACTGATGTATTAGGTCATAGCATCATTAACTACATAATAATGATGCTATGGCATAATACATGGTTTATTCTTTTGTTATTATTTTTATGGTTTATTATTTTATTATTATTCCTATGGTTTATTATTTTATTTATTTACAGATATGGTTTATCATGCATGAGTAGCTTATGATGCTTAGATTTAGGTTTCCCGCAGATGTCCACCACAAGTAACATCCCATGAAATTATATGAATGTTGCTCTTGCTAAGCAGATATTTCAAATCAGTATCAACCATTAGAATCTATTAATTAAATTAGTTTTAATTGATATAACAGACTGATGCCAGTAATTAAAAACTAATACTTGAAGATTATGTTAAAATTAGCAAACAAAATGCGCAAATCAACATTTACATCTTTAATACATAATACATGTAAAGAAAGCGCAAGGACGATACTTAAGAGCAATACCTAACCAAATAATTCTCGGGTATTCATCGACTTATCTCTAAAATCGAGTAATGAATAACATACATAATTAAGTAATACGTAATAATAGTTTATAATAATAGTTATCAATAATTAAAAACAATTAATGTAGATAATACTTTATGTATATTAAAGTAAATTAATTGTAATAACAAAATATATATTGGACATTGCATAAATATTAAAATTAAAAATTGCAAACAAAATGTGCCAATGAACATTTTACATCGTTAATACATAATACATGTAAAGAAGAAGCAAAGGAATATCTAATCAAATAATTCACGGATATTCATCGACTTAACTCTAAAATCGAGTCATGAATGACATAAATAATTAAATAATAATATAATAATAATTGATATATAATCAATAATAATAAATTATATATAATTAATAATAATTAATATCTTAAATCGTAAAAATTACATGGAACATACATACTTAAAACAATTAATGTAGACAATACTTTATGTATATTAAGATGATGCTTTTATTATGAAATATATATTGAAAATGCCATTAACCTAAAAATTAAAAATTGCAAATAAAATGTGCAAATCAACATTTACATCGCTAATATCTAATACATGTAAAGAAAAAGTAAGGGAATACTTAGCCAAATAATTCACTGGTATTCCTAGATTTATCTTTAAAACCGAGTAATGAATAACATATAATTATATTATAATATATTATATAATTAAATAATGTATACTAATCATTTATAAAAAGTACCATTAATAATAAATTATATATAACTAATAATAATTAAAATATTAAATCGTAAAAATTACATGTACCATAAATAACTAAAAACCTTACTTATATTAAGATGAATTAAATATATATTAATTGCATTAATATAAAAATTGAAAATTGCAAACAAAATGTAAAATGAACATTTACATCGTTAATACATAATGCATGTAAAGAGAAAGCAAAGGAATACCTAACCAAATAATTCACGGGTATTCATCGACTTATCTCTAAATTCGAATTATGAACTCAGTTACATAAAAAAAATAATCGATATTTAAACGGATATTGTTTTGTTTTTTTATCGAAAAAAGGGTGTGATAAAAAAATCTGAAATGAGCTTGGCGGGTATGTTGACTGATAATGTAATGATGTATTGATTTCAATGCCTTTTTCTATTTCACGCTTTTTTTTAAGGCAAATATGAAACTTAGTTATTAAACTGTATGCTTAGAATTGAATTTTAAAAGGTTTACTAGATTCGAATTATTTGCCAGATGGATGAAAATTTAAAGTAATCAATCGCTTAAATGTTTTCAATTTTTAAAAAAAGTTTTTAATTTTGAACATGTTATGTCTTTGGAATGAATAACTCGTTATAAAATCAATATAAAAGAGCTATTTGTTTTGCATAGAAACTATTTCTCTAAGATTACTGAGTTTGGCACCAAAATTGCTATATTTGGCGATATTTTAAGACTATTTATCCTCGACTTGCCTCTAAAATCGGTAGGTAAAAAGGTAGTTCAAAAATTAGCAAGCACTTTATGTTTTTAATTAAATGTGTAAACCCTGTCATGATCTGACAGTTAAAGGATTGAAAAAAGCTGAAACCCCAGTTTCTTCAGAGGGAAAGTCGTTGTTGGCTGCCTGTATTGCCGTCTATCTACTGGCAGATTTCGAGACAAGAGATGTTTCCCTTTTATGAGGTATTGTTGTCAACCCTACGACCAACGTTTCACAGTCATATTAGACCAGGACCTAGGGTTTAAAGTGGATTCCGTAGCTCTACAAACAGCCAGCCACCCAAAACCTGTAGCACTGAGCGCCAGAGAGCTAATCACTCGGTCATCAGGACGTCACATATATTGCTGGTCAATTTTTTTTTTATTCTTTTCATTTAAGATAAATCTTAAGTATTACTTTTTTTCAGTACCTTATAATTAAATTAGTTTAAATTGATATAACTGACTGATGCCAGTAATTAAAAACTAATACTTGAAGATTATGTTAATGATTCGAATGTCGATACTTTGGCATTCAGATGTATAGCAGATACAGAAAATGGCAAGCATATCAAAATGGCAGATATTTAGCTGATACTGCATTAACCACAATATTTTTTTTCTTTCTAATGCAGCTGGCAAACACTTAGACAACTTGGTCTTGAATGCCTTAAGGCAAGCGCTGCACAGACGTTACTCACTTTGCATGACCCAGGGGGCGCGTGTAACTAGAAGATAAGCCACGGACGCGGAGTAACAATGCCCCCGCAACGCTCTACGATCCTATTAGACCGGGACCTACGGCTTAAAGTGGATTCCGAACCACTACAAACATCCATGGCACCGCCGAGACACGACCCCAAAACTTGTGGTACCGAGCGCCAGAGCGCTAGCCACTCGGCCATTCAGGCCCTAGTATTTTGAATATTGAATGCGGAATATTTTGATTTATTGAGCTTTTAGAGTACTGAGTGATGAGTTACATTTTGTATTGGAAGTTTTGAATATCAAGTAATTATTTTGAATATTGAATATTAAGAAATAAATAATTAGATATTAAATAATATAATAATAATAAGATAATGTCATATAATATTAATATTGAATATTACATGATGTGTATTCAATGTTTAGAATATTAAGCAGTGAATATTTTGAATACCGAATGTTTCGAATATTAAGCAATAAATATTTTGAATATTAAGTATTGGGTATTCTGAGTATTAAACATTTTGAATATTACGTACAGAGTATTTGGAGTATTGACCGTTTTGTAGATTAAGTAAGGAGTACTTTGGATATTGAATATTGAAAATATTTAACGTTTTGAGTACTGAGCATTGGAAGTGTTTGGATTATTGAATGTTTTGTAGTGTTGAGTTTCGAATATTTTGTAGTGTTGAGTTTTTCCCCGCAACGCTCTACGATCCTATTAGACCGGGACCTACGGTTTAAAGTGGATTCCGAACCACTACAAACATCCATTAACCAGAATATATAATATGGAATCTGTTATACTGCAGCTACCAATACACAATTTGGAATGAACACGCTGGTTAGCCTTTGAAAGATTCACTATATCCTAATCTAATCTCCTATCTAACTAACACCTCCGTAAAACATTGAACATTAAAAAATAATTTCAAATACAAAACCGATGTTAGCATATATTTAATTAAAAAATAGTCTAAATATAAAATTATTATAAAGATGCTGTATTATTTTTGTTAATATTCAATCTACAATCATTTTTTACTTATTAACCCAATTCCAGGATGTAGTTCCATGCAATGCATTAAATCAAAATTATAATCTCTTAAATGATCATAAACTAACATTATGGTTCATTTTTATTATGCTAATAAGTAATTCATAATACTCGAAAAACAACTTCTAAATCAATCTCATAGTTATCACATAGTAAGGAAAAGAATAAATAAAAGTTTATGTTTATAACTCGATAAATTGATTTACATTCAAAAGTAAGAATAACAATGTCTGGATTGTCTAGTTATTATTTTACCTTTTTTTATTTTTTTTAATTCTACTTTGTGTTAAAAGCTTAGAACTTTACCAAAACTGAATTCATTTTCCAAAAAACAAGAAAATAAAAATGTCTGAATTCCTTTTAAGCTCAGCTTATTTCTCAGAAAATAAAAGAATTTGGAATCCTATCCCATTTTCTCATGCCCATTCAAAAAACTTATTAAAACAAGACCATAAATAATCGTTACTTTCTTTAAGTAGTAATAATTAAACTCGTTAAAAAAAGATTTCTCATTACTTTTGGGCCATTGGCCTTTTAGGAACAGAGACATTTAGATTAAATGAAAAAAAAACCAAACAAAAAACCAAAACCAAAAGAGATCACCAACTGGACTTGTCTAGACGAAAGAAAAGCCATAATGGAACCATTACACTCAGATTTTTAAGGGAATAAAACTATCACACCTAAACGTTCCACCGCTTGTTTATTAAACTATTTTCTTGGGCAAGGTTCAACCTCCTTTCGGGGGCAGCCAGGGGTGGGAGGGTGGACTACACGATCTAGGTCCAGACCATCAACCGATTTCATGTCTCTGGAAAAGATGTGGCATTTTGGGGGAGGGGAAAATATTGGACCGGCGAAAATCTTGAACAAAAGACAGCGGTATAAATATACGGTTGCAGTGAAACTTTTTTACTTTTATTTTGCTGGCTTGGCAGAAGTTCCTATTGCATTTTAAGATAGTCGTGACCAACCATCATGCGGTTACAGAACCTCGAGATCTGTATATGAGTAAAATGAGGAAGTTGGTGGTTGCAAGAAAAAAAGAACGAAAAAATATGATTTGAAAATATCATTCCACTCTTATGCCATGAATATATTCAACTTTCATCGTCATCATGTTGCCAGGATTTGCAAAGAAATTAATGAGATCGTTGGGTTTAAAAGATCCTTAACCTCGTTAAGAAAAAAACCAAAAAAAAAATTTTTTTGTTTATTTATTTATTATTATAATATTTGTATGGGCATTTTATTATTTACGATATATCTCTAAAATATCTAACTTTTTGACGATTGTTTATAAGCAGATGTTTATTAACAACTGATTGGTAGAATTTTTGTTGTTGTTGTTTAAACATATATATTCGTAACGATTATTTTTCGCTTTCGCTATATTTATTATTTATATATATTTTATTTTATTTTATTGTTTATTTATTGTTCATTTATTATTTATATATATTTTATTTTATTGTTTATTAATTTATTTCTATTTCTATTTATTTTATTTTATTTAGTTATTCATTTATTTATTTGCAAAAACACTCACTGACATTTAAAATGACTTTATTATAAATGGCGTTTAATATCCAAGTTTAATTTTAATGTTATATTAAAAGACTACATTACAAATTTTAAATTTATTTTAATAAAATAGACAACTTTTTCTACATTTTTTTTTTATAAAAGCGGAAATTCGTCAATAATTTGGAAAATAAAGCATTAGTAATTGACTGCTTTTGCAAAACGTGAACTTACAATAAAAATTATATACCTGGAATATTTCTTTACTGCCAATTTAAATGGATTACAGAAAATGTCATTCCACTCTTATGCCATGAATATATTCAACTTTCGTCATCACGTCGCCAACTTTTGCTAAGAAATTAATGAGATCGTTGGGTTTAAGAGATCTTTAACCTGGTAAAAAAAAAATTAATAATTTTTGTTTATGTTTTTTGGCATTTTATTTTTCTTAATACGTCTCTGAAAATATCTAAACTTTTGATGATTGTTTATAGGCAGATGTTTATTAACAACAGATGGTATATTTTTTTGTTTGTTGTTTTGACACTCATATTGGCAACGATTAGTCTTCGCTTAGAAATAAGAGACTACATTACGAATTTTTTGTATTTAGTCATGTTCATTTATTTGTATTTAGTCATGTTCATTTATTTGTATTTACATGTTTGTATTTATTCTTTTTCTTCATTTTTTTAATAGAATAAACGAAAATTCGTTATTAATTTGGGAAATAAAGTATTAGTAGTTAACTATTACTGGAAAACGTGAACTTATAATAAAAATAATATACCTGAAAATCTTTTTTACTACCAATTTATATGGATTTGAGAAAATCCAGTAATCTTTAAAAAAATGAGATCAAATTATTTATTGATAGAATTTTAATTTGAAATAAGTTTAAAAAAAATAATTCTGCAAACTTAACGTTTTGCTAGTAAAAGAATATTGGAAAAGTGATGTTATAAGAAAAAAAAGGGAACGAAAAAATATGATTTGAAAATATTCCACTCTTATGCCATGTATATATTCAACTTTCATCGTCATCATGTTGCCAAGTTTTGCAAAGAAATTAATGAGATCGTTGAGTTTAAGAGATCCTTAACCTGTTAAAAAATAAATAAATAATTTTTGTATATATATATATATATTTTTTGGGCATTTTATTTTTCGCGATATATTTCTGAAAATATTTAACCTTTTTGTGATTGTTTATAGGCGGATGTTTATTAACAACAAATGGTAGAATTTTTTGTTGTTGTTTTAACACATATATTCGCAATGATTACTTTTCACTTTTTAAAAGATTGCATTACAAATTTTTAAATTTTTTTTATAAAATAGACAACTTTTACTTATTTTTTTTTTATAAAAAATGAAAATTCGTTATTAATTTGGAAAATAAAGTATTAGTAATTGACTACTACAGTAAAATGTGAACTTATAATAAAAATTATGTATCTGGAATTCTTAACTACCAATTTAAATGGGTTTGAGAGAATCCGGTTAGTTAAAAAAAATAAGATCGAATTATTTATTGATAGAATTTTAATTTGAAAGAAATTGGAAAAAATGAAGTCAACAAACTTCACGTTTTCCAAAATTATTGAAAGGATATTGAAAAGTTAAGCTGTGTCGAAAATGGTAATTGGCGTTTAAAATAGTTTTCAGTAATCTCAAATAAAAACGTGACCTTTTGAAATTAGATGGATTCTATTTCCTTTTAAGTAAAAATTACAAAAAATAAAATGAAACTAAATTGAATAAAAATAAATAATTATATAAATAAATAAATAAATAAAATATATTTGATTTTAATGTGAATTAATAATACACATTCAAATTTTTTTAGGATCTGAATTTTTTCATTATTATAATTTAAAACTTATTCTTAATTTAGTTTATTTCTCATTTATTGATTCTCTTTTATTTCTTTATATTTCTTTTATTGTTTATTTATTTATTTATTTATATATATATTAATTTATGTTTATTAATTTATTTATATTTATATTTATTTTATTGCTTATTTAGTTATTCATTTATTGATTTGCAAAAAACACTCATTGACATTTAAAATGACTCTATTATAAATGGCGTTTAATATGCAAGTGTAATTTAAATGTTATATTAAAAGACTGTTGGAAAAGTGATTCTGTGATCTGAAATGGTAATTGAAATATAAAATATTTTTCAGTAATCTCAAATAAAACCGTGGCCTTTTGAAATTAGATACTATTATATTTTCTTTCAAATAAAAATTAACAAAATAAAATGAAAAATTAAATAAAAATAAATAATTATATAAATAAATTAATAAAATATATTTGATTTTAAGGGGAATTTATAATACACATTCAAATTTTTTTTAGGATCTGAGTTTTTTCATTATTATAATTTAAAACTTATTCTTAATTTAGTTTATTTCTCATTTATTGATTCTCTTTTATTTCTTTATATTTCTTTTATTGTTTGTTTATTTATTTATATATATATTATTTTATTGTTTATTAATTTATTTATATTTATATTTATTTTATTGTTTATTTAGTTATTCATTTATTTATTTGCAAAAAACACTCACTGACATCTAAAATAACTTTATTATCAATGGCGTTTAATATGCAAGTTTAATTTTAATGTTATATTAAAAGACTATTGGAAAAGTGATTCTGTGATCTGAAATGGTAATTGAAATATCAAAAATATTTTTCAGTAATCTCAAATAAAACCGTGGCCTTTTGAAATTAGATGTGATTATATTTCCTTTCAAATAAAAATTACCAAAATAAAATGAAACTAAATTAAATAAAAATATGCATTAATATAAATATATAAAAAAATATAATTTATTTTAAAGTGAATTTACAATACATAATCAAATGTTTTTTTAGAATTTGAATTTTTCATTATTATAATTTAAACTTTTTCTTAATTTAATTTCTAAAATTTGTCTTTTATATTCTTATGTTATTGATTCTTTTATTTATTTATATTTATATTTATTTTATTTTAGTTAGTTATTCATTCATTTATTTGCAAAAACACTCACTGAAATTTAAAATGACTACATTATAAATGTATTATAATATGTAATTTTAATTTTAGTATTATATCTGTAATAGAATATTTTATGAAATTTTAAAAATTAACAAAAACAATGATTTTAAGATTAAGATCTTTAATATTAAAATCGTTTAATCCTATAAAATTATTCCTAAAGTAACTATTTCTAATTTGAAAGTATTACAGAGGATATTGAAATTGAGATTGAAATCTATTAAACAAAATTCTAAAAAATAACAAAGCTGTAAGAAAAAAAAATCAAAACTGTTTCAAAATCAACGAAAAACAAAAACATCATGTTGATCTAAAAGGCATACATAAATTTGTTAAGAAATGTAACAGATGTTTTATTTTTTAAAAATATTTTTAAATTCTTATGTTATTGATTCTTTTATTTATTTACATTTATTTTATTAATTAATTAATTTATTTGCAAAAACTCTCACGGACATTTAAAATGACTTTATTACAAATGTTGTTATCCTATGTAAGTTTAATTTTAATGTTATATCCATGATAGAATATTCTATAAAATTTTTAAAACTTAAAAAAAACAAAACCTGATTTTAATGTTGAGATCTTTAATATTAAAATCGTTTAATCCTATAAAAATATTAATAATTTGAAAGCATTCATCTTTTAAATTGAGATACTATTTCTAATTTGAAAGTATTAATATTTGGAATTGAAATATTTATATGAGGTAATCTATTAAGCTAAATACTACCTCTTTAAGAAATCAGCAACGAAGCTTTCAAAAAAATCAACATAGTGATCTAAAAGGCATATATAAATTTGTTAAAAGATTTAACTTTTTTTTTTTTTAAAATATATTTACAAAAATCCGATGCATTGTTTATTTTTTAAAATATTTGAGGCAAGACAAGTAACACATAGATAATTCTTCAGAAAAATATTATCTTTCTAAATTATCTTCTGGAACTAAAACGGCATCTAAATATAAACAATGATATCGTAATCTTTCAGCAACATCTTTCACCTGCCATTTTGAAACACAATCACACCAAAAACTATCGTCTGCGTGAACTGTTAACTGCAACCGTCTCCCAATAGCAAAAACACAACTACAGCTGTCACAACAGAAATAAATAAATTCTAAACAGAATATTTTAAATTAAGATTTTTTATATGAGATAATATGTTGAACAAAATACTACCTCTTTAAAAAGCCAGCAACAAAGCTTTAAAAAAATCAGCATAGTGATCTAAAAAGGCATGTATAAATTTGTTAAAAAAATGTTGTGTTTTTTAAAAATATTTTTACAAAAATCCCATGGATTGTTTATTTTTTAAAATATTTGAGGTAAGACAACATTGATAATTCTTCATTCTAATGTTCATTATAATTGACAAAGATAATTCTTCAGAAAAACATTCTATTTCTTCTCTAAATTATCTTCTGGAACATGACATTTAAATACAATTTTTACAGATACAAATCGTAATCTTTCAGCAACATCTTTGACCTGCCATTTCTAAATACAATCACACCAAAAACTATTGTCTGCGTGAACTACTAACTGCAACCGAATCCCAACTACAGCTGTCACAACAGAAGAAAAAAACATTCTAAACAGAAGCAACTGCAGCAGCTTTTGATTCCTATCGAAAACGATATCTATTCCATTTGAGCGTATGGCCCCCGTATCGTTTTGCGAATAATCTTCTAAACCCTCCCGCTCTCCATTTCCCATAAAGGAAATAACCGAAGAACCTTATGGGATCAGAGGGGTGGATTTGGAAATCGGATCATATCCCTCCCCACTGGAACAAATCACAGAAGATTAGTGCAGATTGTGTAACTGAGCGGCGAATGATCAGAATTCTGAGTTTCTGTCATGGGTTCGAATGCAATACGGATTTTGTAGGTGTGCATAGTATATGTAGAAGGGAAGTGTTAGTAGGAGTTATGATTCCAAAAGGTTTTGAAGTCTGCAGGCAAATGGTGCACTAGTATTTTTATTGTTTTTTTTTTTTTTTCATGCGCTATTATTTTGCACTTTTATTTTTCTATCTTTTCAAAAGACAGAACAAATTAATTAAAACATTCTAAATCATAGGGACATGAAAAACTATTACAAAAAAATGGTTTATTCATATTTTCAATGTTCAAAATGAACACAAGTTAATATAATTATTTTTTCCTGTATTATTTTTAAAGTTTGCAGGAGAAATTGTACACTATTATTATTTATTACTATTTTTTTTTTTTTTTCATGCATTATTATTTTGCACTTTTATTTGCTAATCACATGAACTCTGTTTCTTCATGAATTTTTTATTATTTTGTTGTTGTTGTATGTTTTTTTTTTTTGTTTTCTTTTTTTGCTGTAACTGTTATTTTGTAATTTTAAAAAAAAAAAAAATTTATATTTTCAAAAGAAGGAATAAATTAATTAAAACATTCTAAATCACAGTGACAGCAGGATCTATTACAAAAAAAAATGGTTTATTCATATTTTCAATGATCAAACTGATCACAAGATAACATCAAAATTTGTTCGTGTATTATTTTTAAAGCTTGTAGGCGAAACTATGCACTATTATTATTATTTTTTTTTCATGCTCTATTATTTTTCATATCTTCAAATTAATTAAAATAATCTAAATCATAGCGACTGCAATAATCTATTATAAAAAATATGCTTTTTTTCGTATTTTCAGTGATCAAACAGGTTACAAGGTAACACTATTTTTTTCCTGTATTATTTTTAATGGCAGTGGAACTCGTGTTTCTTTGATGATTGTCATTGTAGCATTTTCCTCACGAGAAGAGTTTTGGCATTTCATTCCCAGGAAAGAGGGATGTATGTTATTTTAACAATCTGTCACACAAATTTGACAGTAGGTAGGCAGTATTGTGGCCAGTTATATTACATGCAATTAGAATTTTGTACTAATGAGAACAATCTATCACCCAAATCTGACGGCAGATATTCGGTATCATGTACTATAATGAGACTAAACAAATTAGCGAATGTCTGTGCGACCTTCACAGGTCGAAACAAGTACAGATTGAATATGAACTATACCATGAGTTTTTTCAAGCTTTTTGTTACCAGACTAAAATAAGCAATAAAATAAAAAGAACACAAGGAATATAAAAACAACAACAACAAGGAAATCATATAGTGACATGTTTAGCCCATAAGGACCCTAGCCTTCCAGTAACGGTCATACACAGTAGAGGAAACAAATGCAGGGCAGGCAGGAAGGTGGGATGAATCCATGTTCCATCCTCTCCCAGACTACAGAGCATGCATTTTGGGCTTTCAGATATTCTCATTCGAAAAAGGTGATTGGCCAAACAATCGTGGCCCTTCAGGAGTCTGAAAAGGGCAACTGTCTTAAATGTGGCTGATCGGGGATGTTTAGAATAAAAATAAACCAGGTTTTAGATGAGCTGCCTTCACGGAAATTATCAGATAGAGTGTTCCGGAAAAGGTCTCGAATCATCAGTTTCATCGAGTGAAGAGAGATGTCCTAACAAAAAGTTTATTTGATGGTTGTTCTTTTTTAGCAATTGAATCCACCGTCTCATTTACCAGGATCCCACAATGACTTGGGATAAATATCCTTGCCATTTGTGGCAAGGTCTTCAAGACAAGAGATGCATTTTCCTGAACACTGTTTGGGTACTTAATTTTTTTACCTCTATGAGCCTTGTGTTTCGTTTATGTATACAAAAATAGATCGCTGATTAGTGAGATAATCCATGGCTTTCAGGGAGAACTTTTAAGGTTAAATTCTTGAATTTGTATGCTATGTGGTAGAAAATACAGAAAAGAGAGAAAAATTTAAAAAGAGATATCAAGTCTTACGAAAACACATAGATGCGATATGTTTATACACATTATTGCAATTGCTATCGAGTGTGCTCATTTCTGATAGCAGTGAGTGCAAGATTTGAACCTCAGCTCTTCTGCTGGCTAAGTGGCCACCATTAAGACACTAAGTACTACCACTAAGACACGAATAGGTCCTATGTCTCGTGGAGTGCTAACCTAGCTTACTATAACTTTTTTTTACTGATTTCCCTACTTTTAAATCTATAATCTACTACACTACGTAACTTAGAAAATGGATTATAATATTACAATGTAATAATTAAAAACAAATGTTAATAAATTGTAAATCCTTTTGGTGAAGAATGCCAGAAATCTGGATTCCTAGTTCCCTTGCAGATGCAAATGCCTTGGCAAAATCTAAACTTATCATTCAGTCTAAGATCAAAACTAAATGTCAAATTACAGAACTAATTATCGACAGAAAAACAGCTACTACTCTCACAAGATTAAGGATGAAGCACCACAGAAATATGAACATTTCTACTGGTAGTGTTAAAAAGTATCGAAAATGTGGCAACTGTCCTGATGTCAAGCTTACGCCTCATTGCGTCTTTGGTTGTCCAGCTGTTGCAGAAGTCATCCATTGCCTGGGCCATCTCTCTGAAGAGGATTTATATTCTGAGCTGGCAATCAACATAGACAATATTATTCGGGAACACCACGATATTTGATTTTCCAGCACTCTTCAGGGGATGACAACAATAACAACACAAATGTTAATTTTTAATATTCTCAAACGAATAAAAACTTATTGCAAAGCTTTGATTTACAATTTATATGTAAATTTGGAATATTTTTAAACTTTCAACTAAATAATTGAACTAATGATTATATATTGTTATTGTGAAAATAATAGTTTTAATCTCTTCACTCATGATGTAATTTAAAAAGTTTCAGCATTTAATTAATATATTCTTTTTTAAAGCATTGGTCAAAAATGCTATTACAAAATTATTTTTCGGAAATTACAAAATTGCTTTTTCAGCTAATTTATTTATATTGTATTCAAGTTAATGAAATATAAAAATTCAGAATAAATTCTGGCTACTTTCAAAATAATTTTACGGAAGAACAGCTTTACTGTTACGCTTAAGTTTTTGGAGGGGTACAACTCCTGGTATTAAATTTACTATAAAAAATTTAGTCAATTTTTTTACTTTCACGTGTAATTTTTTTATTTACACCTTTATAACTAAAACAAAATTTTTGTTAGCAAAATTAGTAAATGTAGCATTTTTTTCCTTGTATTTTTCTTATATTTATGTGTATAGTTACATAACAAAATTTCTTTAACTTATAAAGTCATTTTTTTTAATCAATTTACGTATATTTAGTAAAATTTTCTGCTTTCACCTATATTTTTTTTCCATCAAAATTACAAAATTATTACAAAAAAAAAATTATTATTATTAAAAGAAAAATTTTGCTAATAAAATTAGTAAACCTGTTATTTTTCTTTTGTTTTTCTTATATTCACGTGTGTAAGTTAAAGAAATTTTTTTTGAAAATCAGTTTACATTAATTTAGTAAAATTTTGTATTCATGTGTAACTTTTTTTTTTACTTTCACATCTATAATTAAAAAAAAAATAGCTTTAAGTAGGTATAATCTATATATTTTTATTTTCACGTGTAAATTTTATTTACTTTAACGTGTATAATTAAAAGAAGTTATTAATGAATTAAAATAAATTCAGTAAAACTTTTACTTTCTTCTATAATATTTTAAACCTTTTTTACTATAATTTTTTTACTTAAATTATTTTTACTTTCAATTTTCACTTTCTTCTATAATTTTTTTAACCATTTTTACTATAATTTTTTTACTTAAATTATTTTTACTTTAAATTTTCACTTTTTCCTATAATTTTTTTAACCATTTTTACTAAAATTATTTTTTCTTTAAATTTTCACTTTATTTTTTTTTACTTTAATTTTTTTTATATAAAATATATCTTTAATAAATTAATTTATTACTATTATTTTTACTTTTTTTATTTTCTTGTGTAATTATTTATTTATTTATTTTTACATTCACGTTTTCAACTGTTTTTATTATCCATTCTTATTGTAGATTAACACGGAGATCATTGGCCGCGTAGCCTCCACTAGCTCCTTCATTGTAAAATGTTGAAACATAGCAGTGGTCTCATGCCCTTTGAGTTAATAAGCAAAATAGATAATTAAATGCCCTTTTTTTAAAGAAGATTTATTTATTTAATAAAATTAAAAAATGAAAAATAACAAAAATTTCAGAAGTGTAGATATTGATGAAATCAGTTGTATGTAAAAAAAAATATAATAATAACAGAAGCGAACTTATTTCATCTCGGCAGTTGTAAGGAATTAATTTAAAATATTTAGAAAATAATAATTAGATTTAAATAGTGCGAGGTCTTTTTTTTATTATCCACAGTTTACCAATTCAGTTACTGTAACCCCACAAAAAAATCAATCACTAATCTTTCCATCGATTAACACCCGTTTAATGCAAATCCACCCGATCGCAGCCCAGTTATTTTTATGGCCCATAATACGCTGACCTTTAGGGGGAGGAGTGACATCAAGTATTGACTGTCAAACGCTTCTAGAACACAGGGGTTGCGAGAAAGCCATTATGGAAATGGGCTTGGGGCACCCTCGGGGCTGGGAACAGGGGGTCGGCCCCTGAACAGATGTCAGGCTAACGGGGCCACGACATGGACAAGGTGGGGTGGGGATAAATTGACTCCTGATCGTTGACATGGGATTTTACCCTTCGATCAAGCGTTGACCCAATCCTAAGCCAAACTCTCACCAGAACATTGGAGGATTTAAGGGCATTTTATATGCTCTGGATTTGGGTTTATACATTCTATTTCGAAAAGCGGAATTGAATTTTTCCAAAAGACATGGAAATTTTTGATTTAATAATTTTTCTTTTGGAGTCTTCTAAGGACACAATATATATGAGTTTACAGCATTATTATTATAACCAATATTACACGATATATCAATACCATACGAGAAACTTTCACCAGAACATTGGAGGATTTAGGGACATTATATATATATACTCTGGATTTGGGCTTATGCGTTTGATTTAGAAAAATGGAATTGAATGTTCCCAAAGGGATGAAAATTTTTGGCTTAATAATTCTCTTTGGAATATTCAAAGGACACAAAATGTATATTTTGCAGCATTATTATTATAAATAATATTTTACGATATACCAATACCGTATAGTAATAAGAGAAACTTTCACCAGGATATTGGAGGATTTAGGGCCATTTTATATGTTCTAAATTTGGGTTTATATATTTGATTTCAAAAAATGGAATTGAATATTTCAAAAGGACATGGAAATTTTCAACTTAGTAATTTTTCTTTGGAGTCTTCTAAGGACATAAAATGTATGATCTTACTGCATTATTATTATAACCAATATTCATCTATAATTGAAGAACATTTTTAATCCATAATTACCGAACTTTACAAATTTATTTGCTTATATATTCCTTAACAGCACCATGCTTATGATATTACATTGAATGTTTTCTATTTTTTATTGTACATATACATATATACAATAAAAAGGTAATGCATTCCTTGTAATTCTTGATAATGTATTCCTTGGTATAATTTCTTGTAATCCTTGGTAAATCCTTAGTTTAATTCCTTGTAAATAATGTATTCCTTGGTAATGTATTTCTTGGTAAATCCTTGGTATAATTCCTTGCAGGTAATGTATTCTTGAGGGTAATGTATTCCTTGTAGGAAATGTATTTCTTGTAGATAATATATTCCTGAGGATAATGTATTCCTTGTAGATAATATATTCCTGAGGGTAATGTATTCCTTGTAACCTTCAGGAATGTGTATTATTGTACATGATAAAGCTCTCTTCATGATATTATAATTATTGTTTTGCTGGTTTCCTGAATAACTTATTTTTCCCTCTACACCCTGATTCCTTATGAAATAACCATTTTCCGTAAAGAATCTCAAATTTCTAAAAACATCTTCCCCATGGAATCACCAAATGGCTAATTGTCTTCGATATGGAAAATATAATATCATCAAAGGGTCAAAACCATTTTTTTTATGGAATTGTAAATGAAAATATTTCTAAAACCTTCTTCCATATGGACCAAAAGGCTAAAACCAACTTACGTCTTTTAGCCATTTTAATGTAGAATCATCAAATGGCTAAAACCATTTTTCCATAACGAGTTATCGAGGGTCTAAAGTCCTTTTTCATATGAAATTATCAAATGGTTAAAATCATTTTCCATAATGAATCCTCACATTTCTAAAACCATCTTCCACATGGAATCACCAAATGGCTAAATCCATTCCATATGGAAAATATGGAATCATCGAAGATCAGAACCATTTTCCATACGGAATTGTTAATGCATGCTCAATATAACGAGGCCTACAATAGCCTAGTAAATAAGAAACATAGATTCGAAACCTACCAATCCAGGCTGTATTGAAAGTTCCGATGTCTATACCGAGGATAGACACAGTAAATCTTTGAAAAATCTTATTTTTGGACTTAAGAAGAATTCCCAAGGATCACTCCTGGAAGTATTTATTTCAGATATCAGTCACAAAAAGGGGGTGAATTGTAACAGTTCTTTTCCTCGGTGCAGCCTATGTACCGTTAGTCTGTATACATCTATGTTCCAACAGTCAATGACTCCAAATTAACATGTATGCCATTTGAAAAAAAAACTGATTGATATATGTTAATGTATCAATATACGAAATAAATCACACTTAGTTAGCGTATGGAGTATCTTATTCTATAATCAAAAAAGAGTCTGTTAATACAGACAAAATATTTCTGTTGGTTTAAATGAACTTGACTCTAAAATTTGTGCAGCCAAATCCTCTTAAAGATCTAAACACAAACCTTTCCTAGATGGCTATTAAGCATTCAAGCCCATCTCTCCGACAGTCTAAGTGAGAACAACTCACCGCCGACCGCATGCATGTCACAAATGCAGGGGCAGCACCCCCCAATAAATCGACATCAGGCAAGCCCCGGCTGACTGCTACGCCAAGAAGCCAACGCCCCGGCAGCTAGGCTAGCGGAATAAACCAGGAAAATAAAAGTGAAAAGTCACGGTTAGGGTTACTCGCCATCCACATTTTTGCTCTAAAACTGGAAAAAGATTTAAGAAGAGGCCAAGTCGAGGTTAAGTCAGAATCGAGACAGATTTATGCGGAGTGACGATTTACATGAAGTTTTTCTGAGAAGGAACACGCCTACCGACTTTTTTTTTCTGTGAAGCGAAGTGAGTTAATTGGCACGATTCTCTTGGTAGGATAGCTTCCTTTTGCTGAAGGGTGACCTTCGCATTTAAAGTTCTCCAGAAGAAATAGGATACAGTGTATAGTTTTCTTTCAAATTCTTCTTTTTTTTTTTTTTTTTTTTGTCGAGTGGAGATGCGAGTATTTCATTTCCTCACTGTGAGTTATTTCGAATTAGGATTTGTGTTTTGGTGTTTTCGCTAAAGGGTTGTTTTTTATCGATGTAGATTGCAAAAACAATCTAGGCAAATGTTGGAAAGTTTTTGATGAAAATTAATAAAAATTGTCTTAAAATTGGAATGCAGAATTTTGTAGTTTTTCTTTAGTAAGTGCAATTTTGTTTTTTGCATTGTAAGGAAATGTAATTTTTTTTCATCGTTCTTAATTAATTTAATGATCAACTTAAATTCATTAGAGAGCTTGCATGAGAACAGGTTTGATCCTCACTGGTTTGGTTTAGTTGCTCTGGGGTCATTTTGTGCACACTTTAGGCTCATTAGACAGGACCTACAGTTTAACATGGATTCCGGACCACAAACAAACATCCATGCCACCACCAGTATTCGAAACTGAAGCCTATAGTACAAAAGGCCAGGCATCTAGCCAATTGACCATCAGGGCACTTGATTCTCCCTGGTGGTATAAGCTGTAGACAATACTTTAATAAATAAGTATAGGTTGGTGTTTGTCTAGTAACATTTCCATGTAAATTGTAATAACAGTTCAAGTAAATTATGAAAAACCCTTGAGTAAAAACTAATAAAATTGTCTTAAATTTGGAATGTCTGAGTTTTAATTTTTGTTTAGTAAGCGTAATATACTTTTTGCACTGTAAGGAAATGTAATTTTTTCCTCGTTCTTTATTAATCTAAAAATCGATTTAAATTCATTCGATAGCTTGCATGAACTAGTGCATGGGAACAGGTCGGATTCTCACTGTAGGTATAAGCTGCAGACAATACTTTGATAAATAAATATACGTTGGTGTTTGTCTCATTACATTTCGATGTAAATTGTAATAACAATTCATGCAAATGTTGTAAGACATTAATGAAAACTAATAAAATTGTCTTAAAATGAGAAATGTATGATTTTTTAGTTTTTGTTTAGTAAGAGTAATTTTATTTTGTTTCTTGCACTGAAATTCATTAAACAGCTTGCATAAGCTAGTGCAGGGAAACAGGTTGGATTCTCACTGGAGATACACGCTGCAGATAATATTTCGATAAATAAGTATAGGTTGGTGTTTGTTTCATAACATTTCGATGTAAATTGTAAAATCAATTCAAACAAATGTAGAAAAAACTCGATAAAAACTAATAAAATTGTTTTAAAATGGGAATATATGATTTTTAATGTTTTTTCTAAGGGAAATTTTATTTTCAATTGCAAATTGAATAGATTGCAATTGAAAATAAAATATAATTAATTGCATTTTACAACAATAATTGCAATTGCATAAAACTAGGGACGGCAATATAATGTCTTCTTCAATGGCTCTACAGCTACATGTGCTTCTACCTGCTGGCAGATTCTGATAAATGAGATGTTATCTTTTTACGGACAGGATTGTCCGCCTTACTCTCAGCAATTATATTAGACTACTACTACTACTACTACTACACAGGGCCCGAATGGCCGAGTGTCTAGCGCTCTGGCGCTCGGTGCGACAGGTTTCGGGCCCGAGTCCCGGCGGTGCTATGGATGTTTGTAGGGGTTCGGAATCCACTTTAAGCCGTAGGTCCCGGTCTAATATGACTATAAGAGCGTCACGGAGCGGAAGTCAGACTTCTACCTACAGTATGTCCATCAGAACAGAAGCTGGACCCCTCTTCCTTCCTTCCATGAGGGATACAACAACAAATACTATTACACCACACCACACCACATCACTATGCCTTGAGCTGAGTTGCCCCTTTACAGTTTGGGAATAATGTGGGTGAGAAGTTTGATTGGGCTCTGGGACGCTCTACGGTCCTATGAGACCGGGACGTATGGCTTAAAGTGGATTCCGAAACACTACAAACATCCATGGCATTTGTCGCTGAGACTCGACTCCGACACCTGTGGTACCGAACGCCAGAGTGCTAGCCCCTCGGCTATCAGGCCCAGTTATATTAGACTGAGACCTAGTTCAAAGTGGATTTCGAACCACTACGAGCATCCACGGTGCCACCGGGTTAACTTGTGTTACCTAACGCCACATAGAACGCTAGTCACTCAGCCATCAGGTATCATAGAAAAATGATAATCTTCATTATCTTTATTTACCATCCTTTGAATTGTTTCCACGTTATAATATTCTACAGAAACCCAAACATTACTCCTATATCCATTGTTTCAAATAGTACAGATAAATAAATCATTTGTTGGCGAGATATCAACATGAGCACCTACAAATAAGAGGGTAAAACATACAGAAAAATGTTCTGAGTTTAGACCTAAATTTTCTATATGTGACCTGTAACATAGTTTTTTTAAATCCAAAATTACGCCTAATTTATAGCTTAATTATATTTCAATGATGAATTAAATGAAATGATAATGATGAAGCTTTAGTAATAATTATTGTCAACGAAATTGCAGTAAAAGATTTCAGTACTGATTGACCATAGAGGATTCCGACCTACAAATAAGACGGCGCTCGTGCGGAGCAACAGTTAACTGAAGCCGGGGCTCCATCTCGGACACCGATTAGTTCCGGCTTGGTTCCGGGGCGGCCTCTTTGTCGGGCGCCCCGCCGAGCAAAACGCTGCCATTACTTCCAGGAACCCGGATCTGTGGTCTCGCTCCAGCTCCCTTCGCGGATTGTTTTCGGCCATCCCTCGTGCGGGGTGGACCGGGGTCGACCACCATCGATAGTGTGCGGTTTCATCGCTTTTGCACTCGAACCATTTTAATCTCGGAACTGTTAAAAGAGTTAACTGATTAAAAAAGATCTTTACAAAAAAGCTGCTCGAATTTTAAGATAGATAAAAAAAATGAAATGTTCTTTAGTATGCACAAATTAATTGACCGATTCAAGATTTCTTGAAAGTTCGTTTTTGAGTGTTGATTACTGAGAAATGAGTATTTTGAGTGTTGAATACAGAGAGTTGAATTTGAGTGTTGAATACAGAGAGTTGAATTTGAGTGTTGAATACAGAGAGTTGAATTTGAGTGTTGAATACAGAGAGTTGAATTTGAGTGTTGAATACAATTTATCTCGAATAGCGTGCTGTTAGAGTAAAAAATAAAGAGTATTTTTTTTAACATTTTGAATTTTAAGAACTGAGTATTTTGACTATTGAAAGTTTTGAATGCTAAGCACTGAGTATTTTGAGTATTGAACGTTTTAAATATTAAGTAATGAGTATTTTGAGTATAGAGTATTGAGTATTTTGAGTATAGAGTATTGAATATTTTGAGTATAGAGTATTGAATATTTTGAGTATAGAGTATTGAGTATTTTGAGTATAGAGTATTTAATATTTTGAATATTAAGTAATGAGTATGAGTATAGAGTATTGAGTAATTAATGTTTTGAATATTAAGCGTTTAGAGTATTGAGTCTTTTTTTTTTTGAATCGCGAAGTATTTTTTAATTTGTGAGCACGTTTTGAATATTAAGTTATGAGTATTTTGAATATTGAAAGTTTGGAATATTGAGTAATGTATTGAGTATTGAGAGTATTTATTTATTATTATTATTTTTGTTTTTTAGTATTGAGAGTGTTTGGATTATTGAATATTTTGTAGTATTGAGTACTGAATATGAGAATTTAGCATTGAGAGTATTTAATATTTTGTGTTGGGATTATTGAGTATTTGGTGTTGGGATTATTGAGTATTTGGTGTTGGGATTATTGAGTATTTGGTGTTGGGATTATTGAGTATTTTGGTGTTGGGATTATTGAGTATTTGGTGTTGGGATTGAGTATTTGGTGTACTGAAGATTTTATAGTATTGAATATTTTGTGTTGAGATTATTGAGCATTTGGTGTACTGAAGATTTTACAGTATTGAATATTTTGAGTATTATAGTAGAGTATTAAGAGTACTTTGTGTATTGAATATAGTAGTAGAATATTCAGACTACTTTGTGTATTGAATATTGTAGTAGAGTATTCAGATTACATTGTGTATTGCACATTGAAAGTATTTTGAGTATTCTTTTAAAATTTGATATACATTACAATACGTAAATAGCGAATTCTTGCACCTACTGTGTGACATTAATCTCTCACTTTAAATATATCAAGTTAATGTGTTTAATTAAATTAACATGAGCAAAGAGAGGAGTTTTAAATTTAACATTAGCATTATAGAAATTATATTCGATAACTCTCTAGCAAAATGTTTATTAAATATTTTTCCAATCTCTTCCATCTTTTCTCCACTTCGTAACTGAAATTATGACCCAGTGGTAAAATGCACAGCAATATGCAGGAGAGCTGAGGTTCGAATACGCTGGTGGTGTCCGGTGCAGTAACTGCTTTTAGAAATGGAGAGACTCGATGGTGATTGTGACAATGTACGTAAAGAGTCTCGCACTTATAGTCAAGTTGTCAAGTCTAGTCTCAACCTTTGAGTGTTGTATAAACAAGAACTTTTCTTATACAACACTCAAATGCAGGGCCATTACTCCTGGAAGATTACCTCGAAAGCAATGCCTTCCTCTCCTCCCCTATTAATGGGCAGTTCGTGACATACATTAACGAAACACAAGGTCAACGTTCAAAGTCAAGGTTCAACACAAAAAGAATATTTCAATAAGGCGAAATGTCCAGATTTCTCAAAATATTAATTTTAAATATTTAACGAACAGAGAAATAAAGTAATGTTCTCCTCTCATCATCCGTTGATGGGTTATTCGTAGCATACATTAATAGAATACAAAGTCGACGTTCAAGGTAAAGGTCATTGTCCAACAAAAAAACTTTTATTTCAATAAGATGAAATCTACGGATTTCTTAAAATATTAATTTTAAATGTTTAACGTAAAATAAAGAACTAAATTATTAATATTCAAAAAGAATTGACAACCACACCACAAATGTAAAGTAAATGTTTAAGATTTCTTCCAATGCATGTACATTCATGCTTCTGAACTTTAATCCTCGAATCCGCAATCTTATTGAAATTTTTGTAATGAGTTATTTACTATGTTGCATCAACGTTGACTTCTGATTTCCAGGTTGCTATCTGGGGAACGAGCAGGTTTCGTGTTCGAGTCCAAGTGGTGCCATGTAGTGGTTCGGAATCCCCTTTAAACTGTAGGTCCCGGTAGGTTTAGCCTAACGTGCGCACAAGATGAGCGTATAGCGACAAACCAAACTAAATCTAGGGAGCGAATACTCTACCTACTCTAATCTAATGGAGAGATTTTCATAACGATATATTTACCATGCTCGTTCTAAAGTAGGACTTACCTTTGTCAGATTTGCAATGATTGCAATATTCCTTTGATAGAAATAAATCTCGCCAATCTTCAAGTAAGTGGTTCTTAAGTTTTCTTGATTCGAGGTTGTCTGTCAAATGTTTCAATGGTACCCAATATCACAAAAGAAGAAACAAAAACAGCATTTTATTAAACTTTTTTTTACTTAATTAGACTATGGTACCTGATGTCCGAGTAACTAGGGCTCTGGAGCTCAGTTACCACAGGTTCCCGGCTATGCCATGGATTCTTGTTGTGGTTCGGAATCAACTTTAATCCGTAGGTCCCGGTCCTCTATGACTGTTGGGAATAGAGCTGACAACCCTATCCGGTTAAAAGAAAACATCTCATGTTTCGGAATCTGCCAGTGGACAGAAGATCTTGCCCCACCATGGAGCTGAAGTGCCACTGAAGAAGAATTGGCAATATGTGTTAATAATTACAACTTTGATACGAAGTAGAAAAGTTAACAAAAATGAAAAGTTAAAAATATTGTCTTTTATTTTAGTGTTGGAAGTTAAGTTAAAAAGAGGCAATTTTCAACAAATTTTTTCTTGTCTACCCTTGGGAATTGAGATCCCTACTTTGAAAACCATTGGGTTAAGCCATTCCAGGTACTTTATTAAAACAAAATTTTTATACAAATATTGATTTTGATTTGATTTAATAAATTGTTAGTGCTTTGAAATTTGATTTTGGTAAATTGTTATTGCTTTATGTACATAATAATAGTAAAATTATGGTGTACATAAAGCAATACCATATGCCATGTTTCACAAATATAAATAAATACATAAAATTTTATATATGGTTTGAACCAACAATAGACAATCAGTTAGAACTAATAGTAGAGTGAATACATTCTTATTTCAAGGTGCAACATAAACAAGATGTGAATTATATTTACAAATTTCTAAGCTATTAAATGTATTGCATTTGTTTTATTATTGGTAATTGAAAGAATTGCCAATCATTAATGCATTCAAATAATTCGAATTCGTAAAGATCCAATAAGAAGTGGCCACCATTTCGTTCTGGTTTGTATAAAATTCGCAAATCACCAAACTGAATGTCCTCGTTAAACTGTAGGTCACTGTCTAATTAAAAACAACAAAATGACCATAGAGTGACAAATCAAACCAAATGAAACTGAATGACAGAATTATCCATTATCAATGAATATAACCACATCACCGTACAACGTGCATCAGAAAACAACTTTGAAAACGTCCAAATAAGTAAATTTACGCGCTATGAAATTAGCACACTCGCTACATGACAGTTCCCGAACTTTCGTTTATAGACTGAATACATTCTTATTTCAAGGCACAAATATTACCTTGAAATAAAAGTTCTTCTATAAACATACACAAGAATCGATTGTATTTATGAATTTCTAAACTACGAAATGTGTAACTTCTGCATCATTATTGGAAACTGAAAGTTTTTCTAATAATTCGAAACCGTAATGATCCAATAAGAATTAGATACTATTTTGTTCTGGTTTACTTAAAATTGCCTTTGGTATCACACGCTCAGGTTCGAATCCTTGCGGTGGCATGAATGTGAGTGGTTCGGAATCCACTTTAAACTCTAGGCCCTTGTCTGTTTGTCCATCGTATGCACAAGATTAACGTAGAGCGATAAACCTGTAGAGTAGATTCGACTAAAAGTCGATCAACTCATTCTGTTTTATTACATGCAACTGATTTCATCATCTACATTTTTGAAATTTTTGCTATTTTTCATTTTATAATTTTATTAAATAAATAATTCTTATTAAAAAAGGGTATTTAATTATCTAATTTGCTTATTAACTCAAAGGGCATGAGACCACCGCTATGTTTCAACAGTTTACAATGAAGAAGCTAGTGGCCGCTACGCGTCCAAGGATCTACGTAATAATCTACAATGAGAAGTCAATAAGAAGTTTACATAAAATTTGCAAATCATTAAACCAAATGGCAAAATTCTCAAACCATCAATAAATATAACTAGACCACATCAGAATGCTCATCAGAAAACCACTCAGAAAAAGTACAAATGGTTAAATTTACGCACGATAAAATAAATGCACTCACCACATAAAAGTCCACGAATATTCGCCAACAGATAAATTGCATTCTTATTTCAAGGTGCAAACATTACATTGAACTTGACTTGACTTTGAGATTTATGCTCCCGTTAGCTGCTTTATCTCAATTTATCCAATTATTCTTGGTTACAATTATTACAATTTAGATTATAATTTATCCTATTGCAATTAATCAGAAAAAAGAAAAGATAATACTAAGAAAGAATTACATTGAAATAAAAGTACCTTTATAAATTTGTGTTTGTATGTATACAAGAATCGGCTATATTTGCGAATTTCTGAACTATGAAACGTATAACTTCTGTTTTATTGTTGGAAACTGAAATTTTTCCTAATAATTCGAACCCATAATGATCCAACAAGAATTGGCCAACATTTCGTTCTGGTTTGTATAGAATTCTCAAATCATCAAACAGAATGACAAAATTTTCCATCGACTATGAATATACATCACCACATTACAGCAGAACGCTCATCAGAAAACAACATTGAAAAAGTACAAATGGGTGAATTTAATCACTACACAATAAATGCACTAACCGCATAAAAGTTCAAGAACATTTGCGAATTGACTGAATGCATTCTTATTTCAAAATAAAAACATTATCTTGAAAATTCTTTTTGGTTCTAATGCAGCTGGCAAACACTTAGACAGCTTGGTCTTGGATGCCTTAAGGCAAGCGCTGCACAGACGTACTCACTTTGCGTGACCCAGGGGGCACGTGTAACTTGAAGATAAGCCACGGACGCGGAGTATCAATGCCCCCGCAACGATCTACGGTCCTATTAGACTGGGACCTACAGTTTGTAAATGGATTCCGAACAACTACAAACATCCATGGCACCGCCGGGACTCGAACCCGAAACCTGTGATATCGAGAGCCAGAGCGCTAGCCACTCGGCCATTCAGGCCCTCCTTAAAATAAAAGTTGCTTTTTAAACATAAACAAGAATCCACTGTGTTTACGAATTTCTAAACAATGAAATGTATAACTTCTGCATCATTATTGGAAATTGGAAGAATTGGTCACCATAAATGTATTCAAATAATTCGAATACATCAAGATTTAGCAAGAATTGGCCAACATTTCGTTCTGGTTTGCGTAAAATTCGAAAAGCATCAAACCGAATTTCTACGTTAAACTGTATGTCCCGGTCTAATTAGCCTAAAGTGTGCGCAAAATGACCGTAGAGCGGCAAACCGAATCAAATGACAGAATTATCTGCCATCAATGTAAATAGTCACATAACATCACAACGCTCATCAGAAAACAACACTGGAAAAAGTCGAAATGGGTAAATTTAACCGTTATAAAATAAATGCACTCACTCTACAAAAGTTCACGAACATTCGTCAATAGACAGATTCTTATTTCAAGATAATGCTTGTAATTATTGGAAACTTAAAGAATTGGTCCCCATTAATAATTCGAATATATAAAGATCCAACAAGAATTGGCCATCATTTCGGTCCGGTTTGCATAAAATTCGCGAATCATCAAACCAAATGACAGAATTTTGCACCAAAACCTTTCAGCATCGATGAATATAATCACGTCAGGGATCAATATTTAAAAAATCCATATGGATAAATTTAACCTCTATAAAATAAATGCACTCACTTCTTAAAAGTTTATAAACATTCACCAATTCGAGGTTATTACAAGCAACTGATTCCATCAACATCTACATTTTTGAAATATTTGTTATTTTTCATTTTATAATTTTATTAAATAAATAATTCTTTTTAAAAAAAGGCCATTTAATTATCTATTTTGCTTATTAACTCAAAGGGCATGAGACCACCTATATGCTTCAACATTTTACAGTGAAAGAGCTGGTGGTCGCCACGCGGCCAAGGATCTCCGTAATAATCTACAATAAGATGAGTAAATTTAACCGCTATAAAATAAATGCACTCCCTGCATAATAGTTCAAGAACATTCGCCAACAGGCTGAATACATTTTTAGTTCAAGATACAAACATTACCTTGAAATAAAGCCTTTTTTAAAACCTCCTCTACAAACATAAACAAGAATCAGCTAAATTTCTAAACTATGAAACGTATAACTTCTGTTTCATTATTGGAAACTGAAAGTTTTTCTAATAATTCGAACCCATAATGATCCTACAAGAATTGGCCACCATTTCATTCTGGTTTGGAATAAAAAATCGCGAATCATTAAACCGAATGGTAGAATTTTGCACCAAAACCTTTCATCATCGATGAATACTATATAACCACATCACCGCACAACGCACATCAGGGAACAATATTGAAAAAGTCCAAATGGGTAAATTTACGCGCTATAAAATAACTGCACTCACTGCATAATCGTTCACGAACATTCACCAATAAAAAGTTAGTCCAATGACCTGCCTTTCATTCCATTTGGTTATTTATTATTTTTTTTCCTGCGTTTGAAGTCCGCATTGGTGCAACTCAACTCAACTCCTTGCCGATGCTTTATGGCAATGGAACCCGGAGTGTGGCTTGGCAAGAAAAGGCGTTGCCATCCTGAAAGGAGAAAAACATTAGTGAATTTTTTTCGGGCCGCATAAACAGTAATCACGGGCAACCATCTCACACTCTGGGTGTTTATGATGGCCTTTTAATTTGCAGGCCTTTAGCAAGATAAAATTTTTTTTTTTTTTGGCAAAAATCAAAAATGGCCGAAACACGCTTTCTTCCGAACCGGGTTGTGATAGAGTTTCTGTAAACATAGCAATTATATCTACATCCCCATATATTCCCAAAAGCATTTATTATTTGTGTACGGTTTTTTTCTACAAAATTTTGCAGTAGAGGTGGATCTCTTTTAAAATACCCTGAAATCCGACTTGTGAAATGAATTTAAATTATTAGTTTTTTTAAAAAAATGGGAGGTTTCATCATTTTTTTCTGGAAGATTCTTGAAGATTTTTTGATGAAACACTATCGCAGTAGATTTCAGGAGATGAATTTTCGTAAGAAATAATTTTCATAATTATTTTCGTCCAAAGAAGTTAAGCTTCTTTTTGTGGATGGGCTATCTGGATTTCCAGTTTTACACAAAAGAGGAAAAGAAAATGAAATATTTTGAAATGATTTCTGAAATGTGATAGTTCTAATTAGAGCAGACAATTTCCCATAATTTCCTCCGAGCATAGAAGATATTAGTATATAATTTTCTATGAGAAGTATTTGAACAATGCACAATCTTTCACCCACATCTCACATTAAACTCTAAAACCTGTTCTATTATGCTCATTACTAATATAACTGTCTTTTTCGCCCTATTAATCTCATTATCTATCATCTAAGTAGAAAGCAGTATTGAATTTTAAGGTTATATAGATGATGTGGTTATATAGTATTCATCGATGATGAAAGGTTTTGGTATAAAATTCCTACCCTCTACCATTCGGTTTAATGATTCGCTATTTGTTATTCCAAAACAAAACGAAATGGTGATCACTATATCTCAAACATTTGTTGTGTGTTGTGCCTTAACCCACTTGGTCGGCAGCCCTTCAGCGCCAATGATACGCTGTTTTCCTATGTCTAATATTTTGATCTAAAGGACATTTGTCATTGGAGAATAAAATAATTATAAGATACATACATTGTTCGGCCATCGCGTCTCCCTCTCATCTCATCGATTGTATTGGTGCCTCTGCGAGGCAACTGTTGAATGAGGGGAGGACCGTTTACGATCTCTTGATGCAGCATAATCTACTGGACTTCGTTTAGGATTCTAAATCAAGGGGATAAGCAACAACAACAACAGAATTATAAGAGATTCAGTGTAACCCAGCAGTCTCCACTACACTGCACACATTTAGTCTCCTTGATTTCGATGCGGCATGATGGCCAATTAGCTAGTACTCTGGGCTTTGTTACTCCAAGCTTCAAATTCGAATCCTGGCGATGGCATGGATGTTTGTGGGTGGTTCAGAATCCACGTTAAACTGTCGATCCCGGTCTAATTAGCTTAAAGTGTGCAAAAAAATGTGAAAAAATATTTTTCTGTGTAGAATTGGTTTGGCTTGTCATGCTACGGTCATTTTTTGCACACTTTAGGTTAATAAACCCGGGTCCTACAGTCCTAACCGCTATGTAATTCTGATGATTGCTTCATTACTTACTGAATTGAAGAAAAAATAGTTAAATAATTATTGATTTAACTACAACTAAGTTAAGAGCTATATAATTTGGCATTGAATATTTACTTTCAACAAGTCTTTGTCTGTTTTTAGTTCATGGTAAGTGTCCTACAAAATTTTTTTTCCATCGTGGACCAAGATTTATATAGAATTATTAAATTAGCAGATGACAGCACAGTCAGAAAATTTGATTAACAATAGCATCTATGAAGAATTGCAGAGACATCAAAAGTCGGTTTTTATATTCAGGTATAAAGTTTTGTCTTCAGAAGTCAGCACGGTTATTGTAGACCGCCTCCTCCGTGAAAGGTGAGGTGAATAACGTAGCACTAGGGGCCTGATGGAAGAGTGATTAGCGTTCGGTGCTACAGGTTTCGGGTTTCAGTCCCGGATGTGCCATGGATATTTGTAGTCGTTCAGAATCCACTTTAAACATTAAGTCCCGGCCTAATATGATTATAGAGCTTTGGATATAGGGCTGACAACCCTACCCAGTAAAAAGAAAATATCTATCGTCTTGTAATATGCCAGTAAGCAGACGGACTTGGCCCATCTTGGGGTTATTGCGCCAATGAAGAAGATTAGTAATACTTATATATTCTGGAGCTCGGCACCCCAGATTTCGGGTTCGAGTGCCGGCGGTGCCATAGATGTTTGTAGTGGTTCGGAATCCACTTTAAAGTGTAGTTCCCGGCTTAATATGACTGTAGAGGGCTGTGCTTAGGACTGACAACCCTGTTCAGTAAAAAGAAAACATCTCTAGTCTCGTAATCTGTCAGCAGGCAGACAGCCTTAGCCCATCATGGGGCTGTTGCGCTAATGAAGAAGTAGCAATAAAATAGATGCTTACTTATTATATTCGAGGTGAGTGCAATTACAAGTGCATATGTTATTTAAAACAATAATAATAATGAGTTTTCATATTCAGGGCAAATCACAGAGGTGAGATTTTTAAATGAAAAACTTTGTACCAAGGATATTCTTTTTCTTCATTGACTCAACAGGCCCATATTAAGGCAAGGCCGTCTGCCTACTCGTCTGCCAGCAGAGATATAATAATAATAATGGTCAGGTTTTATACACAATAAAAATTTATAAACAGTTCAACTCAAAAATTAGTAAATGAATGCATAAGACGTAAACTTTTAGTCATCCTGTTTTCAATTACACAAGATAACAGGAGATGCTTTCTTTTTTCGGGATAGAATCGTCAGCCTTATGCCCAAACTTCTACAATCTAATAGATCGTGACCTGTCCCTTAAAGTGGATTCCGAAGCCCTACAAACATCCATGGCACCTATACCATGGCACCTATATCCATGGTCAACAGGACCTATACCAAAAAATTACGTATAATATTGTTTCCACGTATATACTTGAAACATGATATCAATTATATTTAAACATATTGTTGAGCTTAATATTAATGTATAAACAAGTAATATAAAAAAAAAATTTAGGTCAATTCCTACTTTTTTTTTGCTATATTGCAGAAAGTACTTTATGAATAATTTTCATTCATTTTTTTAAGTTTATCTGGCGCCATCTATTGGTAGATATTTGCTACTTAAATCTAAAAAAAACTAAAATTAATTAATTACTTTTAATTAAGGAATTCATATGTTATTTGAAAAAAACTGTATTACCATCCAGTGTCATCCACTACAAGTTCAAAAAAAGGTATTTGAACTGGAGTGGATGAATGAAAAGTATTTTATGAACGATTGAAAATTTGAACAAGATATATATAGGGAGAGTGTGAGCTAATAGAAGGAATTGAAAAATGTTTAACTTTTTCTTTTAACCTTAATAAATTCCTAGTTCATTATTAATTAGCCTTGCTAATTAGTTACACTTCTATCATAATAATAGGTCTTTTATTCTTTATCTTGAAATACAAACTAACTGTTCCTTTCCTCAGTGGATGATGACATTAGAAAAATGGCATTTCTAAGGAAAATAAATAAAATGACGTTGGACCACAGTGTAGAAGGACCATTGTTGATTTTAAATTGCTTAAAGTGGTGAATCACTAAATATACCAACAATTGTTTTGAAAAATATACACTTTTGACATATAATGTGTTTATTTTGTTGTTCTAATGCAACTGACAATACAGAGACAGTTAATCGTCATGCCATAAGTAAGGGCTGCACCGCTGTTACTCATTTAGCACTACCCAGGGGGCACGTGTAATTGTGTTTATTTTAAAATATAATACTTTTGACAGATAATATGTTCATTTTAAATATTAATGGGTTTTATTTTAAAATGCAGTTGGACTGTAGTAGTAAATGTTGTCGGGCCATTGTTGATTTTAACTTGCTAAAAGTAGTAAGTCTGTAAATATAATAACAATTATAGTAAATACAGTAGAACCTCTTTAAGTCGAACCTCGATAAGTCGAAAACCTCCAAAACTAGAAGAAAAATAATTTGGACCTCTGTACCTCGAACATTAACAATGTTTGATTTTACAACCTTTACAGCTCAATCATTTGAAACTAATTACCTCTTATAGCTCGAAGAAAAATAAGTTACCGACTTTAAGGATTCGCCGACAATGAACGTCATTGTTTCTTAGAAAACAATGTATGAGTATACAGTAAATAGAATAACCAATTCTATGAGGCATTCCTATTATTGCTATTGATTTCATTTGAACTATAACAAAAAAAAACATGTTTATTACCTCTGTAACTTGAACTTTTATTTATTTTACCTCTCTAACTCAGGGCCTGAATGACCGAGTGGCTAGCGCTCGGTACCCCAGGTTTTGGATTCGAGTCCCGGCGGTGCCATGGATGTTGTAGTGGTTCGGAATCCACTTTAAACCGTAGGTCACGGTCTAACATGATCGCAGAGCGTTGCGGGGACATTGTTACTCCGCGTCCGTGGATTATCTTCAAGTTACACGCGCACCCTGGGTAATGCTAAGTGAGTAACGTCTGTGCAGCGCTTGCCTTAAGGCATCAAAGACAACTGTCTAAGTGTTTGCCAGCTGCATTGGAACAAAAAAACCCTCTCTAACTCAAAATAATTTAGAAAGAATCTAAACCTCTACAAGTCGAATATTTCCTTACAAAATCCGCGTAACTCGAATTATTTGGCATCTCCCTTGAAGTTCGACTTACAGAGGTTCTAGTGTACAGACACTTTTGCTATATGACACCTTCCGTTTTTTTATGAAAAATTGAAATTTATTTTTGTGTTATGAATATTCTTCATTTGGGAAGAATTACGATGATTCACAAATCTACTTTTTACACAACAATTTAAAACTAAATCTGAAATGAGAGCCGTGAGATTCGTGATGGACGAATGAAGATTTATTTTCTTTGACATGAATATTTCGCATTTATTGAAGAATTGCTGGGATTCCGAAATCTGATCAAACGAGGAAGCCTTACTACGTCCTGGTTTCCCCAACGCAGTGACCTCTGGTGCGGCCATTAATGGGGTAGAACAAAGTGGCTCGGGATCCCGGGTTTGAACCGGTGACCCAAAATGGTTACGCTTGTCAATCAAGCAGATTGGTGGGCTCGTGGCTTGGCGGCGGATTCCAAGGCTTTGGCGGAGTTATTTTAAAAACAGGGTGCCAAAGACCTCAAAGATTGGTGAGATTTATGAGTTATTTCAATGTTTCTTAAATATTTCCTATGAAGTAACGCTTTATGTATTTAGGGGCCTGGCTAGCACTCTGGCGCTTGGTACCATAGGTTTCGGGTTGGAATCCCGGTGGAGCCATGAATGTTTGTACTAGTTCGGAATCCACTTTAAACCGTAGGTCTCGGTCCAATAGGAGCGTTGTGGTTGTCGCGTCTGTAGCCTATCTTCAAGCTACACGCACCCCCTAGTATACAATTAAAAACTGTAAATAGAGATTTCACACCTTGCTCTCTATTCCTACCAGAATTCGATGAATAAACCTTTTAGTCTAAGAATTTATCGGCTTAAGCAATTTTTGCTTTCCAAACTTCCTGAGTCCAAGCTGAGCTATTCTAGATCAGAAAATCAGTTGACTAACAATTAGCAATAAATGAATTAAATGAACAAGACCATTTTTGTAGTTAAAGTATAAATGTTATGTAACATATATATATTTTCTTCTTCATTGGCAAAGCAGGCCCACGGTGGGCTAAGGCCGTCTGTTTACTGACGGATTTCAAGACAGAAAATGTTTTCTTTTTATGGGGTAGGGTTGCCAGTCTTACGCCCAACGTTCTACAGTCATATTAGACTGGGACTTACGGTTTAAAGTGGATTCCGAACCAATACGAACATACATGCCCGGCCGGGACTCGAACTGAGTACTGAGGTGCCAGAGTACTAATCACTCGAATCCTCAGGACCCTAAGGTACAGTACTGGAAAATATTAAATTACTTAAATTAACTAATTAATTAATTAAATTACTTAATTAAGGTATTATCATTATTTGAAAATTGAACTTAACAGCTTTGATTGAATAATATTAAATTGGAAAACTGATATTTATAAAATATTTTATAAATTATTATTTCCTTAAAAAAATTTAATAGATTAATACCTTAAATGAGTCTTTTAAGGAAATCATATATTTTGTGCATATAAATATTATTTTGTATTATACTGATAGCTCTGGTAAATATGCTTAAATGTTTTATATTAAAAATAAAAAGATATTTTTCAATAGTCTTGAATATATTAAGAACATTTTTTAAACTAATTGCTTTTAATTTTCTTTTCAGGTCAGCTTTCTGCTGTTTCATTATCGGGCTATGCTTCTTTAGAATATTTTGAATACTATACAATACATCTTTATATTCCTTAATAGTTGCATAGAAATGTACACGTATATTATAAGAATTATCACTTGTATGTAGTATTATAATTAATGTGACTTGCAGATAGAAAGAAATGTATTTAAAATTAATCGATACAAAATAAAGTGTTCAAAATTTAAGTCTTTTATTTCTTTTATCATTTTATTTTCATTAAATTCGATTCAGCTACATTTGCTGCTTATTATATTTATTGAACATTAATAACATACCTAGATTATCATTATAGTGACATACTGTCACTGTGATGAAATTGATGAAGTGAGGTTACATTGACTGTTAAAATATGTTTCGTTTTGTGAGTGATAAAATGGTATCCATATTTCAATAAAATCATGAAATGCGATTTTTACGATGAAACCCTCAGTCATGTTTGAAAAATGATGTCAGCAGAATATTTAACACTGTTAGGGGTACATCTGTGTACCTCACAGTTGTGGGCCCATTAGGCCTAATGAGAGACTTTACAGCCTACTGCTATAATTATATAATGCTGTTGTTTGAGGGCTCTTCGATCTAAACTCAGTCACTACTATGGAGAATATTCATTATATTTAAGAGTGCTCCCTGTGGTAAATATTACATTGCATCTACATATTGCCAACCTACATCAACGTTGTTATTTCTAACGCTCGGCACTTTGATCTAAACTCCGTCATTACCGTAGAGCAGATTCAGCAGTGCTCCATGTGGGAAATGCTACGATGCATCTAAATATTGACAACCTACATCAACGTTGTTTTTCCAAAAAGCTCCATGGGCACTTTTGACCTAAACTCCGTCACTAACATGGAGCATATCCAGCATATTCAAGAATAATCCATGTGGGAAATACTACGTTGCATCTACATATTGTCAAACTACATCAACGTTGCTGTTTTCAATTCCGGGCACTTATCTAAACTCAGTCACTACTGTGGAGCAGCTTCAACATATTCAAAAGTGCTCCATGAGGGAAATACTACGTTGCATCTACATATTGTCAACCTACATCAACGTTGCTGTTTTCAAATTCCGGGCACTTATCTAAACTCAGTCACTACTATGGAGCAGCTTCAACATATTCAAAAGTGCTGCATGGGAGAAATACTACGTTACAACTGCATATTGATAATCTACATCAACATTAATGTTTCCGAATACCGGTTGCTTTGATATAAACTCAGAAGCACATTCAGCATTATCAGGAATCCTCCATGTGGGAAAATACTACATTGCACTTACCTATTATCAACCTACATCAACATTGTTACTTTCGAATGTTAGCCACTTTGATAAGTCTTTCGCCACTAAAACAGCAAATTAGTAGAAGATTCAGCGTTTTACACAATACACAAAGAAGAGGCTGCTACATTGCTCTCATATTTTTATCATCCCAATTTTCAATGAATAAGCCAGTAAATATTAAGGCATGTCTAATGCCATGCAAGAAATAAGCCATGTCTAATATGGCGCCTTCTCATATCTAACGAGGACAAAAAGTTCCTATCCAATGCAATTACACAAAAACATGCTGTTCCTCCTTTTGCAGCAGATACAAATTCATTCCGTGGATCCTTCACAACCATTTTCGAACATTTATTATTAAAACAATTCTGAACATCTATCGTTGAAAATGCCTAAGGCAGTAAATTTTTATCATTTCTTGTGCTTGTTCTAGGTTTTCTAGGTTAGTTGCTTATTTGCTATCTCCAGTCAGTTGCATATTTGCTTATTTGTATATATTTTTTGCAACCAACTTCACATTTTTTTTGTAGTTAGTTACATATTTGATATTTGCATACCGATTGGATAGTTCCTTTTTGTTGTTAGTAGCATATTTGTTTGCATACCAATTGGATAGTTGCTTTTTGTAGTTAGTTGCATATTTGTTGTTTGCATACCGATTGAATAGTTCCTTTTTGTAGTTAGTCGTATAGTTGCTTCTTGTAGTTTGTTGTTTGCATATCAATTGAATACTTGCCTTTTGTAGTTAGTTGCTTATTTGTTGTTTGAATACCAATTGGATAGTTGTTTTTTGTTGTTAGTTGCATATTTGTTGACCAATTGTTATTATGTATTGTGCATACGTTATATGCGTATATTGTGTACTGTTATTTGTGTATACCAATTGGATAGTTGCTTTTTGTGGTGTTTGCATACCAAATGGATAGTTGCTTTTTGTAGTTAATTGCAAATTTGCTGTTTGGATACTAATTGAATATTTTTTTTATAATTAATTGCATATTTTCAATTGTAATTAATTATATATTTGTTATTTAACAATATATAATATTCAGTAATTTGTGACATAGAAATATTACTATACCACAAATGTTTCTTTTAGTATGATCTGCCATCGCTTAAAGCACCATTTTAAATAATACTTTTCAATTGAATAATCAAATCCAAATACCAAAGATACTATTATATGTATCCATTATTATTGCCATACTTCCTTTCCCAGAAAAGCCAGAACAAAAACCACGCTACTTCAAAAATAAAATAAAATCAATTTCATCGCTGCCAATGAAGGCACTCATGCACCAAATGTGGTTGATTTAGGAATACACCAAGAAAGAGAGAGAAGTTCTTGTCATCTTCTCACCTAAATGCCAAGGTTAGTCCTTCTCTTTCACTTGATATGTCGTGAGAACACCCGACTCGCGCAAAAAAGGTCGCCAGGAGACCTCTGAACTATTGCATTGATACCGCAGCAGAAATGTAGAATCGCAAGGTAGAAAAATGCAAATGCAAGTTCAGAAACAAAAAAACAAAAAAAAAAATAGAATCTCTCTTTTTGTATCTTTTGTTGGAAATATCTCGAGATGCTGATGAACCTAGAAAATGGAAATTATTTAAATATATTATGATCCAAAATTGGAGTTCAAAAGGATGATCTTTGGCTTCACACTTCTGTATTTAGTGTCAAGTCTTTTATTGATTTCATTGTGTTGGCTTTTAGAATGGCTTTATAAAGGCTTTATAGTATCAGAAATATGTTGTTTTAAAAATGGCTGAGATGAGTCATGAACCTCTTTGTTCAAAACTTGACGCTCTTGGCCATTTCTTTATTTAAATATGAAATTAGTAAATATTTTTCTATGATTCATCCTATATTAGTTTGGGTGTATTGCGTATCCATGCTTGTCATTTGACAGTCTCATCAGACAACTCATTTTTACTGTTTGAATTTTAATATTTTATTTATTTAAAGCCTTGTTGAGATGAATATACTAATGAATTTTTTTTTAAGTATTTCCTTATAAATTTTTCTATTTGGCGTAATTCAAATACTTTTACTGAACATAAAAAAGGTGGTCGAAAATTGTGCAGAGCTACCAGTGCTTGGAAATTTTTGCTAAGATCTTGAGATTTTTACTTGAAGTTTTGGTTTTTATTTCATATATTACTGGAACTGGGGTTTGGGACTATTGAGAAAATAGAATCATATAATAGTTACTATTATGTGAGAAAATCTATTTTTTATGTTATTGTTTTATTAGAAAAAGTAATTTTGCCTAAACATTTTAAAAACAATAGTAATGTTACTTTTGCTTCTTTCTGCATTCATCAAATCAAATGTTGAAATTCTCACATACTTATTAATCTAAGTGTATATATTTACAACTGATTAAATTCAAAGAATATCTTTAATGATGCAAAATAATAACCTCCAAGTTATTGCAATCTAAACAGGTTGGCGAATATCATTTCGAATGATTGATTTTCGAGTCCTTGACATTCCAAACTCTAGTTTATTTTAAATATTTGAATCAAAAATGACACTCTAACTGTTTTCATTGAAAATAAATTAAAAACACAAAAAAATTTAAAAAAAAAAAATAATCACTGCACGTCTCGATCAACAGATCACAGAAAATATTTCATGCCATTTCTGTGATGGTTCAATGAAAGTAACTGAACTCTTGAAATTATTACTATCCTACTATGAAACTATTACTACCTACCTATTACTATTATGAAATTATTACTTCCATTTTAATAAATATGGTATTGATGGCCTTGGTTTGTGTATTTTTTAATGTACTCATTATTAATTTAAGCAGATTTAATCTATCTCTTGCTGGCAATGATAACTAACTCCCGGGCACTACAGTCCATGCTGGACTATGGCCGTCTCTAAAACTGGCAGATTCCGAAATCGGAGAGGATTTCTTTTTACTAGGTAGGGTAATCGGCCCAACGCTGCTCTCCAGTCATGTTAAACTGGGACAAACTGTTTAAAGTGGATTCCAAACCATTCCAAACATTCATGGTACTGGCGGGACTCCATCCAAAAACTGTGGCATCAAACGTCAGACACTCGACTACACGCCCCATTGGCAATAATAGCAGTAATCAATATTATGGTTAATGTTATTGTTACACATTTAATAGCAATTATGGAGGTATATGAAATGTTTCATTCGCTTCATTCTACATTCATCAAAGCAAATATTGAAATTATCACAAACTTATTGGGCTGGTTTGGTTTGTCGCTTTGCGGTAATTTTTTGCACATTTTATGCTGATTAGACTGGTACCTACAGTTTAACGTGGATTCCGAACCACTAAAAACCTCCATGCCATCGCTAGGATTCTGACCTGAAGCCTGCTTTATCAACTTTCAGAGCGCTAGCTAAATTAGCTATTAGTGTATTTATTGAAAACTGATAAAATCCAAAGAAGATCTCTAATAACCAACCTATTACAAACTCCAAGTTATTGTAATAGGTTGGCGACAATCTTATCGAATGATTGATTTTTCGAACCCTGAAGCACCAAATTTTGGTTTATTTTAAATATTTAAATTAAAAATGACACTCTAACTGTTTTCATTGTCTGAAAATAAATTAAAAACATAAAAAATAAATTCCAATATAAATACACACCACAAAAAAATAAAATCACTGCATGTCTCGATTAACAGATCACAGAAAATATTTCATGGCATTTCTGTGATGGTTCAATGAAAGTAACTGAACTGCAAGACAGAAAAAAGAAAAGAAAGAAAAAAACAGTTACTTCTCAGAGAAAAAGGGACAAGCATTTTGAACCAAAAATAAATCCCAGTCAAAAACAGCCGACGTCCTAAAAATATTTCCATCCAATTTTTTTTTTTTACTTTCCACTCCATATTTTTCCCCTTTTATTTATTTTTCTCCCTCCTTCACTGGAGCATTTGAGTATAGTATCACTTCTGCAACAATCCAGGTCTTCAAAGAGCCCGCCTGTAACGTATTGACATTTCTATTAGAAGACTTTTTTTTCTGCAGACAATGCGGTTTATTGTTCTATCAGTTAAGATGTTGAGAAAATACTGACGTAAACCCTCCCTTCCCCCCCCCTCTCCACGCCCCTTTTATTCTTTCTTTAAAAAAAGGGGGGCGGGAATGAAGAAGTTTTTCTTAAAGGAAAATACACATAAGAAAAAAAAAGATTCTCTTTTACTTTCTTACCTTTCATTCTAATTCTGGTTCTTGTCTGGTTCAGAGATTGGTTTAATAAACCGTTTAATGTCGCGGCTTATTGAACAAAGAACCGTTCAGCTGTGTAACAAGAAAGGAAAGCTATTTTAATTCTACTAGTTTTAGTTATTTTTTTTTTTTTTTTTTATCACAGCTGTTTGCTGATCTGTTATATTCAATTTGATTTTTCAAGCATTTTTTTTTTTTATGTTCGACGTTGACAAAAGGCGCTAGGGTCAGCTAATCGGTTGACCCGAGTTTCTAAATCATTTCCTCACTAAAATATTTGCAGAAACAAAATACAATATCACAATAAAAAATAATAAGGATAATGCTCAAAACAACGCAGATACAGTTCAAAATATGTAGGAAAAATATAGTTAGAATGCTGAATTTTTCAAGAAATTAAACTTAAGATGATTAATTCGTTTGCATTAAAAATATTCACGTTATGGGCATTATAAATTGATGGGTTATATTTATAATGCAGTAACTTAATATCATGCTTTAATATTAAATTAAATATCCTCTAAAACTTATCATATATATATATATATATATATATATTCATGTCCAAATTTATCGTTCATACCAAAAATAAGGATATTCAATGAAATATTCAATCAATGTCATCTATGTTTGCAAGAAATGCGTGAAAAACAAGCCTAATTTGAATGATCCAATCAAAAGTAATCACACGGTTAAAAAAGTTTCTGATATACAAATAAAGGTTTGCTTCATTAAATGGTGAATCAAACGCTTTGTGCAAAGTGAATATCTGAGTGAATTTCTGCCGCACATCGTTTGATTTCAGTGTGTAAGGACTCAAATCGGTTTGTTATGACTTCGAAGTATCATTTGGAAAAATGTGTAGAGACTCAAAGGCCGTTCAGAAGCCGGGCAGCCAACCAAGGAAGCAGATATATATATGAATATTTCAAGACAGACAAGGATTATTCTTATTTTACGGAAAGAATTTCAAAACAATTTAACTGTAATTATAACAAATTAAAAACAATTAAATTAAAATTGTAAACAATTTAATTGTAAGAAAGCCTGAACAAGGTCGTAAGCGAATGACAGCTGCTTCTGAAGATCGATATATAGCAATAACTTCCGTAAAAATTAGATATAAAAATAATTGTTAAAAAAATATATGTACAGATAAATAGATAAGAAGATAGAGAATACATATATAAAAAATATATCTACTGTGGCATCTTAGTATACGCCTTTAATCCATTCCAGATCCTTAGACTTATATCAAATGAACGCATATCAAACGTATCTCAAAAGTATTCAGAACGTATAGCAAACGGATTGTTTCCCATAAGAAATAAAGGGTAAAAGGATTAATGCGTTCTCATAAGTAAAATCCAATTGTTATCAGCATATTATTTTTTTTTCTTTCTAATGCAGCTGGCAAACACTTAGACAGCTTGGTCATGGATGCCTTAAGGCAAGCGCTGCACAGACGTTACTCACTTTGCATTACCCAGGGAGCGCGTGTCACTTGAAGATAAGCCACTTCCGCGGAGTAACAATGCCCCCGCAACACTCTACGATCCTATTAGACCGGGACCTACGGTTTAAAGTGGATTCCGAACCACTATAAACATCCATGGGTATGCCGGGACTCGAACCCGAAACCTATGGTACCGAGCGCCAGAGCGCTAGCCACTCGGCCATTCAGGCCCAATCAGCATATTATAAAATGATGGGTTGTATAAAATAATTTAAGCATCACTGTTTAGTATCGAAATGTAAAAATATTTACATTTTTATATCAATAAATGAAAATCCACACTATTTTTTTCTTTTCCTTACTCGGATATGGTTGAAGACCAAACCATTTGACTAAATGAAAACAGATTTGTAAGCCACTAAAAATCTGTTCAAAAACAGTTGCTTTCTCCTCAGAATGCGCCTATATCAGAAATGTGACATTGTTTAGTCTTTTCTGGAAAAGCTATTAATGTTTGTTTTTGAAATCCTCCCGCTTGGCAAAGATTTTGCCACATATGAGTCGTATTCTAAGCAAAGGACATATACCAAGAAATGTTTCGGGGGCGAACGAGAATGTATGTCATGTTGGACTTATTCCACAACGGCCGTATACCAAAGTACACTTTATTTATTATCCTGAACACTTCATCTCATACCTAATGTAGCTCATGTCATACCTAATGTAGCCCATATCATACCTAATGTAGCCATCTCATACCTAATGTAGCCGTGTTAAGTAGCCCCCTGTCAATTAGAAAAGTAATGGGGGAGCATTGGTAAGTTTCATGTAGGTCACGAACAGCCCATCAATTAATGTTGAGGGTAAAATTTTTAGGGGTTAATTACTCCACATTTAAGTGTCATATGGGAGAATACTTCTAACAAGCAGCCTGACCATCAATGCGAGAGGCTTTACACACAATATCACAATCACCATCGGGTCTCCTCTTTCTGATGAGGACTGAGGACCAATTGGCTAACGCTCTGGGCTTTGGTATCCCAGACTTCATATTCGAATCCTGGCGGTGGCATGGATGATTGTTAATAGTTTGAAATCCACTTTAAATTGTAGGTACCGACCTTTTTAACCTAAAGTGTGCACAAAACGACCGCAGAGCGATAAATCAAACCTCTTTCTGAACGCAGCGATTACAACAATGACGGCAGAGGATTCGAATCTGCAAGTTACCACTGGGCCACGACTTCAGCACTAAGGTGCTATTGTAATTCAACATTTTTTTATATCATCATTATAATGTTTATCAGCCTATTGTTGTTTTGTGTTAACTATATAACTAAAGGCGTACTTGTAACAATTTTGTAGCATCGGACAGGGAGTAGAGGTACTTAGGTAAGAAGGTATAAGGATATATACTATAGGTATCGAGGGTATGAGGTAAATAAAAACAAAGAGAAAAAATGCTTTATTAAAAATGTTAGTTGAGCATTCGAAAACAATGCCTTAAAATAACAAATTTATGCCTCATCACTGCCTCATCACTGTTGTATCAAAATGGATTTTTCCGCTGCCACATTTTTACCACATTTAAAAATGTGGTAAAAATGTGGCTCATCACTATCGTATTAATTGTGGTAAATATATGGATCGAACAGGTAGTGGCGAGAGTATGCGATTAATAAAAATATTCATAAAAACAAAAGCTTATACAATATAGGATCAACAGGAAAAGGCTTCTTTGAAAAGGCTAGTTAAGCATTCTGAAACAACATCACAAAATATCAAATTTCATGATGCCTCACTACTATCGTATCAAACTGGATTTTAGCTGTGGTAAATAAGTAGCATCGGGCAGGTAGTGTTTAAGGCATAAGATTAATAAAAGCACTCGTAAAAACAAAATCAACTCAAAGAATATAGGCGCAAATATCAAAAACAAAGGCAAATATATAGGGGCAAATATTAAACTTGATGATGCTTCTTTGCTAAGGTATCAAAACGGATTTTAATTGTGTCAGATATGTGGCATCGGAAAAGTAGTGACGAAGGAAAAGATTAATTTTGTTTTTGTTTTTACGAGTGTTTTTATTATGCTGTATAAGATCAACACAAAAAGGTTTCATAGAGAAAGTTAACTGAGCATTCGAAAAACAATGCCATTAAATCTCAAATTGCATGATACCTCATTACTATCGCTATCAAAATGGATTTCAACTCTGGCAAAAAATATGACATTGGACATGTATAAGCGAGTGTGTGAGATTAATAAAAACACTCATAAAAACAAGAAGGCTTCATTGAGCATTCTAAAACAACATCATAAAATATCAAATATCATGATACCTCACCACTGTCGCATTAAAACGGATATTAACTGCGGCGAATATCGGACAGGTAGTGACGAGGGCACGAGTTCGGGGACAGTGAGCACATCTCCTGTTGCACCCACGCCCATGGAAATGAACCTCTACAGATGAGAAGAGGTAAAAAAAAGCAAGATGAAAAAAAGAACCCAAGAAGAAGCCTGCGTCCATCCGGCACACGCAAGGCCACGCGTCCGCCGCACATCATTATCCGCTCCGCCAAGAATGCATCGCGGAGTCCCTGAGGCGATGCCAAAGACTCACCTTTAATTCAGTGTTTCGTAAATCCTCCAAAACAGCGCACTTTGGAAACATTGTGTCCACCTAATAGCTTATAAAAAAGAAAAGAAAGAAGGATGTGGTGTGATGTCGGAATGAAGTCGGCTTTTTTTCTTCTTAGTGGTTAAGAAATAGTAGGGTCTCTGTCAAGTGTGAAAAGGGTGGACAGTTTCCGGAGGTAACTTTTTTTGGGGGAAAGGGGTAATTAAATGTACCTATATCGGCTAATTTTTGTCATTGTTTGGTGAAAATGCTCAAAATCATCAAAATGCCAAATTTGAATGATTTTGCATGTTATAACGATGCAATTTATCATTGTTTTGTGAAAATCCATGGTTAAAATACGTAATGATATCATTATATTATGTATGCAATTGAATTGAAAAAGCACGAATACAAAATTGAAGATTTGGTTTGCGCTCTGTGTTCGTTTAACGTTTTTTTAGGCTAATTAGACTAGGATCTACAGTTCGGTGGACGTGGATTTCGATTGTTTAAGCATGCAATTTGGCATTGTTTTGCGAAAACGTCTCCTTTAAACATGCAATAATAACATTGTTGAAGCGTGTAACTTGGCATTGTTTTGTGAAAATGCATCGTTAAAACATGTAATAATAACATTGTAAAAGAATGTAATTTGGCATCGTTTTGGGGAAATGCATCGTTAAAACATGTAATAATACTACTGTGAAAACATGCAAAGGATTTCATTGTTGGCTAACTTTCGAACCATTTGTAATATGGTATTTTTTCTGAGAAGAAAATGTCTTGTGAATCTTGGATTTGGTGTTGGATTCAGTGTTTCGTAAATCCTCCAAAACAGCGCACTTTGGAAACATTGTGTCCACCTAATAGCTCATAAGAAAAAAGGAGGAAGGATGTGGTGTGATGTCGGAATGAAGTCGGCTTTTTTTTTTCCATTTCTTGTGTTGGTGGTTAATAAATAGTAGGGTTTCTGTCAAGTGTGAAAAGAGTGGACAGTTTCCGGAGGTAACCCTTTTTTGGGAGAAAGGGGTAATTAGATGCGTATCAATTAATTTTTGGCATTGTTTTTTGTGAAACATGTTTTAACGATGGAGTTTCACAGAACAATGCCAAAATTGAGCCACATGCCAAATGCCAACAATGCCAAATTTTATGAGTTGTTATTACAACTCTGTTAATGCATGCAATTTGGGCATCGATAAAACGTGTAATAATAATATTGTTAAAGCATGTAATTTAATATTGTTTTGTGAAAATGCATCGTTAAAACACATTACATGTTTAGAGATGCATGCTACATGTAAACATTACATGTTTAGAGTTAAAGTCAATGTTAAAGCACGCCATTTGGCATTGTTTTGGGAAAATGTATCGTTAAAACAAATAATAATAAGCTGACACAGTTATTATTGCATGTTTTATCGATGCATTTTCACAACACTATGTCGAAAATTAGTTGATAAAGGTAGATGGTTTCCGGAACCAACGTTTTTGGGATAAGGGATAATGAAATGTATATCAACTAATTTTTGGCATTGTGTTGTGAAAATGCATCATTAAAACATATAATACTAAAATTGTAAAAAAAGCAATGCATTTTCATTGCCTGGCAACTTTCGAACCATTTGCAATATGATAAATTTTCTGAGAAGGAACTGTCGTGAGAATCTTGGACTTCATGTGACATTCAATGTTTCTTAAATCCTCCAAAACAGCACACTTTGGAAGTATTGTGTCCACCTAATAGCTGAAAAAATACCCGTAATAACCCTTTCCCCACCTAATAGCTGGGGAAAGGGGTAATTAAATGTATATCAGACAATTTTTGGTATTGTTTTTTGGAAAATGCATCGTTAAAACATGTAATAATAACATTGTTAATGCATGCAATTTTGGTATTGGTTTGGAGTTTGGTTTGTGACTGTACGGTCATCTTGTGCACATGAGAGCTAAACGGACCGGTACCTACAGTTTAAAGTGGGTTCCGAACCACTACAAACATCCACGGCACAGCCGGGACTCAAACCCGAAACCTGTGGCACCGAGCGCCAGAGCGCTAGCCACTCGGTCATCAGGCCCGGCATTGCTTTGTATGTAATGTGTCACTAAAACATGCAACAATAATAATAGTTAAAACATGTAATTTGGCATTGTTGTGTGAAAATGCAATCGTTAAAACATGTAATAATAACACTTTTAAAACGCAGTATATTTCATTGCTTTCCAACTTTTGAACCATTTGCAAAATGGTATTTTTTCTGACAAAAAAATGTATCGTGAATCTTGGAAAAATATAATTACCATGAGGGTTGAGGAATTCAAATAGTTCGTTTTACTTAATAAAATATCCCAAAAATATCCATTTACTATTTTTCGCCTTCTTAAAAAAAAAAAAAAAGGGAAGAATGTCGTGTTACGTCTGATTGAAATCGGTTTTTTTCGCTTATTGTATTGGTGGTTAAGAAATTGTAGTATTTCTATCGAGTGTGAAAAGTTTGGACAGTTTCCGGAGGTAACTTTTTTGGGGAAAGGATAATTTAACTGATATACATTTAATTATGGCATTAAACAATGGCAAAAATTAACTATTTTTGCCATTGTTTTGTGAAAATGCATCGTTAAAACACGTAATAATGATTGTTAAAGCATGTAATTTGGCATTGTTTGGTGAAAATGCATCGTTACAACACGTAATAATAACATTGTTAAAGCATGCAATTTGTCATTGTTTTGTAAAAATGTGTCGTTAAAAACATATCAAATAACATTGTTAAAGCATGCGATTTGGCCTTGCTATGTGAAAATACATCGTTAAAATATATAAAAGCATGCAATTTGACATTTTTGGGAAAATGTATCGTTAAAACATGTAATAATAACATTGTAAAAGCATTTTTAGGGAAAGGGGTAATTAAATGTTTATCAGTTAATTGTTGGCATTGTTTGGTGAAAATGCATCGTTAAAATATGTAATATTATCGTTGTTAGACCATAAAATGGATTTCATCGCTTGCCAACTTATAGTATAGGGGCAAAAACTAAACTCAAGAGCCAAAACATTATGACCACCCCTACATTTTGCAATGAACTCGCCTGGATGACGTGGAAGGCACGTGATCAGGTGGAAGTGGTATTTAACTGGTATTGAGTGGTGGTATTAATCCATGCCAAGGCGGGTTGAAGCTGTGTTGCGCGCCAAAGGTGGGCCAATTCGTTATCGACAGGTGGTCATAATGTTTTGGCTCTTGAGTGTATATTAAAAACTATAATTTTGTCAGAAGAAAATGTCTCGTGAATCTTGAAAAATATAATTACCGTTAGAGTTCAGTTTTCGGGTTCCGCGGTTTCGGAGATTCCATTTGGCGCGGAAAGGAGACTTTGCAAAATCGGAATCCGAAAGTGCAGAATCGCCCCATTGATTATCCAATATAACAAAATTTAATAATTCTAGAACCTTATGAAGAAGCAATTGTTCAAATTCTACAAAAAACTCTACCTAATTCAGACAAAGAAATCTGTTATTGTTAAACTGACTTTTATAAACATTAATTAATCTTCAGACAGTATTTGATGAATGAAGTAGTATACGGGGATGTGAAGCAACAAGGACTATAATCCCCTAATCACTATATATATGAACAGTTAGTTTTTTCTTATTTTTTTAATATGTCACTCTCCACAACGCTATACTATCGTGTTAGACCGGGACCTACGGTTTAAAGTGGATTCCAAACCACTACAAACATCCATGGCACCGCCGGCAGTCGAACCCGAAACCTGTGATACCGAGCGCCAGAGAGCTAGCCACTCGGCCATTCAGGCCCTAGACAGTATTTTTAGGACATTGAAACAGTAATCTGTTTGTATTTTGAAAGTCAGACAGTTCAAAATGAACTACAGAGCACGTGACTTGATATGGATCAATCGTTACAATTAGCAACACATATTTCATGCCAGTTTTAAAACACACAAGAATAAAATATCTTTAAAATCTTCTTTAATCAGCGTTTATTTTAAATAATAGCTCTTGTGTTGTTGTTGTTGTTGTCGTGTCCCTCCTGGAAGGAGGGAAGAGGGGTGCAGCTTCTGTTCTGATGGAGCACCCGCAGGTAGAAGTGTGACTTCTGCTCCGTGACGCTATTACGGTCATATTAGACCGGGACCTACAGCTTAAAATGGATTCCGAACCACTACAAACATCCATGGCACCGCCGGGACTCGAACCGTAACCTGTGGCACTCGGCCATTCAGGCCCCAGCTTTTGTGTTGCGCGAGAAGATTAATCTGTTTTATATACTAACTCATATTCATATTAATGATTTTCATTTTATAGCTTCACTTTATGGAGACGCCACTGATGTCTAACGAGGAAAACCTCTTGTTTGAGCCTGAATGGCCAAGAATCGAGCGCTCTGGCGTTTGGTGCCATAGGTTTCGAGTTCGAGTCCCGGCGATGTCATGAATGTTTGCAGTGGTTCCGTTCTCATATGACTGTAGAGCATCACAGAGCCACAGACTTCTACCTACGGGTGTTCTCTCATAACAGAAGTTGCTCCCTTTCCCTTCTACCATGAGTCCATAAGGGTTTGTGGACTTGGTTTTGTTGTCTACCAAGTGGGATAAGAAACAATAACAACCTCATGTTCCCACTTGATATATAACGAAAGAAAGAATTTCGATTTTTTTCACGAAAATCGTGATTTGAATTTGTTTACATTAAATAAAAAAAGGGGCCTGATGTCCGAGTGGCCAGCTCTCGATACCACAGGTTCGAATCCCGTCGGTGCCATGGACGTTTGTTGTTGTTCTGAATCCACATTAAAACATAAATCGTGGTTTAATATGATCTATGATGATATCCCGTTCGTACCGTATCTTCAAGTTGTACTTGTCCCCTGGGTAGTGCTAAATGAGTAACAGCGGTGCAGCCCTTGCTTATGGTATAATTAATTGTCTCTGTATTGTCAGTGGCATTAAAACAGCATTAAATAAACAAAATTTTATTGAAATCTATCTAATTTACTAAATTACTATTTTTAGATCTTCAAGCTCACAAAAGATATATATGTACCATTTCTTGAAAATTTCCCAGAAAATGCATGCAGCCACGTCTGTTGCGCAAACCAAAAAGAACGAAGGAAGGGGGTGAGGGGGCTGGAGATGAAAATCAGCGTGGAACTGTTATTGGTTTTCAACTGGTGGTCGGAGTTTTTTTTTTTATGCGAGCGAAGGGCGCTCTAAATTATCCTTTAGTGTTTTCGGCGGCAATTTTCGAAAGAGCAGAGTTTGTTTCTGTGGAGAGCGCCAACAACTTTATTACGTGATTCCAAATCCCTGACGGTGCTTGATGGCAGAGGGTCACGCGATGTGTGACGTCACGCACGTGATGGGGGGCATTCGAGGGTGTGAGAGTAATTATTTCTGGAAATGGAAGGGGATGTCCATATATTGTGGGAAAGAAAAGGAAATTAAAAGGGTAGTTAATAAATTAGGAAGGACTTTGTGGTTTAATTGCATGTTGAAACTCGACCATGATTTGACGCGGCCTGGTGGCCAATTGGCCTACGCTCTGGCCTTTGGTACCACAGTCCTCAGGTTCGAATCCTGCCGGTGACATGAAGTTTTATGAGTGGTTCGTAACCCAGGTTAAACTACTGGTCACGGTCTACTTAGCCCAAAATGTGCACAAGATGACCATAAAGCGACAAACCAAATAAAACCAATCCTTATTGGCGCGTGGGGACTGATGGCCAATTGGCTAACGCTCCTTTCCTTTGGTACCATAGCCTTCAGGTTCGATTCCTGGCGTGGTATGAATGTTTGCCAGTGGTTCGGAATCCACGTTAAACTATAGATCCTGGACTTATTAGCTCAAAGTGTGCATAAAAGGGCCATAGAGTGACATACCAAATCTTCATTGGTGCAATAAGAACATGGTAGGCCAAGGCCGTCTCTCTGCTGGCAAATTTCCAGACAGGAGATGTTTTCTTTTTGCTTGGTGAGGTTGTAAGCCATCCGCCAAACGCTCTACAATCGTATTAGACTAGGATCTACGTTTTAAAATGGATTCCGACCCACTACAAACATCCATGTCACCGCCGAAACTCGTAAACGACGATACACACTTGGCTGAAAAGCAGCTGCTGCTTTTTTATGGAAAATCATCTCCAGATGAAGAAGATATTGGTGAATCGGACAGGGACGTATGATTGTAGTGTTGCTTGTTCCTTGTTGTGCTGATTTTTGCACGTATACGTATGTCAATATTTACGATCATTAACGAGGCTCAGTTCGACAATGGATATGATAATTCTGGAGAATGTCCTTTTACCATCTAGAGGAGAAAAGATTCCTCCCTTCTAGGTGGGAACCTCAAATTCGACTCTTCAGAAATGGTTCTGTCTAATTGATATTCTAAACATTTATGCTATTGTGAATGTAAAGGAATTGAAAGGATATTGTTTAAAATATATAGAAATATATAACAATCAATAATGCATGAAATAACAAAAAAATAGTAACATTAGAACTTCTGTGGCACAATATCCCCCGCATCATTTCCAAAACTGTTGAGGGGCAAAGGAACTCGAAGCAGAATGGGTTAAAAATTGTGGTGACAAAAATATGGATGCAGTGTAACATATCCTATGTGAATGCAAAATATGATGGCCTTTTTGCCGTTCTAGTGACCAAGGATTCAAGGCAAAGTGCTCCGTATTTAGGTATAATAACAACAAATCCTGTAAAAAAATAAGGAAATGGTTTGAGTTTTCCGTGTAAGGAAATGATTTGAGAAACTTTTATAAATAGTTGCACAAATCACAGAGGCACATTTTAAGTCACAGTACTGATATTTGAGTACAACAACTCCTTTAATTTCTTCATCATCATCATCAGTGGCGCAACAGCCCTTTGGTGGGCCAAAGACGTCTGCCTGCTGGCAGATTTCTAGATAAGAGATGTTTTAAATATTTTTTCGGGGTAGGGTTGTCAGTACTACGCCCAACGCTCTACAGCCATATTAGACCGGGACCTACTGTTTAAAGGGGATTTCGAACCACTACAAACATCCATGGCACCGGCCGGACTCCGAAACTTGTGGCAGCGAGCGCCAGTCACTCGGCCATTCAGCCGTCCTTTAATTTCTTAGTGTAGAAAAATGATTTGAGAAACCTGTGCAAATAGTTTTCAAACTATGATGGCACATTTTAAGTCACAGTGGTTCGATATTCACATTTTGTTACAATAAAAATTAAAAACAATAAAAAAACAAAAACTAATTAAAAATGGCCAGAAAACTTTTCGATATTGATAGAGGACAGTCAACATTATTTTATATTGACAGAGTCGTCATAAGGCTGCAATAAATCATACTGAACAACCGGCAGAATAACAAGAGTTCTTAACACATTTTGCCATTAAGATGAAGACCATATAATATTTTTAAATGCTTAAAATTAAAATCAAAAGAATTCAGTTATTTAAAATATAATTAACGAAATTAGTTTCAACCATAACATATAGGATTTTTCCTATCTGCAATAAATAGTGATAAAATTTATAAAATAGAGAATTATTTGGGGCCTGATGGCTGAGTGATTAGCTCTCAGTGCCACGGGTTTCGGATTCAGGTCCCGGAGGTATCATGAATGATTGTAGTGGTTCGGAATACACTTTAAATGTCAGTCCTACTCCCCAGTCTAATATGACTCTTTGGAGTAGGGCTGACAAACCGTTAAAAAAACATCCCATGTTTGGAAAAATTATTAACAATAGGCTGGCGACCTTTGCCCACCATGGAGATGTTGCGTCAATAAAGAAGAATGGTTTTGGTTTGTCGCTCTAAGGTAATTTTCTGCACACTTTGGGCTAATTAGACCGGGAGCCACAGTTTAACGAACTACTAACAAATATTCATGCCACCTCCAAGATTCGAACCTGAAGCCTGTAGTACCGACGGCCAAAGCGCCAGCCAATTGATCATCAGACCACAAAAGATGGTGGTAATTTGAATTTTATAGCCAACAACTTGCCGAATTTACGAATACTGATGTTCATAAAATTGTTATGTGATAGAAAAGAATCATACTAATTCACAATTAACGATATATAATTTAACTATATACAATTACCGATATTATAATTTATTGTATAAATATATTTAAGATCGTTTGAAGATTCTATTATAGGTTAGTGAAAATAAAAATAATAATTATTTTTCTCATTCATGCCTCGGGAATTACTGGAACTAGCTCTCGAGTTTCCGAGGAGAGGATTTGTGGATTTCTGTCAGGATCTGATAGGTTCAGTCCATACACAAGAGAAAAGTATAAAGGAAGAGAAATGCCCCCATAGAAAGGCAGTTAAAATCCAAAGGAAACTTCCTTGGATGTTCGAGGTCTCGGACCAGGGGTTCTTTGAACAAGAATAAGAAAAAAAATTATAATTATCTCTATTTCCACTGACCTATAATGGAATTTTAGTTACTTATAATGAAAATTGGTGCCTGATGGCCGAGTGACAAACGCTCTGGTGCTCGGTGTCACAGGGTTTCTGGTTCAAATAACGGCGGGGCCATGGATGTTGGTCGTGGTTTCAAATCCCTTTTAGACAGTAGGTCCATGTCTAATAGGACTGTAGAGCGTTGGACATAGGGCTGATAACCCTACCCATAAAAAGAAAACATCTCCGGTCTAGAAATCTGCCAGTAGGTAGACAGCTTCGGCTCACTGTTGGGCTATTGCACCAATGAAGAAGAAGAAGAAGAATGAAAATTTATGAAAAAGGAATACAAGTAAATGATAATCGATTTCATAGCCTCTTTCTCGTCTTCCAACCGCCCTTCTATTGGCGTTCCTTTTAGCCAAACCATCATTGGACAGTTGGACATTGAGGAAAATATCATTCCATTAATTGCTTATTTTTTAAGACTTCATTCCCTAACAGTTCAGAAACACCTAACTTGATAAAACGCATTTTTAAACTATTTAGCTCTAAATACATTTTTTAAAAGTAAAATATACACTTTGGGAACTCTTAGCCACGGGTGATTGATAATCGCTGCAAGAGGGGAAACGTAACGATTATCTTCCCTATCTAGTGGAGGAATTTCATCAGATTGGAATTGGATGAGGCAAGAACACATTTAAAATCATCATGAATTTGGAATCATTAAAAATCATCAAGAATTTGGAATCATTAAAAATCATCAAGAATTTAGAATCATTAAAAATCATCAAGAATTTGGAATCATTAAAAATCATCAAGAATTTGGAATCATTAAAAATCATCAAGAATTTGGAATCATTAAAAATCATCAAGAATTTGGAATCATTAAAAATCATCAAGAATTTGGAATCATTAAAAATCATCAAGAATTTGGAATCATTTAAAATCATCAAGAATTTGGAATCATTTAAAATCATCAAGAATTTGGAATCATTTAAAATCATCAAGAATTTGGAATCATTTAAAATCATCAAGAATTTGGAATCATTAAAAATCATCAAGAATTTGGAATCATTAAAAATCATCAAGAATTTGGAATCATTAAAAATCATCAAGAATTTGGAATCATTTAAAATCATCAAGAATTTGGAATCAAGAATCATCAAGAATTTGGAATCATAAAAAATTTGGGATCTAGAATCATCAAAAATTTGGGATCTAGAATCATCAAAAATTTGGAATCGTTATAAATAGATTTGAAAATTAGAGTATAAACAGATTACAGATTTTTATAGATTTATAAGCAAGTTGTGTGTGTTCTCAGATGTTGTTGTGTTAATTGTGTTAAAATAAAATATGGAAAAAGTAAATTGGAGTCCTATTTGAAAGGACAGTATATGAACAAATACCTCAGCCGTGATAGTTCATGCCATATATCTTATAGAGGGACCAACTAGCCGAAAGCATGATACAGAAAAATGCAATTAAGATTCACTTTTACCATTTTGTCGATTTTCATTTACTTTAAAGACTTGCTTTCGTTTAGTTTTAATTCTAATAAAAAATAATTGCATCAAAACTGCAGCAGGATTGGTGAAGGATTATTACTAGAAAAAAGAGTGAAAAATTATTATTAACGATATACAATTATTAGATGTATAGCATCATATAAACATCTTCATTAGATTTAGATAAACAGAAAATTTTTGGTATCAATTAAATTAGATTTTATAGATTATTAAATTAAGAATTAATAAAAGTTATATTAAATTAGACTTAATATGATGTATCCTGCATTAGAAAAAATTTGTGAACATGTTATTAGAGTATAATTTTCAGTTAAAAAAACTGAAGAATATTTATATTTGGCGGTTAATGTTAAATCTTCAGCGTATCTATTGCATAAGGGAGGGCTGACCTTAGATTAAGTGTTTGGCATTAGAAAATATTAAGCAATGTGTTATTGTTACATATTTTTTTCTGTTAAAAATCTGAAGAATATTAATATTTGGCGGATTGTTTTGGCGACTAAAGTTATATCTTCAATGTATTTATTGCACAAGAGCGAAGGATCATAGATTAAGAATAAGATTAGAATAAGAATAATCTTAACATATTTTGCTCACTCTCTGGGTAATGTTGAATTTGTAACATATATGCTGCATCACTGGCGAAGGACTTAGTATGAAGTTTTTTGCATTATAAACCATTTGGTAACATATTATTATTCTGTCATTTTCAGTTAAAAAACTGCAGAATATTTACGTTTGGCGGACTTTTTGGTGTCTAATATAAAATCTTCAACGTATTTATTGCATAAAGAAGAAATATTTGCAACATGTTATTGTGTAATTTTCAGTAAAATATCTGAAGAATATTTATATTTGGCTGACATTTTGGCGTCTAATATTAAATCTGCAACCTATTTATTGCATAAAGAAGAAACATTTGCAACATGTGTAATTTTGCATTGTGTAATTTTCAGTTAAAAATCTGAAGAATATTTATATTTGACGGGCTTTATTGGCGACTAATGTTAAATCTTCAATGTTTTTATTGCACAAAAGGTGAATGATCTTAGAGTAAATATTTTAGAAAACATTAAGCATCATGTTGCTGTTACTTACTTTTTCAGTTATAACATACAAATAATACCATTTTCCTCCACAAAATTAGCTGATTAAAGGACAGAAACCACCTTATCCAGTCTTACGAAATTAAAAAAACCAGTAAATGGTTAAAAAGTGTTTAACCCACTCTAGGTAAAGGTGCAGCCCAATTCATCACCGTCCCGACACAGACAGCAATAACATCCAGGCTATCTCGAAACTCACCATCTCTCTCTCCCGAAACCCCACCGACTTAATTGTATTAAAAATCCCCACCCGGTGTTGGAGCGAAACCCCGCTGACCACGGTCCAAATCTCTCACGGACCTTGAAATACGATATTTATTGCATACGAGGCGAATGGCATTAGGTTAAGTGTTTGGCATTAAAAAACATTAAATATAATACTGTTGCATAATTTTTAGTTATGCTGAAATTAAAAAAATTAAAAATAAATTAAGTTTAAAATAATAGCTTAAATTATAATAGCTTAATAAGTTATGCTTAAAATTAAATTATAAATAAAAATTAACTTAAATATTCTTAACCTGCCTTGCTGACTCTGTGGGTAGTGTTGAATCTGTAACATATTTGCTACATCAGTGGTGGATGACTTAATATGAACTTCCTTTCATTAGAAAATATTTGGCAACATGTTATTAATATATAATTTTCAGTTAAAAATCTGAAGAATATTTATATTTGGCTGACTTTTTGGCGACTAATGTTAAATCTTTAACTTAATCTAAGGTCATTCGCATCTTATGCAATAGATAAGTGTTTGGCATTAGAAAACATTAAAAAATCTATATTATTGTCGCATAATTTTCAGTTATAAACGTTGATAAAGATGTACTCACTATGTTATGCTCCCTCTCTGGATAATGTTGAATCGGTAACAGATCTGCTGCATCAGTGGCGAATGACTTAATACGAAATACCCTATATTAGAAAACATTGGGCGAAATGTTATTATTATGCAATTTTCTGTTAAAAATCTGAAGTATATTCATTTTGGCGGACTTTTTTTGGCGATTAATGTTAAATCTTCAACGTATCTAATGAATTAGAAGTGAATGGCCTTAGTTTAAGTGTTTGGCATTAGTAAACACTAAACAACATGTTATTGTTGCATAATTTTCCGTTAAAAATTTGAAGAATATTCTTAATATGATTTTCTGACTCTGTGGGTATTGGTGAAACAATAACATATCTGCTTCATCAGTAGCGAATGACTTGATATGAGGTTATCTGCATTAAAAAACATTTGCCAGCATTGTGTATATTTGGTGGACCTTTTGGCGTCTAATGGTAAATCTTTAATGTACTTATTGCATAAGAGGCGAATGACTTTAGATTAAATGTTTGGCAATCGAAAACACTAAAAAAGCATATTATTGTTGAATAATTTTTAATTAAAAATCTGAATAATATTTATGTCAATGTATTTATTGCATAAGAAACGAATAACCTTAGATTACGAGTTTGCTAATAGAAAACCTCAAGCAATATATTGTTACATATTTTTTCAGTCATAATACACAAAGAATATTTTTTTTCTCCACAAAATTAGTTGGTTAAAGGATAGAAAACACCCCATCCTGTCTGTAAACCAGTAAAAATAGTAAACGGTTAAAAAAGTGTTTAACCCACTCCAAGCAAAGGTGCGCCCCAATTCATCACCGTCCCGATACGGACAGCAATTACAACCAGGTTATCTCGAAATTCACCATCTCTCTCTCTCTCCCAAAAAGCCCAAAGCCCACCGACTTAATTGTATTAAAAATTCCCACCCGGTGTTGGAGCGAAACCCCGCTGACCACGGTCCAAATCTATCACGGACCTTGAAATATGATATTTATTACATAAGAGCCGAATGACATTAGACTAAATGTTTGGCAATCGAAAACACTGAAAAGCATATCGTTGTTGAATAACTTTCAGTTAAAAATCTGAATAATATTCTTAACATGTACTGCTGACTCTTTGGGTAATGTTGAATTTGTAACATATGTGCTACATCAGTGGTGGATGACTTAATATGAAGTTCTTTTCATTAGAAAACATTTGGAAACATGTTATTATTGTATCATTTTCAGTTAAAATTCCGAAGAATATTTATATCTGGCGAACTTTTTTGGCGGCTAATGTTAAATCTTCAAATTGTATAAAAGGCGAATGACCTTAGATTTACTGTTCGGTATTAGAAAACATTAAGCAGCATATTGTTGTTACATATTTTTTCACTTAAAAAACTGAAGAATATTTATATTTGGCGGGCTGTATGGTGGCTAATGTTAAATCTTCAATATATCCATTTCATTCGAGACAAATGATCATAGGTTAAGTGTTTGACATAAAAAATTAAGCAATATGTTGTTGTTACATATATCTTTAGTCATAATACACAAAGAATATTTTTTTACTCCACAAAATTAGTTGGTTAAAAGATAGATCCTTACACCCTATCCAACGAAATAAAAAAAATAAAAAACAGTAAACGGTTAAAAAGTGTTTAACCCACTCTTAGTACAGGTGCAGCCCAATTCATCACCGTCCCGACACGGACAGCAATTACATCCTACAGGCTATCTCGAAATTCACCATCTCTCTCCCAAAAAGCCCACCGACTTAATTGTATTAAAAATCCCCACCCGGACTGCAAGCGAAACCCCGCTGACCACGGTCCAAATCTATCACGGACCTTGAAATATGATATTTTTACGTGCTGGGCGGTTCCCCCTTTTGGACAGAATTCTCATTTCCCGACGTGTCAGGAGAGAGGGGTGGCAAATAAGTAATCACACTGTCACAGCCCCACGGATACCGCCGGACAAGTGTTAAACTTAGAGGCGCGTGCACGCTAGCGCAGGCCCGGCCGCAATCAATTATTTCTTAAGTCCCTGGGACTTATGGCCGCGTCCAGGTGTCACAAACTCCAGCGACGGTGGCTGGGCCTGTAGCTTTTTTTTTATTATTGCAAGGGCCACCCTGGAGGTGAGGACCGAAGCGTTGTTTTAAAGGGGTTGATGGCGGAGGAGTGATTAGTCAATGTCAGTTGGGTCCTTTGGGGTTGCTAATTTTAGGGCTGGCTGCAGTTGCAAACGTGTGTGCTAGGACTGTGATGTAGGAATATGCATGTAGAACAGAAACGTAAACGTGAGGTTGTTACAATGTGATATAAACTACCATAACAGCACGCATAAGAAGAATTTTGGACACTCTTATGTTTTTTTATTGTAAAGTTTAGGAATTGGAATGATAGTTTTTGTTCCCTTATAGGCTAATATGAGGCCTGATGTCCGAGTGACTAGCGTTCTGGTGCTCGCTGTCATAGGTTTCGGATTCGAGTCCCAGCGGTACAATGAATGTTTGTAGTGGTTTGGAATCCACTTGAGGCCATAGATCCTGCTCTAGTATGACTATTCCGTAAAGAGAGAAACATCTCCCGTCTCGAAAATTCCTTGCCTTAATGTATTGTTCCACCATGGGGCTGTTACACCAATGGCGAAGAATATAAATTGGCTAATGAAAGAATAGAAATTGTATTGTTTTAAAATGTTATAAATCTTGACGAGGTCATTGACTATTAGAATAAGTGAATCAGCGGTATACATGGGAAAACTTCTAGACGATTACGATACTATACAAATACGGCATTAACAGGGTTCTACTCCAACTTGTGATAAATACTGAGTCTGTATTTTTGTCCTGTCTATAGATCTATCGTATTTGTTCTCAGCTTAGATAAGAGCTTTCCATAATATCAAGTTAAGGTAAAGCTTCTTTAGTTGAAAACACCTATGGGCTGTCCAATAGGCTACTCTAACCATGGCTGATAGGAATTTTAGTAATGTGTTATGTCATCGTCGAGGTGGTAATTGGAAATGCCAATTTATTTACCTTATGATCTACAAAACTAATACCAAATTCTTTTAAGAAGAATTTCTCTTTATTTAAATCAATAAGACGTTCTCAATGTATTAACTTTTCTTGATCTATAGATTTGTGTCAGTTTTCTGGTTAGATAAGGGTGCTTTAGATTCGGTTACATTTGGATTGATTTCTGAATTTCAAAATAAATACATTTCGAATAGATGTTCTTATTACGAAACTCAATGTGCTCTAGTTCACATGTTAACACTTACTAAAAGAAATTCTTTTCTTCAGTTCCAATTATTAAATTAAATAATTGATACTGTAAGAAGATTGATGCTCGGGGAAAATTATTCCTTTGCGAAATGTGCTTTGATTTAAAACAGAGATGTAAATATTGTGCTTTAGAGATGCATGATGCTGTCTATTGATTTTTGTTGGTGTCCATTTCATAATATATTTTTATAACTCTAATAAAGTTTGTCCAATTTTAAAAACTGCAAAAAAACAGAACAATATATGTATGTTAAACCGAATATGTATGTGTTTATTTGCAAAGTTATACAACGTCTTACGCGGATTCCTCGGTTTGACTGAGTGACTTCGGGGAATTACTGTGATAAGAAATATAAAATTTAATTAAAACTGAAATACATTTTTTTCTTCTAAAGGTATTTGTTAGTTCTTCGTCTGAGTTAAATAAAATGTATATGTGTTTGGTTTGTTTGCTTAACTTCGGGGAATTACTTAATTCTATTATAATTTACAGCATAGAACTGGTATAAGAAATGCAAGAATTTCTTCTAAACTACAGTTTTTGTTAGTCCTTAATCTCAATTAAACCAAATGTTTATGTGTTTATATGCAAAGTTGTATCCCGATTTACGCGAATTCTACTTACTACTACTTTACTTATTACTACTCTACTACTTATGTACTATTACTACTACTACTACTACTACTACTTAAGTACTTATTTATTACTACTATTACTAATACTTATGTACTTATTACTACTACTTATTTCCACTTATATTACTTAATACTACACAATTTCCGTCGGTCTCACCTATCCTGTAACTTAAAGGTATTACTGCTATTCAATTATCATTTATAACACAGTTTAATAAAGTGCTTTTTTTAGACTTTGGTCCCAATTAAACAAAATATACATGTATTTATTTGCAAAGTTGTATCCCGACTTACGCGACTTTCGCCGGGCTGACCTATTGCGCAACTTCGAGGTATCACTGCAATTCAGTTCTCATTTATAACATAATTTAATATAAAATTTTTGTTTGACGTTTGTACCAATTAAACAAAATGTATATGTATTTATATGCGAAGTTCTACCCCGACTTACCCGATTTTTGTCGGGTAGTACTGTAATTCAATTGTCATTTATAACACAGTGTAATAAAATTATTTTTGTTACACTTTGATATCAATTAAACAAATCTACATGCATTTATTTGCAAAATTGTATTCCGACTTCGTGGATCTCACCTATTGTGCAACTATGAGTTATTAGTTAATTAGTAATATTAATTTATTAGTAATTCAGTTATCATTTATAACACAGTTTAATAAAGTTGTTTTTGTTAGATCTTGGTACCAATTAAACAAAATCTACATGTAATTATTTGCAAAATTGTATCCCGACTTAAGCAATTTGTGTCGGCCGCACCTTTGAGGTATTACTCTAATTCAGTTATCATTTATAACACAGTGTAATAAAATTATTTTTGTTACACTTTGGTATCAATTAAACAAAATCTACATGCATTTATTTGCAAAGTTGTATTCCGACTTCGTCTATATCACCTATTGTGCAACTATGAGTTATTAGTTAATTAGTAATATTAATTTATTAGTAATTCAGTTATCATTTATAACACAGTTTAATAAAGTTGTTTTTGTTAGATCTTGGTACCAATTAAACAAAATCTACATGTATTTATTTGCAAAATTGTATTCCGACTTCGTCGATCTCACCTATTGTGCAACTATGAGTTATTAGTTAATTAGTAATATTAATTTATTAGTAATTCAGTTATCATTTATAACACAGTTTAATAAAGTTGTTTTTGTTAGATCTTGGTACCAATTAAACAAAATCTACATGTAATTATTTGCAAAATTGTATCCCGACTTAAGCAATTTGTGTCGGCCGCACCTTGAGGTATTACTCTAATTCAGTTATCATTTATAACACAGTGTAATAAAATTATTTTTGTTACACTTTGGTATCAATTAAACAAAATCTACATGCATTTATTTGCAAAGTTGTATTCCGACTTCGTCTATATCACCTATTGTGCAACTATGAGTTATTAGTTAATTAGTAATATTAATTTATTAGTAATTCAGTTATCATTTATAACACAGTTTAATAAAGTTGTTTTTGTTAGATCTTGGTACCAATTAAACAAAATCTACATGTATTTATTTGCAAAATTGTATTCCGACTTCGTCGATCTCACCTATTGTGCAACTATGAGTTATTAGTTAATTAGTAATATTAATTTATTAGTAATTCAGTTATCATTTATAACACAGTTTAATAAAGTTGTTTTTGTTAGATCTTGGTACCAATTAAACAAAATCTACATGTAATTATTTGCAAAATTGTATTCCGACTTACGCAATTTGTGTCGGCCCCACCTTTGAGGTATTACTCTAATTCAGTTATCATTTATAACACAGTGTAATAAAATTATTTTTGTTACACTTTGGTCCCAATTAAACAAAATCTACATGTATTTATTTGCCAAATTGTATTCCGACTTCGTCGATCTCACCTATTGTGCAACTATGAGTTATTAATTAATTAGTAATATTAATTTATTAGTAATTCAGTTATCATTTATAACACAGTTTAATAAAGTTGTTTTTGTTAGATCTTGGTACCAATTAAACAAAATCTACATGTATTTATTTGCCAAATTGTATTCCGACTTCGTCGATCTCACCTATTGTGCAACTATGAGTTATTAATTAATTAGTAATATTAATTTATTAGTAATTCAGTTATCATTTATAACACAGTTTAATAAAGTTGTTTTTGTTAGATCTTGGTACCAATTAAACAAAATCTACATGTAATTATTTGCAAAATTGTATCCCGATTTACGCAATTTGTGTCGGCCCCACCTTTGAGGTATTACTCTAATTCAGTTATCATTTATAACACAGTGTAATAAAATTGTTTTTGTTTGGTACCAATTAAACAAAATCTACATGCATTTATTTTCAAAGTTGTATCTGTATCCCGACATACGCGATTTTCGTCGGTCACGGCTATTGTGCAACTTCGAGGCTATAACTATAATTTTGTTATCATTTATGGCATACACTGACATAGGAAATGATATATTTAATTAAAAATCTCTGAAAATATAAATAAGATATATTTCTTATTATCTAAGCCCACCGAACCTTCCGATCTAAATCAAATAGAAAAAAAATTAATTGGATTTTTTTTCATTTCCGTCAAAGCTCCAAAATGATGTTTCATTTCTTGGCCATCTGCAAACAAGAAATCGGCGTTGAAAAAAGATGAATCAATTCATATTTTCCATTTCTTTCGAACAATGCAAAAACCAAACTACCGCGGCTCGTCAAAGCGCAACTGTTTATCCCTTCCTGTCCTGTAGCATATCATTAATCCAAACCTCGGGAACCCTGACACACAAATATGTCCTTCAAGGATCCGAAGACATGATACGATTCTTGTCACAGAGAGACGATAGCTTACAAAGGCCGGTAATTACATCACAGTGCATGACACAAAATGAATGGAAAACACTTGGTGAGATGTAATTAAACCGTGGTACTCGCAAAATAGTGTAGTAATTATGTAGAAGACAGCGTAAACAACTCGACGGATCAAGTCTTGATGAGGAAAGTACATATGATGTAAAGATATATGTAATGATTTGATGTTGGCGTTGAAAAAACAGACGTAATTTGATTGATATCTGAGGACCGATCAAATCTGAAATGAAGTTGTTTATTGTTTTCAGTTAATCAGCTTTTTGTAATTAGCATTTCTGTCCATGGTTATAGTCTAATTATCTTACCGAACTGAAGATTGGATGGGTTTAATATGAAATTAAATTATTCTCGTTATTTATAATAATAAGTCGTTTTTATTAGTATTTACATTTAAAATGGGTGCGCAGAAGATCTACCTCCCCGTGGTGCACCTGGTAACACTTTTTAGTGGCTAAAAGATCTGCAACTTGGCATTATTGTTAGTTGAATGAACTCTGTTTCAGCATGTTTCGTTGCATTTGTTGTATTATTTTGTTGTTGCTGTATGTTTTTTTTTTTTTTTTTTTTCGTTGTTCCTTTTTTGCTCTAACTGTTCATAATCTGCCATTGGATTGGAAATAAAAAAATAAAAATAAAAACATTTAAAATCGCTATTTGTTTGAGATGTTAAAATATTCTTCCTTCTCAGATGTGCGATTGTTAAGATTGTATTACAATTGCATATCACCCCAATTCAAAAATTAAATCTTAATAATAAATAATCAATCCCTTTTATAAATATATCATCATCATCATCATCATTAGCGCAACAGTAGGAGAGCATGCAGTTGAATGAGTATGTCGCCAATTTGAGAACATGCCTTTGTACAAAATGCGCGCAATTTAATTATAATAAAATCCTCATACTTGGGAAAGCATATTTACGAAAATTCCGTATATGCCATCCACTAACAGAGAAATCTTAGAAATTCCTTCTTAATTTTGAATATCCAGTATTGCTTGGTATTTAATAATCACTATATTATTAATAAATGTAGTAAATAAATTTTCTTGTACAAAAACGTAATGGCTTACGTAATTAATCTATCAAGTAATTTTTTTTTAATATTCATTCTTTCATTCAAAAATTTAGAAAAGTTATGCCTTGAATGAGTATGCCACCAGTATGATAACGTGCCATTGGACAAAATGTGAGCAATTCATTTATAATTAAACGCCATACTTGGGAAAGCATATTTACGATAATTAAGTATATGCTATTCACTAACAGAAAAATGTAAAATTTATTTTTAACTTTGAATATTCGGTATTGTGTGGTACTTAACAATCAATATATTAATAACCAATGTATTAAACAAATGTTCTTGTACTAAAATGGCATACGTTATTAGCATGCCAAATATTTTTTTTTAAATATTCATTCCCTCATACAAAAATTTAGCAAAATAATGCCATTGAATAAATATGCCACCAGTATGAGAACATGCCGTTGAACAAAATGCGATCAATTTATTTATAATAAGAATCTCATACTTGGGAAAGTATATTGACGAACATATCCGTACATGCCATTCATTCACTAACAGGAGAATCTAAAAATTTCCATTCTAATTTTGAATAGCCAGTAATGTCTGGTGCATACTAATCAATAAATTAAATATATTATTAATCAATACATTAAAAAATTTCCTTGTACGAAAACGTAATGGCATACTTAATTAGCATGTCAAATAATTTTCGTTTTTCAACATTCATTTCTTCATTCAAAAATTTAAAAAAATTATGCCGTTAAAAGAGTATGCCACCAGTATGAGAACATGCCGTTAAACAGAATGTGAGCAATTTATTTATAATAAAAAACCTCATACTTGGAGAAGTATATTTACGAAATCCTGTCCATGATTACTATACTGTGCTGAGTGGTACATAATAATTAATATACTAAATATATTATTAATCAATATATCAAACAAATTTTCTTGTACATAAACGTAATGACATTTCTAATTAACATATTAAGCATTTTTAATACGCTTTTATTAGTTACACCTGTGTGTTTGTTTGTATGTATGTAACTGACTCTTTGGGCTCGATTTTGCACTACTTTAAGCGATCCGATTTAATTTAAACGTTTTAAACTTGTCAAGGACCAACGACACTAAAATATTTTGATAAGTTTATTATCTCATCATGATTAGGGTCGCCAGGATTAGCGATTAAAACACACAGCCTTTGAAAAGTCATCTTGATCGGCGCATAATTTTTCCCCTGGAGATCAGTTTCTCCTCATACACACTATTTAAGCTGCAAAGAAACATTTACAGTCATCTTTCAGACATTCAAACCTATGTGGGACAGCGGCACAACGGATAACGCGCCTGATTAGGAGATTCCCTGTTCGAATCCTGGCTGGCTCGACATATTCGCATTTAGCCTTTGTTTTACTCACAATTAAATCCTTGTAAGAACCAGTCCTCCGTACCGGGACCTCATTTAATTATTATAGTTTAAAAACACTAAACAACATGCTTTTAGAGTTAATCAAACTAAAAAGTAAAAAATAATTGTCAACATAAGAATAAAGTGACTGGAGAGAAAATGAATGTCACTGTTCTAAAAGCGTGGGGTGCTTTGTATGACATTTTTAAACTAACTCTTCATTTCGGAATGAAACTAGTGAAAAATTATAACGATTGATATCGAGCACCCCACGCTTTTAGAACAGTGACATTCATTTCATTCTCATGTTAACAATTATTTTTTACTTTTTAGATTGATTAACTCTAAAAGCGTGTTTTATAGTTTTTTTAAACTATTAATTTATTTTATCATTCATACTTTAATTAAAAAATTTAGAAAAATAATGTCGTTGAATGAGTGACAATAGGAGCCACAATAGGAGAACATGTCGTTGAACAAAATGTAAGCAATTTATTTATAATATATACCTCATTTACGGAAATTATGTGCATGCCATTCACTAACAGAGAAATGTAAGAATTTTCTTTTTTAATTTTGAATATTCGCTATTGCGTGGTATATAATTATCAATATACTAAATATTTTACTATCAATAGATTATTAATCATTGTATTAAACAAATTTTCATATAAAAAACGTAATGGCATACGTAATTAACATGTCAAGTAATTATTGTTTTTTAACATTCAATCCTTCATTAAAAAATTTAGAAAAATTATGACGTTGAATGAGTATGTCGCCCGTATGAGAGAAGATGTCGTTGAATGAATATGCCGCCAGTATGAGAAGACGTCGTTGAAGGAATATGCTGCCAGTATGAGATGTCGTTGAATGCCGCCAGTATGAGAAGATGTCGTTGAATGAATATGTCGTCAGTATGAGAACATGCCGTTTATTGAATATGCCGAAATTATGAGAACACGCCGTTGAATGAATATTCCTCCAGTATGAGAACATGCCGTTGAATAAAATGTGAGCAGTTTATTTATAATAAAACCTCATACTTGGGAAAGTATATTTACAAATATTCCAGTATATGGCATTGACTAACAGAAAAATATAAGGACTTCCTTTTTAATTTTGAATATTCAGTATTCCACAGAATAGTCAATATATTAAATATTTTATTCTAAATATATTATTAATTAATGTATTAAACAAGTTTTCTTGCACGAAAACGTAATGATATAAGTAATTAACAAGTCAAGTAACTTTTGTTTTTTAACAAATATTTATTCATTCATTAAAAATATTTTTAAAAAACTAGCTAATCATTTATTAATCACAAAAATTTCCATTCATTAAAAGATTCACTTTATAATCTCAAAAATTATTGAATGGTAATTTCAAATTATAAAATCACATATATTTTTTTTTCCTAAATTTATCCACAAATAAAAATTTTTAAAAACTAACATGAGTGTTAATTCATTAAAATTTAATTCAACTTCAATTCTGATAAAAATCACCAAAAACTTCTAGTAACAAATCAATTAAAGAAGTTTCTAATTTTATTTCAAATAAAACATAAATTTAACCATAAATCTTTGAAATGTTAATGAAAAATAGTAACCACAGTTCAATGCTACGTGTCTTTTCAATGAAAACCAACCTTGATATTTTTGAATTTAATTAATTCGCCTTCATTCATAAGAAGATCTTTAATTAAATTACAGGAGTAATTATAATAAAATTGTAATACAAAAAAAGAACGAACTCAGACAAGGTCGTGAATTGAAATAAATATTTCTGACTGAAATTTTTAAATTTTAATTGAAAGTAATATATTTTCTAAACAGTTAATTTTTCCGTAATCACAAAACTTCAAAAAAAGAAATAATGCTAAATAAATAAAAAAAAATTATACCAGACATTCATTAACAGTAGGTACCAACCGTAAGTAATAACCAAACCTTAATTGTAAAATTTTAATTAAAGGTATTTTTTAATGAAGTTTTTCAATAGTTCAGTGACTTAGAAAGTAAATTAGGTTTTTTATTTGTTTTAAAGAAACCACAAACAATCAGGTGTAATAACTTTTCCTATAAATTAAGCACCTCTACATACTACGGATAATTTTCACATCAAAGAGAAAAAGTTTCATTAATTTTAATTAGAAAGTTTTACTTGAATAACTAACAGCTGTTAGAATTTTAATTGGTTTTTCTACTTTAGTTTGTTTTTAATTTCCTTTTTTGCTTTGTTTTGATTCTAATTGAATATTTTATGCATTGAATGAGTGGGATATAAAATAATGAAAAGCGTTCAATACATACAACCTGCAATTGTATGTACTCCAGTTTACTTTTATATGAACATTTACTGAAAAAAAATTAGAATGCAAAGGAAATATTAAGTGTCGAGTAGCAGTAGTGGAGTAGTAGTGAAGTGTCGAGTAGCAGTAGTGGAGTGGTAGTGAAGTGTCGAGTAGCAGTAGTGGAGTGGTAGTGAAGTGTCGAGTAGCAGTAGTGGAGTGGTATTGAAGTGTCGAGTAGCAGTAGTGGAGTGTCGTAGTGAAGTGTCGAGTAGCAGTAGTGGAGTGGTAGTGAAGTGTCGAGTAGCAGTAGTGGAGTGGTAGTGAAGTGTCGAGTAGCAGTAGTTCAGTGGTAGTGGTAGTGTATTAAAGTGTCGAGTTGAACAGTAAGCAGTAGTGGAGTAGTAGTGAAGTGTCGAGTAGCAGTAGTTCAGTGGTAGTGAAGTACTGGATAACAGTAGTTGCGTGGGGGTGAATTATTGATAGCAGTAGCTCAGTAGTGAAGTACTAAGTAGTAGTAAAGTATTGATAAACAATAGTTGAGCAACAGCAATTAGGTTGAACAGGGAATATCAGTAAAATAGTGAAATGTTGAGTAATAGTGAAGTATTGATTAGCAGTAATTGAGCAGGGAAGTATTGATTAGCAGTATTTGAGTAATGATGTGTTGAATAGCAGTGATTAGATAGTAGTGATATATTGAATAGTAAGTAGTTGAGCAGTGAAGTATTGATTAGCAGTAATTGAGTAGTGAAGTGTTGAATAGCAGTAAAATATTGATTAGCAGGGACTGAATAGTGAAGTGCTGAGTAGTAGTAAAGTATTGGTTAACAGTAGTTGAGTAGTAGTAAAGTATTGATAAACAATAGTTGAGTAACAGCAATTAGGTAGTCGAGATATTTTGAATAGCAGTAGTAAAATAGTGAAATGTTGAGTAATAGTGAAGTATTGATTAGCCATAACTGAACAGTGAAGTATTGATTAGCAGTAACAGTAGTTGAGTAGTAGTAAAGTATTGATAAACAGTAGTTGAGTAACAGCAATTAGGTAGTCGAGATATTTTGAATAGCAATAATAGAGTAGTGAAATGTTGAGTAATAGTGAAGTATTGATTAGTAGTAACTGAAAAGTAAAGTATTGATTAGCAGTAACTGAACAGTGAAGTATTGAAAAAAAGTAGATGAGTAGTAAAGTATTAAGTAGTAGTAATTAGATAGAAGTGAAATATTGAATAGAAGTAGTTGAGTAGTGAAATGTTGAGTAGTAGTGAATTATAGATTAGCAATAGCTGAATAGTGAAGTGTTGAATAATAGTGAAGTCTTGAATAGCAATAGTCCAGTGTTGGAAAGCAATAGTTGTAGTATTTGTGATAGTAGGTGCATAAAGTTAGTACATTATTTTTGTAGGTTATTTACTTGTAGCCATGTCTTTCATGCGTATATAATGTCGAAGGTTAGAGGTTGATGAATAAGAAACTCTTATTTATAATAAAAAAAGATTTCTATTAATTTCTCTAAAACCTCTTCCAATTTCAGTAAATAATCTTGAAGGAGCAATAAAAAAAGCAAAAGTTATTTCTACTCCAAAAATTAACTTCATAAGAAAGCAAAGCAAAAAGAAATAAAGGGATATACGCTCTTAGATGTTTTAAAAAATTTAACCCACACAAATTCAAAAATGCACCTATGAAATTCCTGGTAATGCATTCAAGTAAATTTGCATACACCAATTATGAAATATACGACGTTATCACCTATAATAAAAATTATTGCTGCTTCAGCAGATATTAATAAAAGCATAAATTTTAAACATGCGTTACTCGTAAATGTTGCGAAAATGTTATTATATCCACCCAATATCAAAGTTTTGCCAATAAACTATCCAATTCGTATTCATAGGCAATTCACCAATTCTGAAATCCACTCAACTGTTACTAGTAGTAAAAATTAGCACTTCCGAAGTCAATGCTACTTCTACAGACGAGTTTCACAAACGATGGAGCAATTGGTTTCGATGTCATTTCCACCCAATGTCAGGTTTTGCTTATATATTTATTATCTAGAATCCTGTACCCCTTCCCCACGTTTGTGCCAAATCGCCAAGTAAACAAACAAAATGGCCGCCGCTACAACATGAAGTTTAATTTCCATAGTGCGCAATTTGTAAATCCTTTTTTTACTCGTCATTAAATATATAAAATTCCTGATAATGAAGCCAATTTGTATTCGCCAATTATTTAATATACGGGGGCCTGATGGCCGAATGGCTAGCGCTCGGTACCACAGGTTTCGGGTTCGAGTCCCGGCGATGCCATGGATGTTTGTAGGGGTTCGGAATCCACTTTAAACCATAGGTGCCGGTCTAACATGATCGTATAGCATTGCGGAGCGGTATTATTACTCCGCGTCCGTACTTTATCTTCAAGCTACACGCACCTCCTGGGTAGTGCTAAGGGAGTAACATCGGTGCAGCTCTTGCCTTAAGGCATCAAAGACGATTGTCTCAGTTTTGACAGCTGCATTAGAACAAAAAATTATGAAATATACGAAGTTATATAAAAATAAATATAATATAATATAAAAATTAACACCTGGAGAAATCATTGCTGCTTCAACACATGTTCTTCAACAAAAACAAAAAATTCAAACATATGTTACTTGTAAATGATGCGCTTATGAAAGCTTATTTTTTTATTCACCATTAAATGACACCAAATTAGATCATTCATAGTCCACCCAGTATCAGAGTTTTGCCAATAAATTATCCATTTCATATTCATAGGCAATTCACCAATTCTGAAATCCACTCATCTGCTACTAGTAGCAAAAATTAGTACCTCCGATGTCAGTCCGATGTTGTAAACAGTCCGTTTTTTCCCGCGTTTAAATGTATAAAATTCCTGATAGTGAAGTCAGTTTGTATTCACCAATTATGAAATATACGAATTTTTACCTGTAATAAAAATTAACATATGAAAAAACCATTGCTGCTTCAACAGATGGTCTTTAACAAAAGCATAACATTTAAACCTATGCTACTCGAAAATTTAGTTTTAAATTAATTAAATTATTAATTATTAATTAATTAGTTTTAAACTTAATCATGGTAAAGATCTAGAATCCTGTATCCCTTCAGCAAGTTTGCGCCAAATCGCCAAGTAAACAAACAAACATGAAGTTTAACTTCCCCGGTGCGCTATTTGTAAGCAGTCTTTTTTTTTTAACTCGTCCTTAAATGTATAAAATTCCTGATAATGAAGCTAATTTGCATTCACCAATTATGAAATATACGAAGTTATTACAGGTAATAAAAATTAACAAATGAAATCATTTTTGCTTTAACAAATGGTCTTCATAAAAGCATAAAATTCAAACATTTGTTACTTGTAAATGCTGCAGCATCTTATATTTCACTCGCCATTAAATGAAGCCAAATTAAATCATTCGTAATCCACCCAGTATCAGAGTTTTGCCAATAAACTATCTAAATCGTATTCATAGGCAATTCACCAATTCTGAAATCCACTCAACTGCTACTAGTAGTAGTAGTAATAAAAATTAGCACTTCCGAAGTCAATGCTACTTATACAGGCTATCTTCAAAAACGATGGAACAATTAGTTTGATGTCATTTCCACCCAATATAAGTTTTTGCATATCAATTGTCTAGAATCCTGTACCCTTTCACCAAGTTCGCGCCAAATCGCCAAGTAAACAAACAAAATGGCCGTCGCTGCATCGTACGCAATTTGTAAGCAGTCCTTTTTTTTACTCGCCATTAAATGTATAAAATACCTGATAAGGAAGTCAAATCGCATTCACCAATTATGAAATATAATTTGTTAATTAATTGGTGAATGAATCAGGATTGGTATGAGTCAATTTGTTACTTTTTTACAGGTAATAAAAATTAACAAATGAAATCATTTTTGCTTTAACAAATGGTCTTCATAAAAGCATAAAATTTAAACATATGTTACTTGTAAATGCTGTAACACCTTATATTTTACTCGCCATTAAATGAAGCCAAATTAAATCATTCGTAATCCACCCAGTATCCGAGTTTTGCCAATAAACTATCCAATTTATATTCATAGGCAATTCACCAATTCTGAAATCCACTCACCTGCTACTAGTAGTAAAAATTAGCACTTCCGAAGTTATTGCTACTTCACTAACGATGAAGCAATTGGTTTGATATGATTTCCACCCAATATCAGGTTTTGCCAATAAAATTCCTTCTAATCATGGCCAATTCGTATTCGTCGGGCCATTTTGCAAATGCCGTTTGGTGCTCGCAATTAACACCTCGTAAGTTATCCGTCACGGTGACAGTGAAGCGGTGTGGGAGGAGGCGTTGAACGTGCGGGGTCACGTTTCGGAATTGGGACTCAGAGGGTGGCATCGGTTGGAATGGCAGCCCCCCACCAGCATCAAAACAACCGAGAATGCCATTTAACCTAATAACAACGCCATACCATCTCCAGATGCACATCAAACTTTTTTTGGATTCCTCCATTTTTTTCACTTGTTTGATGCTTCTTTTGCTATTTGTTATGAGTTTGAGGGAATTTTTTTTTTTTTCGATACTTGGTTTTTATAATATAAAACACCGAAAAATTGTTTAGATTTGTTCAAATTTGTAATATTAGAGAGTTTTTCCATACCGTATTTTGGACGTCCTTTATTTTTTCTCCCCAGCGCGCATGCTCGCAGGAAACATTGTTACAGATAAGCATGCGCAATTTCCTATGAGCATGCGCGCAAGAGAGAAAAAGCTAACGGACGTCCAAAATACGATATGCAAAAACTCTCTATTTTTTCGAAATGTAGAGGTTACCTTTCAGTATTTGGTTCAATAAAATTTGCTAATTTGTTTGCGCATTTATTTAGGGACACCAGTTCACTTCGCTATACAGTGTGGTAATTAGTGTAAATTAGTTAATACCAGATTCTATTTGTGTTAATGTTGTTGTAGTCACTGCTTCGTTGTAGTGCTTTTGGAGAGAAATACTGGATATCATACAGGATTTCCAAGCTAAGGGTGGATCTAAGTTCCAAAATCAACAAGAGATGTCTCGGACTGACCTACAAAATATTCCCACAATGCCTGACTCATAGTTCAGTGACAACATACGTAAGAGGCATGAAGAACGACAGAGGCTCGAATCCGTTGGGGACATTATTGTAGTCACTGCTTTTAGAAACGAGTAGATTCAACGGCGATTGTGACAATGTATTTAAAGTATCTCGTATCATAGTCTGGTAGTGCTGTACAAGTATCGCGGGTTGTATCCGATACAATACGTAACTGTGAGGAAATTACCCATACGAGATTCGTCCAAGGATGTAGTTGCATATTTCATTTACAGATTACGGCTTTATTATTGTTATAAAGTCTCTTCCTTTTTGTAAGTAGCTTTCTTGTATGCTAGATGCACATGCTGCTATCAGGATTATGTTTTGGACATTAAAAATTCAGTATTGATACAATATTAATCATATTTTTAATACAAAATTAGTTCTTTACAATCAGACTAATTGATTAAACATGAACTGCAAAGTTGTTAAAAATTTTGCATTAGCATTAGATAGTTTGATTTTTATATGGTATTTGGCTTTATTGTTGTTTTTGTTTGTGTGGATTTGTCTAAATATTTTCTTTGCAATTTGTAGGTAATAAAAATTCTAAAATTTTTAAATTTTCTTTGTAGGTAATAAAAATTAGAGTCAGTAGTTCACTTACTCGGGGCCGGATGGCTTGGGGTGGCTTGATGGCCAATTGGTTAGTGCTCTGTTCTTTGGTACCACAGGCTCCAGGTTTGAATACTGGAGGTGGCATGGATGTTTGTGAGTGGTTCGGAATCCAAATTAAACTGTAGATCACCGTCTGTTTAACCCTTTGTGTACACAAGATGACCGTAGAGCGACAAATCAAACCTGGCGCTTGGCGCCACAGGTTTCGAGTCCGAGTCCCGACGGTTCTATGGATGTTTGTAGTGATTCGGAATTCCCTTTAAACTGTTGGTTCTAGTCTAATGTGATTGTTGGGCGTAGGACTGACAACCATACTCAGTAAAAAAAAATCTCATGTCTCGAAATCTGGCAGTAGGCAGACGGCCTTGGCCCACAATGGAGCCGTTGCACCCCTGATGATGACGAGTTCTCTTACTCTGGTCCAACATTGCCTATAATTTTAGATAGTAAACAATTTGTTTATATTGATGCAATTTTTTTTTCAGTTAAAGAGTTGTCATTATGAAAGTCACAAAAATTAATTCTGCATCTATTTTGTATTATGCGTCTGTATTATGCATTATTTTTAATTCTTTTATTGGTGAGAATGTCTATTTATATTTTAATTCTTGTATTTGTTATGCAAATGAAAACGTAAAGTCCTTAACAATCGTTTTGGAACATTTTTATTGTATTCTTTGTCAAAGACCTAATGTTGCATTTTTTTTTAATTCCAAAGTGAATTGCAAATAGAACTCAATGTTTCCCTCTATTTCCTATAATACACGAAATGTTCCCAAATTTAGATAATTTTTTTAACCCTAAATACCATCCCTTCTGTGCACCCTCAATTCAAATAAAGCACTGCAGCAGCGTTAGATAAATATACCCGATATACCCCACGAGTATCTCCAATTCCCCAAACCCCAATACCATTCAATTCACCAACTCCGAAAAGCCACCGTCGGAGAACATTGGCAGCTTTAATCCCGAAACAATAAAGGTAATAGAAACGAATTTCCTGAACTATCCACCGTTAATTTCGCTGATTAGCTTCACTCCGGTGTCTCTTCTACCCTACCCTACCCCAACCTTACTGCCCCTTCTCTCTCTCTCACTGTGCCCATCTCCCAACATCGACAAAACGGCAGCAATTTAATCAAATAAAGACTTTTTACCATCCCTCTATTACAATAAAACGTTCGGTAAACACAATTTATATATATACGCACGCATATATATATATAGACAGAGAGAGAGAGAGAGAAGCTCTCTTTCGGTGCATTTTTACCATCAACAAAAGATAGCGTCTCCTAGAAACGTCAGCCAGTATTTTGATTGACAGGCCCAGAGATGGGAAGCAGATAAAAAAAACCCAATCCTCCTTCCAACAGTTGGTCCACCCTAGGTATGTATTGCAGCACACCCAAATTACACCAACGCCTCCTCCTGTACACACATATTCACTTGGGTCGATAGCTTTACTCGTTCCATTCCATCTCCACCCCCCTGGCAACCCCCCCGTTCTGGAAACGGATCCAACATAAAAGACCAATTAATATGGCTACCTTAGACTGGTGAAAAGGAAGGTGGTACCCGAAGTTTGTGTGTGCCAGGGTCTTTGATTATTCAGTATCTTCGGCTCGTATCGATCGAATTTGTGGAGCACAATGGCCACCAAGGTGGGTGCGTGTGTTCTTTTATCAGGTAGGTTGACAGGCGTCACATTTTAACACCTCATACAGACCATTGTGAGCAGATTAATCTAGCAGGCATCGATTAGAGCAGATCGTTTTCTACGCGGAAAACCAACAAGCCTGAAATTACGTGTCTTCGACTTTGCAATTTGCCACCACAATGGAGGAGGTGCCCGCCTTGGCGATAAAAGACGCGTTTTCTTGAAAGATGTGACTGTCAGGTGCATTTTTGGTTTTGTTCTCCCTACCTCACTACCCCCCTCAAGTAAATCCAGCGTAACCGTTTGTGTGTGGTATATGTGGACTCTACTTACGAGTAGCAAATTAGTTGTATGGATATATTGAAAATTACACCAAGAATTTTTGCATGCTGTTGCGGTTAAATTGGAGAGAAAAAAATAATATTTGTTGGAAAACTTATTAATTATTCCTGCTATGTCGTTGGTGGAAAAATATGCATATTTAAAAACCCTGTTGGCTGTTGATGCCCGCTGTTTTTATTGTTTATTTTTGGTGTATTCCTAAATTCGAATATGTTTCTTTTAAATAGCGAATGAATAATGTAAAATTAAACAATGTGTCCTGCGCCTAAAACTCAATGTTATTTTAGCATACTTTATAAAAGTAATTCTTTATGCAGTCCAATTAAAATCTTTTAAATTAATATTTTGTTTGCTTTAAAATAATAACGATAAAACGATTTTGAAAATTTAATAAAATCAGAAAGACCAAAAATTAATATTTAAGAGTGAAGTGAAATTCATGTATAGCTATCTCGTTCATAAGCCACTGGATATTAAGGCCCCATTTTTTGTACTTCTTGTTTTTTCTAGCATTATGCCATCAATAGCCCGCTGACTACAGTTGTAAAGAAAGAAAACACTAACTATCTTCTGGAAGGACTTTCAAGGATAACTGCTCCCCATTTGTGGATCGTATAGAACAAACTCGGAAAGACTTACACCAGGAAATTTGACTGTTGTTGTGAGAGACACTTATATACCTTGTAATATTCGCCATCGAGTCTTTTCGTTTCTAAGAGCAGTAAATAAAGTAACGATTGGAACTCTGTCATAAGCTAGCTGTGCATGCTGAACACACCGAGTAGTAAATCAACAATGAATAAGAATATTGAACAATGATTGAGCATGGAATTAATGGACAATTAATTAAATATTGTGATAAAGTTGAGCAATTAATGAGCAAAGATTAAGCATACTGAGAAATGTCTGAACAGAGAATAAGCATACTGAACAATGTTTGAGCAATGAATGAACAAGGAATAAGCAAATTGAGCAAGGATTTACCATTGAATAAGCATATTGAATAATGAATGAGTATACTGAACAATGAATAAGCAAATAATAAACATACTGAGCAATTAATGAGTAACGAATAAGCTTACTGAGCAATTAATGAGTAACGAATAAGCTTACTGAGCAATGATAAAGCAACCAATAAATATACTGAAAAATTAATGATCAACGAATAAGCATACTGATAAATTATTAAAAAAAGAATAAATAAATTGCGCAATAATTGAACAACGAATCAGCGAACATTTGATACAATAATATTTACAATAATATCTTAATATTATTTGAATAATACCTTAATAATATAAAATAATATGATTAATTTACCTTTCCAAAAAACATTCCGTTTTCAGCATAGGGTGGATAATCCAACCAAAGGAGATGGAATGGTGTATTAAACGCTTTATATATAATAAATATATTGGTCTCTTTATTTGTAATAGCCTGGGGACTAGAAAAATTTTCCATTGAAAATGATTATATATAAAGTTTGTGACGTCTAACTGAAAAAAGTATGCAGAGTATATCCACTTTCCTTATTTCGTTAAATAAAGTCGATTTATTGAAACCCATAACAAAATCTTTAAGTTATGCAATAGCATATCAAAATCTGCATTTCATTTTTTGCTACTTAGCTTGAGACCCAAACCTTTTTTTTCCAGCCATAATGAGCAAAATTGGCGAAACTGTCAATTTTAGATTTATGTAGTGAACGAAATTGGCGAAACTGGTTAATTTTAAGTCTGTGTAATGGGCAAAATTGTTGAAAATGGCCATTTTAAATCTGTGTAGTGGCAAAAAAAGCGAAACTGGAAATTTTAAATTTCTATATTGAACAAAATTGTAGGATCTGATAATTTTAAATTTATGTAATGAACGAGTAGGTAAACGAAATTGGCAATTTTAAATTTGTATAGGGAATAAAATTGTAGGATTTGGCAATTTTAAATTTGTCTAATGAACGAAATTGGCGAAACTGGAAATTTTAAATCTGTGCAATGAACAAAGTTGTAGAAATTGGCATTTTTAAATTCGTATCGTGAGCAAAATTGGCGGAACTGCAATTTAAAATGTGTGTAGGGAACAAAATTGCAGAAACTGACCATTTTAAATCTGTGTAAGGAGCAAAATTGGCGAAACTCGAAATTTTAAATTGTGTAATGAACGAAATTGGCAATTTTAAATCTGCGTAGTGAATGAAATTGGAAATTTTAAATTTGTATAGGGAATAAAATTGTAGGATTTGACAATTTTAAATTTGTCTAATGAACGAAATTGGCGAAACTGGAAATTTTAAATCTGTGCAATGAACAAAGTTGTAGAAATTGGCATTTTTAAATTCGTATTGTGAGCAAAATTGGTGGAACTGCAATTTAAAATGTGTGTAGGAAACACAATTGCAGAAACGACCATTTTAAATCTGTGTAAGGAGCAAAATTGGAGAAACTTGAAATTTTAAACTGTGTAATGAACGAAATTGGCAATTTTAAATCTGCGTAGTGAATGAAATTGGCAATTTTAAATTTGTATAGGGAATTGTCAGTTTAGCCAATTTTAAATCAGTGCAGTGAGCAAAATTGCCGACACTAGCGATTTTAAGTTCGGGTAATCAATAAAATTGGCATAACTGGCAATTTTAAATTTATGTAGCAAGCAAAATTGTAGAAAATAGCAATTTTAAAATTGTGTAATGAACAAAATTGGAAAAATTGACTATTTTAAATCTGTGCAATAAACGAAATTGGCAATTTTAAATTTGTGCATGAAATAAAATTGTAGGATTCGGCAATTTTAAATTTGTATAATGAATGAAATTGGCAAAATTGACAATTCTAAATCTGTGTAGGGAGCGAAATTGGCAATTTAAAATTTGTATAGGGAATAAAATTGTAGTACCTGGCAATTTTATTTCTATGTAGTGAGAAAAATTGGCAAAATTTCAAATTTGTGTAGTAAACGAAATTGGCAATTTTAAATTTGTATAGGGAACACAATTGGCGAAACTGGCAATTTTAAATTTGTATAGGAAACACAATTGGCGAAACTGGCAATTTTAAATTTGTATATGAAACAATATTGTAGGATCTGTCAGTTTTAAATTTGTATAGGGAACACACAATTGGCGAAACTGGCAATTTTAAATTTGTATAGGGAACACAATTGGCGAAACTGGCAATTTTAAATTTGTATATGAAACAATATTGTAGAATCTGTCAGTTTTAAATTTGTATAGGGAACACAATTGGCGAAACTGGCAATTTTAAATTTGTATAGGGAACACAATTGGCGAAACTGGCAATTTTAAATTTGTATATGAAACAATATTGTAGGATCTGTCAGTTTTAAATTTGTATATGAAACAATATTGTAGGATCTGTCAGTTTTAAATTTGTATATGAAACAATATTGTAGGATCTGTCAGTTTTAAATTTGTATATGAAACAATATTGTAGGATCTGTTAGTTTTAAATCTGTGTAGTGAACGAAATCGGAACGAAATTGGCATTTTATAAATCGGCTGAGATATACAAAAAAAATAATACTCAGGCATTAAAAGCAATGCACATATGATGAACACGCAGCTTGCAAATCGAGCACAAAAACAGATCGAACCCATTAATTACTTAACACGGATCAAATCATTCCGATTTCGACCCAAAGATTTCTCTCATAATTTCCTCATAATCTTCGCCATCCATCAAAACTGTTGAAGCATTTTAAAAGGGGGAATTCATATTCGCCAGAAATAACCCCAAACATTCCCAATTAATGCCACCAAGTGCCAATACTTCCCGCGGTGCCTGCCTAGCAGCGGGATGATCGTTTAAAAACCTCTTCCTTGACTCTGCCATAATCAATTCCGTCTTCCTACGGGCACAAACCTGCCTATTGCATGATTGATCGCTGCCAGGGTGAGCGCCAAAGCCATGTGAGCGAGATTTAACCTCAAGTTATGACGTTCGGGGTAACAGCTTCTTGTTATTTATTTCTCCAAGTTTGAGGTTGTTTTATTTTTTTTTGGCGGGCTCAGGTTTTTCCCTGTTGTGTGCCACTCTTCTCCAGCTGGGTGTCTTGCTAAAGTGGGAGCAGCGTTTTTGCTACTTGGTGGTCGTTTTCGCGGGTTGAACAGATTGTTGGATTCTTTTTTTTTTTTCTTCTTACCTGTGCTGATCGGATTGAAGTGAGGGTTTCGTAACTCTTTTTTTTTTTTTTTTTTTTTTTGAAATCTCAGGATTTTTTTTCCCCTTAAATCCAGCGACGTCAACGACTTTGTTGTGGATGAGAAACGAGTTGTATTTGGTAAAAAAAGTCAAGTGCCATTGTACTTGTTTTTTATGTGTTTGCGTGAAAAGTTTGGATTTGGCAGTTTGTTTGTCAAATTCATATTTACAACTAGATGTTTAACCTTTTTATATTTATAAATAAGGAAAAATTATTTTTAAGTGACTGAAAAGTCAGGCTTGGATTTTCATAACTAATATCTTTTTTAACTGTGCAACAAATAAGTCAAAATAAAACATACAATTTGGAATTAATAGACCTTATATTTGAAAGAATTTATATTTTTAATGACCTACTTTTTCCATTTCGCAAAGGAGAACTCTTTCTAATCAATCCTCCATTACTGCTATGGTTTGGTTTGCAGCTCTAAGGTCATTTTTTGCACACTTTAAGCTAATTAGACCGGGATCTACAGTTTATCATGGATTCCGAACCACTTCCGATGTTTATCCATGCCACAGGGAGGATTCGAACCTGAATCCTATGGTACCAAAGGCCAGAGCGCCAGCGACGTCAACGACTTTGTTGTGGATGAGAAATGAGTTGTATTTGGAAAAAAAAGTCAAGTGCCATTGTACTTGTTTTTTATGTGTTTGTGTGAAAAGTTTGGATTTGGCAGTTTGTTTGTCGAATTCATATTTACAACTAGATGTTTAACCTTTTGTACTTATAAAATAAGGAAAAATTATTTTTAAGGTGACGGACTTTTTTCATAACTAATATCTTGATCTAATATCTTTTCGCGTTAAATAAGTCATAATAAAAATACAGTTTGTAATTTATAGGCATTATATTTGAAAGAATTAATTTTTTTAGTGGCCTACTTTTTCTATTTTGCAAAGGAGAACTCTTTCTGATTAGTACTTCATTACTGTTAAGGGACCTGATGGCCAATTGGCTAGCGCGCTTTTCTTTTGTACCACGGGCCATTAGCCATTTTTAGCCGTTAAAAGTTGCACAACTTTCCCACGGTTGTTTCGAGTTAAAAGCTATCGAAAGCTATATATCCTATAAATTGATTCACTATAATATTTTGTTTTTCTTTTAATTTTTTTCTCACATTTCCTTGCCGTTGGCGGATAACTCCTTGTATTTCTGAATTACTAAGTACTCTAGGTACACTAGGCACAGTGATTTGGCCCCGCGTCCGTACTGCTGCATTAGAACAAAAGATGTGCGTTTACAGCTCTGGAGAATGATTTCAGTGAATTTAAGTTACAGTAATATAAGACAAACCCTCTTTCCTCAATAGTGTCATCTGATTGTCTTCTCCTCCTTGAATCAATGAGTGGCCTGGTGGCCAAGTTGCTAGCATTCTGGCCTTTGGTATCCCAGTCTTCAGGTTCGAATCCTGTCGGTGGCATGGCTGTTTGTTATTAGTTCGGAATCCGCTTTAAACTGTAGGTCTGTTTATCTTAAATTGTGCCAAGATGACCGTAGATTGACAAACCAATCCTTGAATCAATGCTAGCCTGATGGCCAATTGGCTAGCGCTCTGGCCTTTGATACCACAGGCTTCAGGTTCGAATCCTGGCGGTGACAGGTATATTTGTGAGTGGTTTGGAATCCTCATTAAACTGTAGGTGACGGTCTAATTAGCCCAAAATGTGTAAAAAATAACTATAGAGCGTCAAACCAAACCATTACTGTTGAAAGTCTCAGTTTGTAGGCTAATTTCTGCAATAACATTGTCACTAAATTCTGCTAGAGTTCGAAGTTTATTTACATAACTTTTTTTTTAAGACAGCCGAGGTTTATTTGCATAGATTTTCTCTGTAGAATAACGGAGGTTTTTGTGTATAGATTTTTTTGTAAGATAATCAAAGTTTATTTACCTACAGTTTTTCTTTAAGATAGGCGAAGTTTATTTACAGACAGATTGTAATAAATCATATACTTACAAATATAATATACTATAAATACATACTTCCTTTTTAAAATAGCCAATATTTTTTTGACCATTTTCTTAAAACAGTTCAGGTTTGTTTGCATAGATTTTCTCCGTACGATAGCAGACGTTTATATACGTAGATGTCTTCTGTAGGATAATCAAGGTTTATTTACCTACACTTTTCCTTTAAGATAGATGAAGTTTATTAACAAAAACTTTCTTTTTAAAATAGTTCAACGTTTTTTTACATTGACCATTTTCTTAAAACAGTCAAGGTTTATTTTCATAGATTTTCTCCTCTCGATAGCAGAGTTTTATGTATATAAATTTTATGCTAGTTTATTTTTCTACACTTCTTCTTTAAGATAGAGGAGGTTTATTTACGTAGACTTCATTTTTAAAATATCTAATACCTTTTTACATTGACATTTTCCTTAAGACAACCGAGGTTTAATTGCATAGGTTTTCTCCATACTATAGCAGAGGTTTATGTATGTAGATTTTTTTTTTCTGTTAGATAATAAAGGTTTATTTACTTACACTTTTTCTTTATGATAGATGAGGTTCATTTACATGAACTTCCTTTTAGAAATAGACAACATTTTTTACATTGTCCTTTTCTTTAAGATAACCGGGGTTTACTAAAGTAGACATCGGTGACCTCGTGCATACCACGAACAGCCCACCGACGGATAAAGGGGAGTGCTTTCCGGGGGACTTTTACGGGTAGCTGCCAAGCATTAAAGTTTAGTATGGGAGAAAACACAAAAAAATCAATCGAGAGGCAGTCCGAATATCGATGTTAGACACATTGTCACAATCGCAATCGAGTCTCCTCGTTTCTGAAAGCAGCGACTACAACATGCGGCCAACGGATTTCAACCTCAGCCCTTTATCCCGCTAAGCTTTGCACGTTGCCACTGGGCCGCGAGTCAAGCATCGAATTAGATTTGCGAAATCCAATCGGAACAATCCCTAGTGCATACTAATCAGAACCCAAACGTGTTCCGTTGAAAAAAGCTTTGGTGATCTAGCTGCCAGGGACATGTTTGATAAGTATGAAAACAATACGCCGTGTGGAATCTCATTGAATTGATATCTCATCAGATATCGCGTATAAGCATTCGTTGCACTAGGTAATCGCATGTTCACTAACTCCGCATTCATATAATCACCCATCCTACTAGCGCTGCAGAGAACATTCAGATTTCTCGCAAACGTATAATGCCCCCTACTGAGACTGGAAAGCTTTTCTTACCTATTATTGTCCTGTATGCAACCGTACTCCTGCTGAAAGTTTGTAAACTCATAACTTAGAAATATTCAATTTATGTTAAATTCGACTTAGAAATGAAAGATATTTGAGGCATTATCATCTCTAAACGAGGACTACTTGGAGTACTATACATGAAAAATATTGAGGCATTACCATCGAAAAACGAGGACTACTTGTGGTACTACCATCCTAAAACGAGGACTAATTGAGGTACTACCATCCTAAAACGAGGACTAATTGAGGTACTACCATCCTAAAACGAGGACTAATTGAGGTACTACCATCCTAAAATGAGGACTAATTGAGGTACTACCATCCTAAAACGAGGACTAACTGAGGTACTACCATCCTAAAACGAGGACTAACTGAGGTACTACCATACTAAAACGAGGACTAACTGAGGTACTACCATACTAAAACAAGGACAACTTGTGATTCTACCATACTAAAACAAGGACAACTTGTGGTACTACCATATTAAAACAAGGACAACTTGTGGTACTACCATACTAAAACAAGGACAACTTGTGGTACTACCATACTAAAACAAGGACAACTTGTGGTACTACCATACTAAAACAAGGACAACCTGTGGTATTACCATACTAAAAACAAGGACAACTTGTGGTACTACCATATTAAAACAAGGACAACTTGTGGTACTACCATACTAAAACAAGGACAACTTGTGGTACTACCATACTAAAACAAGGACAACTTGTGGTACTACCATACTAAAACAAGGACAACTTGAGGTAATATCATCGTAAAACGAGGACTACATGAAGTACTATATATGAAAAATATTAAGGCGCTACCATCGCAAAAGGAGGACAACTTCAGGTACTACCATTTTAAAACAAGGACTACGTGAGTTACTACCATCCTAAAACAAGGTACTACCATTTTAAAACGAGGACTACGTGAGTTACTACCATCCTAAAACAAGGTACTATCACCGTAAAACGAGACTACGACTAATTATTCATAAATAATGCAAAAAAACAAGTTTAACTTCATTCCATTTCAAAACATGCCGATTTAAAAAACGGCCAGTAAACCTTATCGAAAAGATATGTAAAACAACTAGCTATCCAATAACAAATAAAACAGAAACAAAAAAATCTGCCAAACGATATTCCTCGAATGTGGTAATAACCGTAACGGAGTCACGTCTTAGAGCAGGAAAGAGGAAAGACAAAAAATCTCTTCGCGTTCAATCAAATCCCGCGCGATGCCAAGAAAGGGAGTGCTGCAGAATGTCCACCCACGCAGCTTTCGGAAACAAAAAAGAACAAAATAAAAATAAACATTAATAGATACAAGAGAGATATAAATAAAACTCGCATGACGTCCCCATCCTAGGAGTGTGCCGCAAACCGAGATGACAGCTCCAGATGAACTCGGCACACACGGGCAAGAGGTAATGTGAAATGTTACAGGTGATTAAATCGCGCTATCAATGCTAATGCAACCTACTCCGTAACCTTATATATCGATGTGTTAAGTCCTACTACACGTGTCTCTTATGACAGATTGTCTGTTTGTTTATCATTACACATGCTCGCTTTATCTCTTATTGCATATGTCTGAAACAGCTTGCCTCGTATATTGCGTCTCATATTTCTTGTTTATAAATTGAAGATGAATGATTTGAAACAAAGTTGTTGTACTTTGTGTGTAAAAATAGAGATGAATTGTGATTTTATGGTTGTTTTTTTAGCCTCAAATAGTTTGAAATTTTACTATGAAAATCAAACCGAATCTTAACCAAACCAAACCAATCTTAACCAAATCAATTTAATCCAATTCTTACCAAACAAAACCATTGTACATTTTGGCAAAGATTTTGACAAATCTTTGCCAGTAGAATGGTATGGTTTGGTTTGTCACTCTACAGTCATTTTGTGCACACTTTAGGCTAATCAGACCGGGACTTATTGTTTAACGTGGATTCCGAATCACCAACAAACATTCATGCCATTGCCAGGATTCGAACCTGAAGCCTGCGGTACCAAAACCCAGAGCGCTAACCACTTGGTTTTAGCCTCAGATCATTTGCTAGTAGAATGGTTTGGTTTGGTTTGTCGTTCTACGGTCATTCGTTTGTACAGTTTAAACTAATCATACAGGGACCCATATTTTAACGTGGATTCCGAATCATTAACAAATGTGTATGACACTGCCAGGATTCGAACCTGAAGCCTGTGGTATCAAAGGCCACAGCGCTAGCCAATGAGCCAGTACAATGGTAGGTTTATTTGCTAGTAAAATGAGGTTCGCATTCGCTTGTTTTCAGCATTGTTGTAGTTGGCGCTTTCAGGAACTTGGTTTTGGTTTGTCGTTCTATGGTCATTTTGTGCACACTTTAGGCTAATCAGACCGGTACTTACAGTTTAACGTGTATTCTGAATCACTAACCAACATACATGCCTCCTCCAATATTCGAATCTGAAGTCTGTGGCTTTTTGTTCATAATTCTCTACATTTTTGTATAAGGTATTAATGTTTTTAGTGTCATAGCATCATAATTTAGGCCTGATGGCTGAGTGACTAGCGTTCTGGTGTTCAGTGCCACTCGGGATCGATCTCCGGCGATACCATGTATTATTGCAGTGGTTCGGAATCCACTTTAAAACGTAGATCCCAGTCTAATATGACCTATTCTTTAAAAAGGAAAAACATCTCATGTCTCGAAATTTACCAGTAGACAGATCGCCTTGGCCCAGCATGGGGCTGTTGCGCCAATGAAGAAGAAGCATCCAAACTGAACTCGGCAGAGGTAATAATGGTTAGGCATTTGAAACATATTTTCTACAGCGCATAATTTTGATGGATTCAGTTTGAAAAATTCCTAATAATTTGTTTTAATAAAATTAATTGTCTAAGTAATTAATAATTTATCCCTTTTACATTAACGATTGATGTACGAGTAATTAGATTAATTAGATTGATTGTGAATGATTTTGTTTAGTTGCTGTTTTCAAATAGAAAGACTCCGGACTCTTTGGTTTGAGGTCCTTCGAAATTTGTGTAACAGAGATATAGAAGTTGCAGCGTTAATGAAGGGGTCTCATTGAGAAGAGCTATATACATAGCCATCACATTTTTTTACCCCAGAGATGGCATTTGAGAGATTTGCAACCTCGTTCTTCTATTCTGTTGTTGTGTCTAATGGTCTAAGCAATTACTACTTTTCTAATAATAATAGTAATTTACTATTAATAATAGATAGTAGTAAATTAAATAGTAGTAATTAACTAATAGCAATAAATTACTAATAATAGTGTCCTGCAGATTGGGACGGACACCCCATGAGTAGTCTGCTCATAGAAGTAGGAATAGTGGACACAGCTTCTGTTCTGATGGAACAGCTGCAAGTAGAAGCATGACAATACTTATTGTCGCTGAAGAAAGAGGGCAGTGTCTTCAGGTAGGACTTTAGGAAGAACTACCCCGCATTTGCATATATAGTATAGGAGAAAACCATGTAAACTCCCGCCAGGTAGTCCGACTCACGAGGCAAGATACTGAACATCCAAAATGTTATCGAGTTTACTCGTTTTATGAAACAGTGTCTACAACGAAGCGGCCAGCAAGAATGAACCTAATGCTCACCAGCGGCGCACATTGCCACTAAGCCATGAGTTGGGCCCCTTATTCTTCCTCTAAAAAACTGAAAGATCTTCCTGCTAACGGATATTAGATTAATTACATTTGAAAGCTTTTTTTTTTGCTCAGCATAAAAGTTAAAGACTTAAAGGCAAAAATGTCCACACCTTGTAATAAATCTTGTCTATACTTAACTCCTATATCTCTTGCTTATACTGTAAATCTTGTCTATATGTAAGTTCCAGTATCTACAGAAAAGATACTGAAATTTACTGTTCGGCTTAGTTTATCGGATTTCGGAGACAGTTTCACAACTTTAGATACCCAACGCGCTATCTACCAGCAACTCCGGCTAACTATACTAGTTTTTGCTACCTAAGACTTTTTAATTGCGTAGGACTGTGCTTTTCTGTAGTCCATCTAATTGCCTGAGGAACCTGATGGCCGAATGGCTAGCGCTCTGGCGTTCGGTACCACAGGTATCGGGTTCAAATCCCGGCGTGCCCATGAGGGTTGTAGTGGTTCGGAATCCACTTTAAACCGTAGGTCCTGGTCCTAATAGGATCGTAGAGCGCTGCGGGGGCATTGTTACTCCGCGTCCGTGGCTTACCTTTCAGTTACACGCGCCCCCTGGGTAATGCAAAGTGAGTAACATCGGCGCAGCCCTTATGGCGAAAGATCACGGTCTATTTGCCAGCTGCATTAGAAGGGGAAAAATCTAATTGCCTGATTGTCTTCACGGCTTTCCTTACACTTTTGTACAAATTCGAGTCCGGTGTCCTTATAAAATTGTCAAAAAAGTCATTCCTTTCCACTAACCTCAGTCTTTCTCTGATATCGGGCTTTTCGGGCTGTCCCGCGCAAATGCTTAATTTGCTAGGGCAGTGGAATTTATAAATGGAAAATAAGTTTAATTAAACTCTTAGGATTAAAATACAATTTCATGAGAATATTTTTAATATATAATTAACTATCGCTGATACATGTTCATTATCAATAAACACTGGTTTGTTGTACTTCTTTATTCTATTGTTCACCCTATTCTCAATTCGTATTTTCTCATTGTGCATTGGGATTTATAAATTAAAAATCAACATTGGTATTTGCTCATTATACGTTAATGCAACTTGGTACTTGTCTCCTATAAAATTACATTTGCTCATTATACCTTGGAACTTATTTTCATTATACCAATATAGGTTTTTGCCTTTATAAAATAATATTTGTTCGTTATACATTGGTACTTATTTTTATTATATCAATATTGGTATTTGTTGATTATACGTTGGTACTTGCTCTCATTATATATTAGTGCATATAAATTACATATCCACATTGATATTTGCCCATTATGCATCAGTACATTGATAAACTTCGTACTTGTTCATTGTGGTTTGATATTGGTTCATTATACATTGGTACTTATTTTCATTTTTGCTTTTTTCATTATTGATTATACATGGTATCTGCACATTATACATTCGAAATTGTTCTCATTATACATTGGTACATATACTACATTGTATACCAACATTGGTATTTGTACATTATACATTACTACTTATACATTATAAGCCAACATTGATATTTGTTGATTATACATTGGTACTTATACATTACGTACCATTGGTACCTATTTATTACAACTGTTTGGATATTTTATTTGCCATCACTGAATGGTATGCCAATTTATTTTAGAACTCTCTGCTGAAATGCCTTTTTTTTTGTAAACTTTACAAAAAGAAAAGAAAATCATATTTTCTTGAAAATAATTTCTATTCTTGTTACTCGCAAAAATAATTATATAATACCGAATTGTAAAAATCAATAACTGCATTTTACCATTAATAATAATTATCATCTGTAACTCAATTAGTGCTGCTAAATTGTAAACATCAAATAGAACCAGTTGTTGGTTATTGCCTCATTAAATTCTAATCACAGTTTATCACTCAATTAATCTCACTCATTCCACATTGTTCTTCCACCCCCACTCCAATAACCAGAAAAAAACCCACCTCTCTTTTCAAACTTTTTGCATCATTTTTATTTACTTTCTTTTTTTTACTTTACTAGAGTTGTTTATTTCTACATTTCAGGATTAGGGATTGGTATTGGTTCATTAGGCATTGGTACTTGTTCTCATTATACGTTAGTACTTATACGTTATATACCAACATTGGTATCTGCTCATTATACATTGGTACTTATACATTACATAACATTGGTATTTTCTCATTATCCTTTGATATTTATATATTATATACCAACATTGGTGTTTGTTGATTAGCAACATTGGCATTTACTATTTGATCATTATACATTTGTATTATAATACATTGTATAAAAATATTGATATTTGTTCATTATACATTATATATTAACATTGATATTTGCTGATTATACCTTGGTACTTATACATTATATACTAACCTTGGTATTATACATCGGTATTTACGTTATATACCAATATTAGTATCTGTTCATTATCCATTGATATTTATGTATTATATATCAACATTGGTGTTTGTTGATTATCGACATTGGTATCTGCTATTTGCCCTTTATACATTCGTATTTATACATTGTATACCAATATTGGTATTTACTGATTATATATTAGTACTAATAGATTATGTACTAACATTGGTATTTGTAGTTAAAAATCAATATCTGCGTTTTATCAATCAAAATAATTATCATCTGTAACTCAATTAGTGCGGCTAAATTGTAAACATCAACCACAAGAACCAGTGGTTGGTTATTGCCTTATTAAATTCTAATCGCAGTTTATCACCCAATTAATCTCGCTCATTCCACGATTGTCTTCCACCCACAACAGCAGAAAAATAACAAAAACCTCTCTCTTTTCAAACTTTTTTACATCATTTTTATTTACTTTTTTATTTTTACTTTACTAGAGTTGTTTATTTCTACATTTCAGGATTATGGATTGGTACTGGTTCATTAAACATTGATGCTTGTTCTCATTATACGTTAGTACTTATACGTTATATACCAACATTGGTATCTGCTCATTATACATTGGTACTTATACATTACATAACATTGGTATTTTCTCATTATCCTTTGATATTTATATATTATATACCAACATTGGTGTTTGTTGATTAGCAACATTGGCATTTACTATTTGATCATTATACATTTGTATTATAATACATTGTATAAAAATATTGATATTTGTTCATTATACATTATATATTAACATTGATATTTGCTGATTATACCTTGGTACTTATACATTATATACTAACCTTGGTATTATACATCGGTATTTACGTTATATACCAATATTAGTATCTGTTCATTATCCATTGATATTTATGTATTATATATCAACATTGGTGTTTGTTGATTATCGACATTGGTATCTGCTATTTGCCCTTTATACATTCGTATTTATACATTGTATACCAATATTGGTATTTACTGATTATATATTAGTACTAATAGATTATGTACTAACATTGGTATTTGTAGTTAAAAATCAATATCTGCGTTTTATCAATCAAAATAATTATCATCTGTAACTCAATTAGTGCGGCTAAATTGTAAACATCAACCACAAGAACCAGTGGTTGGTTATTGCCTTATTAAATTCTAATCGCAGTTTATCACCCAATTAATCTCGCTCATTCCACGATTGTCTTCCACCCACAACAGCAGAAAAATAACAAAAACCTCTCTCTTTTCAAACTTTTTTACATCATTTTTATTTACTTTTTTATTTTTTACTTTACTAGAGTTGTTTATTTCTACATTTTCAGGATTATGGATTGGTACTGGTTCATTAAACATTGATGCTTGTTCTCATTATACGTTAGTACTTATACGTTATATACCAACATTGGTATCTGCTCATTTTACATTGGTACTTATACATTACATAACATTGGTATTTTCTCATTATCCTTTGATATTTATATATTATATACCAACATTGGTGTTTGTTGATTAGCAACATTGGCATTTACTATTTGATCATTATACATTTGTATTATAATACATTGTATAAAAATATTGATATTTGTTCATTATACATTATATATTAACATTGATATTTGCTGATTATACCTTGGTACTTATACATTATATACTAACCTTGGTATTATACATCGGTATTTACGTTATATACCAATATTAGTATCTGTTCATTATCCATTGATATTTATGTATTATATATCAACATTGGTGTTTGTTGATTATCGACATTGGTATCTGCTATTTGCCCTTTATACATTCGTATTTATACATTGTATACCAATATTGGTATTTACTGATTATATATTAGTACTAATAGATTATGTACTAACATTGGTATTTGTAGTTAAAAATCAATATCTGCGTTTTATCAATCAAAATAATTATCATCTGTAACTCAATTAGTGCGGCTAAATTGTAAACATCAACCACAAGAACCAGTGGTTGGTTATTGCCTTATTAAATTCTAATCGCAGTTTATCACCCAATTAATCTCGCTCATTCCACGATTGTCTTCCACCCACAACAGCAGAAAAATAACAAAAACCTCTCTCTTTTCAAACTTTTTTACATCATTTTTATTTACTTTTTTATTTTTACTTTACTAGAGTTGTTTATTTCTACATTTCAGGATTATGGATTGGTACTGGTTCATTAAACATTGATGCTTGTTCTCATTATAAGTTAGTACTTATCAATTACATATCAACATTGGTACTTGTTCTCATTGTACGTTAGTACTTATCAATGGCATATCAACATTGATATTAGTTCATTATACATTAGTATTTCTACATTATATACTAGTATTATAAATTGGTATTTATACTTTGTATACCAACATTGGTATCTGCTCATTATACATGGTTACTTATACATTACATAACATTGATATTTCTTCATTATCCGTTGGTATTTATACATTATATACCAACATTGGTGTTTGATATTTGCACATTGTATATTCATACTTATGCATTGTATATCAATATTTTTATTTGTTGATTATACATTAATACTTATACATTATGTATTAACATCGGTATTTGTAATTAAAAATCAACATCTGCGTTTTATCAAGTAAAATAACTATCATCTGTAACTGAATTAGTGCCGCTCAATTGCAATCATAAACATCATCGCTGAATTGTAACCAGAACCAGTTGTTGGTATTGCCTTATTAAATTCTAATCGCAGTTTATCACCCAATTAATCTCGCTCATTCCACGATTGTCTTCCACCCACAACAGCAGAAAAATAACAAAAACCTCTCTCTTTTCAAACTTTTTTACATCATTTTTATTTTACCTCACTTAGAGTTGTTTATTTCCGCATTTCAGAATTAAGTGAGACGCAAAGAGTGTTTATTTTCAGCAAAAAAACCTTCATTCCTGTAGTGCACTCGTTCCACCCTTTCTCCAAGCCCCAGGTGCGCACCAGGGCGGGGACTTTTGGGCCCGGGGTTAATTGCAGGGTCGCACAGGGGCGTCGGTTAGCCCTAATGTGAATCCCGGGGACACGCCAAGAGGTGAGCGCGTGCAGTACCGAAAAACCACTCAACCCCATTTTCCTCATACTCGTCTTCTGCTGCTGCTGAGCCCACGTAACGTCAGCTGCATGCAAATATCAGCAGCGCTGCTGCTTTTTTGCTGTTGTTGTTGTTGTTGTGCGAATAATAATAATTTATTTATTTTTTTGTTTTTGTTTTTGGAAATGGAAAAGGGAGGATGTTTGGAGCTGTCACGACGGCCTTAAAGGATATGGGGTTGAGGCGTGGATTTCGTTTGGCTGTGGAGATGCCATTGTTCGTGGCACGGAACAAATCGGGATGACTTTTGGATGCCTGTGCCGTGTTACAATTGGGGCATTTGATGTTATTAAGGAAGATGTATGATGATGGCATAATTTGGAGAAGATCTGTTTGGTAAAAAGGGTTTCTTTATTTCTTAAAGAACAAATAATATTCATAAAATTGTTACATACAGTGTAATAATACCATAGAAAGAGGACAAAAGGAGGAATATTGGGAAAAATAATAAAAAATGAAATTTAATAATGATGAAAAATTGAAATAATAATAATAAAAAAAATAGTAATAAATTAAATAAATAAAATAAAATAATGATAAAAAGAGCAATTAAAATTAAAGTGGCATACATATATATATCTGATGTCCGTGTTTATGGCACGGAACAAATCGATATGACATTAGGAAGTTTGTGTTATACCATAATTGGGATATTGTATGTAATTTAGGAAGATGTATGATGATGGCATAATTTATAGATGTTTGTTGGTAAAAGTGTTTTTATTCATTAAATGAAACTTACAAAAACGAGTAATATTCACAAAAATTGTTACATGTTATATAATAATAGACGGATGACAAAAGATGGAAAGAGGAAAAAAATAATCAAGATAAAATGTATTAATTATAAATAGAGTAAATAAAATAAATAATAATAATAATAATGAATAAAATATAATAATAATGAATAAAATATAATAATAATAAATAAAATATAATAATAATAAATAAAATATAATAATAATAATAATAATAATGGAATAAATAAAATTAAAATAGTTAGTAAAAATAATAAAAGGGACATATCAATCTGATGCCATTGTTTATGGCACGGAACAGATCGGGAAGGCCTTTGGATACTTATGCTGTGTTACAATTGGGGCATTTGATGTTATTAAGATGTATGATGATGGCATAATTTATAGAAGTCTGTTTGGTAAAAGGGTTTTTTTATTTCTTACATTGTAATATAACAAATAATATTCACAAAATTGTTGCATAAAAGTAATAATAGACGAGAGACAAAAGAATTAATAAAAATAAAGTTTATTATTAATAATAGATAAAATAAAATAGAGATAATAAATAGAGTAAATTAAAATAAATAGGTAAAATAATAATGAAAGTGGTATATAAAGCTGATGTCATTATTTATAGTACGGAACAAATCGGAATGACTCTTGAATACTGGTGCTATGCAACAATTGGGATAGTTTAGGCTATTAAGAAAGTTACATGATCATGCCATGATTCAAAAAACCCTGTTGGTAAAAGTGTGCTAAAAAATTTCATAAAAATAAATTTATTAACAATAATAAATTGAACAAATAATAATAAATTTTATAAATAAAATAAATTAATGCTAATAAATAGAGTAAATAAAATTAAAATAAAAGTGCCTTATAAAGCTGATGTCATTGTTTATGGCACGGAACAAATCGGGGTGACTTTTGGATGTTTATGCTATGTTAAAATTGGGGCATTTGAGGTTATTTATGAAGATGTATAATGATGACTTAATTTAAATAAGATCTGATGGTAAAAGATTTGTTCTATTTCTTACCTGAGACTTTCAAGAACAAGTAATATTCACAAAATTGTTACATACAATATAGGAAGACAAAAGATAGAAGGAGGAAGAAAAAAAAATGAATAAAAAAAAATTATTATTCATAATAAGCTGAATAAATAAAATAGAATAAAAATAATAAATAGAGTAAATAAAATAATAATAATAATAAATATAGTAAATAAAATTGAATAATTATAAAACTATTGAAAATGCCATGTAAAACTGATGCCGTTGCTTATGGTACGGAACAAATCGGGATGACTTTTGAATACTGGTGCTATGCAACAATTGGGGCATTTGATGCTATTAAGGAAGATGTATGATGATGGCATAATTTAGAGAAGCCTGTTTGGTAAAAAGGGTTTTTGTTTCTTACATGGGATTTACCAGAACCAGTAATATTCAGAAAATTGTTACATACAATTTAATAATAGACGAGAGACAAAAGATGTAATAATAATAGTAATAATAAATAAAATAAAAAATAATTAATTAGAAAATAATGGAATTGGTATATAAATCTGATTCTGTTCTTTATGGCACTGAACAAATTGGGATGTGTTACAATTGGGGCATTTGATGTCATTAAGCAAGATGTGTGATAATGGCATAATTTAGAGATATCTGCCGGTAAATGAGTTTTTTAATTCTTACTTGGGACTTAACAGAACAAGTAATATTCACAAATTTGGTTAAAATAATAGGAGGAGGCAAAAGATGGAATGAGAAAAAAAATTACTAAAAATAAAATATAATAATAATAAATTGAATAAATAAAAATTAATAATGATGATGATAATAATAATAAATAAAATCAAATTATGAAAATAAATAGAATGAATAAAATTAAAATAATTAGGAAAAAAAATGAGAGTGGCATATAAATCTGATGCCATTGTTTATAGTAAACAAATAGTCATGACATTAGGATGCTTGTGTTATGCTATAATTGAAGTATTTTATATTATTAAGGAAACTGTATAATTAATCCATAATTCAAACAGGTTCTCTTGATTAAAGTGTTCTACTTTTTTTTATATGGGACTTCCAGGAACAAGTAATATTTACAAAATTGTTACATACAATATAATAATAGACGGGAGACAAAAGTTGGAGTGAGAAAAAAATGTAAATTAAAATAAAATATAATAATAATAATAAATAAATACTACTACTAAAAATAATAAAATAATAATAATAATATAATAAAATAAAATAATTGGATAAAAAATAATGAAAGTTGCATATAAATCTGAGGTTATTGTTTATGGCATATAACAAATCGGGATGACTTTTGGAAGCTTCTGCTGTGTTACAATTGGGCGACTTGATGTTATTGAGGACGATGTCAGATAATGGCATAAATTAGAGATATCTGTTGATAAAAGAGTTTTTATTTCTTGCATGGGACTTACCAGAACAAGTAATATTCATAAAACAATAAATAATGATAATAAATAGAGTAAATAAAATTAAAATAATCATAAAAAATAATCAAAATGGCATATAAAGCTGAAGCCATTGTTTATGGATGGAATGGCATTGATTTAGATGGCAAATCTTTAAGACTGAAATCAAGGAGGTTTCATGTGGACATCCACATGAAACCTCCTTGATTTCAGTCTTAAAGATGAAACCATATCAAAATTATATCAGAATTATATCAAAATAATAATTTATAAACAAAATTATATATTGTAATAATTTTATATTATCGTTATTACCTCGCCATCGTTAAAAGACTGTGAATTTCCTTAAGTCTTAAATGTGTTGTAAGAATTCTTATTAGAGGTGTTCATGTTATTACATGTTATATGCGTTATAAGTGTTCATGTTATTACATGTTACAGGTGTTATAAGTTTTCATGTTATTACATGTTATATGTGTTATAAGTGTTCATGTTATTACATGTTACAGGTGTTATAAGTTTTCATGTTATTATATGTTATATGTGTTATAAGTGTTCATGTTATTACATGTTACAGGTGTTATAAGTTTTCATTTTATTACATGTTATGTGTGTTATAAATTTCTGTGTTATGATAGGTTTGAAATCAAAATGTTATTGTCAACAAGAAAAAGATTTTACGGTGGGTTTTTTTTTATCCGCCATCAAATTTATTGTTTTATTATTATTTTTAAGGAAAACATTTGATGGATTTCATATATTCCGATCTTTGGTCTAAACTGATTTCAAGTACTGAGATGTTCTTACTTTTAGCATTAAAAATGGTTACAATGGTGGATGTAGTTTTAGCCATTAAAAGTTGCGCAACTTTCACCACGGTTGCTGCGAGTTAGAAAGTTATCAAAAGAAAGAGATTGACTGATTCATTGACTTTTGATATTTGATAAGAAAATGCGTATTTTTTTCTTTTAATTTTTTGTCACATTTCCTTGCCATGGATAATAACACATTAGATTTCTGAACTACTTCAACACAAGGTACTCTAGGTACAAGATACATTAGGCACAGTGATATTCCCATATCACTGTGCCTAGCATTGAGATGTATTTAGTGATTAGATGTGCTTTTACAGCTCTTGGGAATGATTTCATTGAAGTTGTGTTCCAGTAATTTAAGACGGAATCTCTTTCCTCAATTGTGTCATCTGAGGGTCTTTTACTCCTTGAATGAATAGCAGCTTGATGGCCAATTGACTTGCGCTCTGGACTTTGCTACCACAGGCTTCAGATTCGAATCCTGGTGTTGATATGGATGGTTGTTAGTGGTTCGGAATCCACGTTAAACCGTCTAATGGGTAAGTAATTATACTAAAGTGTGCACAAAATGACCATAGAGCGACAAACCAAACCAGACCATTCCTTGAATCAACAGAAGGATTTCTCAACCTATAGATCTATCGTGCCCATTCGTGGTAAAGATACGGAAGAGCCCGACATCCATCGCTTGTCGAGTCCTTTCGCTCGGAAATACAACGGGTTTTCTATCTTACCACTCTACACGGATTTCTGAACTAGAAGTGCCGCGTTCAAAACTCAACTAAGCTTGACCAAAAACAGGACTGAAAATGATAAATCCGTCTGCTGGAAAGTCCTTTTATTTGGTTCTAGGAGAATGATTCTCAAGATAATTCCTAGGTATGTTCGTTCAATACATTTCCAATAAAAGGAGGGAAAATTGAAGGATAGGACCTCAATAATTATCAGTAGTATTTTTCTTATTCGATAAGTAATTATCTCCTTACTGAGATCCTCAGTAAAGGGAGGATCTCAGTAATTCCCGCTGAGTAATGTTGAATTTGCGATATATTTAACTTTCTTATGAGAAATGATATCAAGTTCTCTTTAATGGGAAAAGATCTCGTTCGAGTTCTTTCTAAATAAGGTCTTTCTGATGAGATATCATCTCAGTTCAAGTTATTTCTAATGGAAAATTATCTTAATTCAATGTTCTGGGTATTGTGGCCCAAAAGATCTGGATATTCGACTTAGTAAAATTCCAACAAGGCAGTCAATTGTTGTTGTTAAACTCCTTTAAAATTTTCATCTAAGTTTCTCATATTTCAAAACAGTAACTGTATCGCGGCGCCACCAACGGAATTCAAACTGTTATCATGCGCAGGCTGGTGTGATCACGATATAAGTCGGACACTTATGGAAAAATTATTTTCGTAACCTTGACTTAATAATAATAACAATAATAGTGGAACGTATTGCGTTAAATTGATACCACAGAAAACTTTCAGAAAACTCCGACTTTCCCACGATTAACAAAAGATCTTATGATAAACATTTGTAAAAAACATACGAACACGATTCTGATGATAATTAATTCTCACAATGTTAGCCAACCTCATCAGAGCGATGAGTGAATGACTAATCAAAATTTGAAAAAAAAAATTGAAATTAAATAATTTACAGATTATTTAATCAAGCATCGTGTAGTTGCGAATAATTTAATTTGTACCTTTACTGAAAATCCAAAGTCGTAATTCACTTCAATACAAAAAAGGATTCCAAATTGAGTTTCCGTATAGCAAGTTGAATGAAGAAGTTATTACTATCTATGCAAATCATAAAAGTTCAATTTCAGATTTCATTCCATTAATTAATTCGGAAAAGAGAGGACTGAATTAACGTCTTGTTCCACCACCCACGCAACGCCCCAGTTTTCTTAATTAACTTTTCTATTAGCTGTTTTATTTTGATAGCATGTCAAGGGGCGGGGACAAGTGAGTTAGCCAGCTCACCGCACGCTATGCATTGGAAATAAAACGGCTAATTGAAAAATTCGCGTTGAATAAACAATGCCCGAAGACTAGCATTAATAACTGCAGGTCGAGCACATAATCTTCCATTTATCTTCTTAATTAATATCGTAAGATTTGATTAAATTTTCAAACTATCTCTCTCTCTCTCGCTCTCTCCCGGAAAGGTGTGGGATAAAATAAGCATGGTTGTTGGCGATGGTATCTTAGCTTTGTCAGTTTGGCGATAGCGTGGCAAAAGGAAAATGTCAATTTATTATTATTTTTTGTTAATTATTATGTACCACAGTGTATACATCAGCGTCAAGTATCTCTCTCTCCCGAAAAGGTGTGTGATAAAATAAGAATGATTGTTGGCGATATCTTGATTTTGTTGGTTTGGCGATGGCATGGCAAAAGCAAAATGCCAATTTATTATTGTTCCTATTGTTATTTGCTAATTATTATATACCATAGTGTATACAGCAGTGTCAAGCAAGCCGAACTGAAGATTTCTGCGTTTATACTAGGTATGGGCACGATGCTCTTGCAGGATGGAACACCCTTCTGTTGAGATTCAGGAGAATGAGAAGGCATGTATTATGAAAGGTAGGATAAAATAAGCATTATTGTTGGCGATGGTATTTTGGCTTTGTCAGTTTGGCGATAGCAGCTCGGTTTTGTTGATTTGGCGATGGGTGTTCAAAAGGAAAATGTCATTTTATTATTATTGTTGTTGTTTTGTGTTTGTTCCACAGCAGAATCAAGCGAAGCCGAACCGAAGGTTCCTGCGTCTATGCTGGGCATGGACACGATGCTCCTGCAGGATGGAATACCCTTCTGTTGAGATTCAGAAGAAAGAAAGCATGATAAGAAGGCATATACTAAGCAAGAAGGTGGTATTTAAAATTGGTGGCCAAATGTAGCTTCAGAGAGAATGGATCGCCGCGACAATTTTAATACCGCTAAATTGAACTGAAGGAGATATAGTACATCTGTCTATACGAGCATATCGTTCAGGCCGATAAATGAGTTAATATAACAGATTTAATTTCAATTTAATTTATGCATTTATAATGTTATGCGAAAGGGTACATAACTTTCACCCCACTGTCGAAAAGGGTCTGTAGCCTTCATCTTACTAACAAAAGAGGTATATGGTCTTGATCTTTATTACAAAAGGAGTCAATAGCTTTGATTTCACTGTCAAAAGGGGTCTGTAAACTTGGTCTTACTGGCAAAGGGAACCATAGTCTTGATTCACAGGGGAAATGGAGTCGGGGAACAAAATCCACTGGTCTTAAAGGATTAAATCATATTCCTAGTAATAATAGAAATATGACTTGGAAGTAATCTTATAATTATAAATACACACACACACACACACATGTATATATATGTATATATATATATATATATATATGTGTGTGTGTGTGTGTGTGTGTATTTTCAAACAAAATTATAAATAAAATTGTAATACCTTTTTTCAACGTTTATTGAAAAAGCAACATCATAACTTTTTTAAAGACTATCAAGTTCCTATTCTAAATCAGAAGTCTATGAAAACCTTGTAATGTCCAGTAATCAGCAAATAAAATATTTAAATTTGATCATTATCAAAATATAGTAAATCAATTCAATTCGATACGTTTTTTTTTATCGAACTTCTTTTGAACTAATATATATATATATATATATATATATATATATCAGTCTCAGTTTCTGAATCCTTAAGAAGAAATTCCCCCTTCTTCATATGTGTGCAAACTATTTATAAATGCTAATATCAAAATAAAGTGTCTCATGTTCGACAACTGTGCTAAAGATTATGTAGTCAATAGAGTTCGAAGGTCGAAATTTCAGTTCTAGATGATAAGAAGAATTACTAGTTGCTGGTTAAAAATATTGTAAACACTGGATATATATATATATATATATAAGGGGATTCAATGGTCACTGCACAAAATCTTTGAGTGGTGATGCAGCTGACTAAGACACACATATTTGAATAGGAACGTATAGTTGGAAATGATGCGCTCAAGAACGAACACACTTTCAAACTAAATTTCTCCCGACATGAAGCACAATGTCTCAATTGACGAGTTTCAAGTCCTTTGGCTGACAATTCAAATGCGCACTCTGTTGTATTCTTACTTTGTGTTTGCGATTGCGTTTCCATTTATGAGATTCTAGTTAACTCAATGGAGGACCTAGTTGCTCGACTTTCCAGTGTGACTACAAGCATGCGCGAATTACCTGACATCTTTGGACGTCTTCGACTCTACCTAGCATGTATTGCTGTTTCATGTCTCCCACAAAATTTGGATGGCAGAAAATAAAACTGAGTTTTATAAAAATTGTATAAAAGTCTGTCTTACAGAACATAAAATTCCTAAAAATAATGAATAGTTTCAATGGATCTCTCTAAAATTCTCGCGATTTTAAGTATCTTATAAATTACATATTTACGATTTTATGTAGTTTATATTGCATCCCAATTTTGAAAGATGTTTTGGGCCTCAAACGCGTCAAATCTCGATTGGTACCGAAAACACTGAATGAGCCAACTCACACAGCATTGATTCTTCGTGACTTTTTCGCCCAAAATGAAACCCATATAGTTCCACATCCACCGTATTCACCTAATTTAGTATCGTGCTACTTCTGGCTATTCCCTAAACTCAAAATACCACTCCGGAGACACCGTTTTGTGTCGATTGAAGAGACATTTCGAAAATCGTGGGAATCAGTTTTAACGTCTCACAAAGCCAAGCGTAACTCAAACACTAATGAATATTTTGACGTGAAATTTCACACAGATGTCAAGGACAGTGCCAACAACCTAAAAAAGAAAAAAAATTTAAAATACCATATGCCCGGGAAATTTAAATTGAAAACTGATCTTAATTTTTGGACGCAGTAGTACGTAGTTCATATGAATAATAATTAATTGTCGTTAGTTTATAGTTTTTATAAAATTGCGTGTTATTTTCTGCCTTCAAAATTTTGTGAGTGGCATGGAAAATTCATACGAGGTAAGCATCATATGCAGCATCTTGATAATAAACTTATAAATATGCATTTTTAAATAACATATTAAGGTGTATCACTGACAAGGTCTTATGCAAATGAGAATTTCTTAAAGTTATCGGTAAGAAACTTTATTGACTGACAAATTGATGGGGGTGACGAATAGGCGAGATTGATTCTTAATCCTCTCTGCCACCTACACCATGGAGTTGGATGCACGTGGCCATGACCAGCACCTGACCACCGATATTTGGGCAAGAAGAAGGATTTTCCACCTCAATTTCCGTTCGAAATCGCTACACCCTTTCGTCCTCGCACTGACCTAGTTGCGGGGAGGGCGGGCGCGATTTTTCCCACGCTGCCTCGCGATTCATTAACTCCTGCAGACGATAACACTTCGGCGCCGAAATCGGCTGCCTCTGCGTTCAAGGAGAAGCGCTTCAGTTGCCGAAGATCTCCCCGGGCGTGAGAATCAGACGATTTTTGTGGACCAGAGGGTGTTCCTCGCTTTAAAAGCATGCTGGAATTAATGGGATTGTACCACGGACGAGATGGGTTCGACTGTGAGCGCGTGTGGCCTATTAAAAATGCTAATAGGGGGGTTCCTGAAGGAATTTTTAATTTGATAAATTCTAACAGAAAATGCGTGTAAATTTTTTTGTAAATGTTATTTTTTTTAATAAGTACTTGCTGTGAACCACTTGTTATCAAAATGTATGATTAAAGGGTACAAATAGGGATAATAAAAGGATGGATATGGTTCAAATAGCATTAAAAGGTTTAAATCAGGGATGGCCCACCTTGAATATTTTTCCGATCCGTGAGATTTAACATACTTTTATAAAATATGTTTATTTCATAATGGTCAAAGTACTCAAAATCAATGTATTAAAAAATACATTGTGTGTGCATTCCTATATTTAAAAATTAACTGTCGAAATTATGAGAAAAAATTAACTTTGAATTTACAATAATATTCTTGTGAATATAGGACAGATATTGCCTGTTTTATTGATGCGCTTACACTTATGAGTTCGCAGAATAGTAAAATTATATTCTACGAACTCATGATGAGGTCATCTTATATAACAGGTACCATGTTTCACTTTAAGTGACCTCAATGAAGCAGTGATCATCCCTAGATACGCACAGTTGACTTTGATAGCAGAGCAAACCAGACTCTTACTTGAAGTTGTTAGCACTTTTGGTTCCACTTACACCTGCGAATCGTTTTTTCCTAAAACGAAATTCCCGAACGAACCCTCAAACATAACGGACGCTAACCTGCAACACAATTACGATGTGAAAATACCCCAATTGAGATCGATTTTGCAAAAGCTAAGTGAAAGAGTGGATAAACAAATATCGCACTAATCAAATAAATATTTTTTAATGATTTCATTTTTTTTTATTTCGTTTATATTTATATATTTTTATATACTTCCTTACAATGTACGTTTAGTATCATTATTATTATATTATCTATGTTTACATGTAAGAATAATAGTAAACAAAAAAATAAGGACTCAATATTTTTCAATTTCTCACTCCCAAAAATGTCTATAGTGTGTCTAAATCTAATATGGGGATATAGTTAATGTTATACGCGACCCGCGGTGTTAGGATGCATTTCCAAACTGGCCTTTGGGTTGGCCACCGCTGGTTTCAAGGGTTTAAATGAAACATTTCTAAATAAAGAATTCCCTATAATTAAATTTAACCCGCAAATAATTAAACTGTCCTCAGTAAGTAATTTAAAATGTTAAAGTTTTATACATAAGGGATTTTGGGGAAAAAAATTTCCATTTCACATTTTCCAAAAAAAACTGCAACAAAATTCAAAATAAAATCGATATCCAAATTTTGCAATAATAATAATAATCTTCACTGGAGCAGCAGAACATGGGGGACCAAGGCTGTCTGTCTACTGGTAGATTTCGAGACAGGAGATGTGGGCTTTTTTTACAGGGCAGGGTTATCAGCTCTACACCCAAAATTGACTGAAACCTATGGTTCAAAATGGATTCTTAACCACTACAAACAACCATGCCACAGCCAGGATTCGAACCCGACGCCTGTGTTACTACTGAGCGCCAGAGCGCTAGTCACTCGGCCATCAGACCTCAAGTAATTAATCTATCCTTACTAATTCAAAATCTCAAACAATTCAAAATCCCTGATTTTTCTCCAAACATTTTTTGGAAAACTGCAGCAAAATTCAAATTAAAATCAATATCTAAATTTTGCAATAAATAAATATTAATTATTGAGAATTACGAATAATGTTCAATGGTACATATCTAATGACGTAATTCACGCAGACTTTTTATTTGATTAAATCAAAAACTTTAACTTAAAAAAAAAAAAAATTTAAAAGAAACTCTGTCATGGGAAAGTAACGGGGCATTTCCATTGGCAAAGCGATGTCTAATTTATATATATATATATATATTATAAATAAAAACTGACACAATTAACATCTTGGAAAAATGCGAGTAGCGCAGTATTGAAATTAAGATATACAATGCGGAAAAATGCAGAAAACTGACAAGATAAACACTAGTTGAAAATACAAGCAGCGCTATACTGAAATGAAAACTGATAACTAAAATAAACTCTGAGTGAAAAGACAAGCAGCTCAGTACTAAAATTAAGCCAAACAATAGGTGAAAAGGTAACTAGCGCAGTACTGATACAGTACAATAGGATAAACACTAGATGAAAATACAAGCAGCTCTATACTGAAATGAAAACTGATAACTAAAATAAACTCTGAGTGAAAATACAAGCAGCGCAGTACTAAAATTAAGCCAAACAATAGGTGAAAAGGTAACTAGCGCAGTACTGATACAGTACAGTAGGATAAACACTAGATGAAAATACAAGCAGCTCTATACTGAAATGAAAACTGATAACTAAAATAAACTCTGAGTGAAAATACAAGCAGCGCAGTACTAAAATTAAGCCAAACAATAGGTGAAAAGGTAACTAGCGCTGTACTGATACAGTACAGTAGGATAAACACTAGATGAAAATACAAACGGCACAATACTGAGTTGAAAACTCACAGTTAGGATAGACACTGAGTGAAAAGGACAGCAGCGCTGTGTCACATCATAACAGTCAAATTGAAGTAAACCTGAATCTACCACAAAGCATTCGAAAGTTAATGATTCGATCGATACCAGATTACAATAAGTGCTGAATTTTAGTATACCCGATAAAAAAAACAAGTATGAAAATTAATATTTCCCCCTATATTCTTAACTTCACTTAGAATGAAATAAAAATAGAATACTAAATCCAAACTCAGACATCTTATGTCAGTGATACGACTCTACTAAAAATTAAAGGCATTGAATCCACCAGGGAAAAATTAAAAGTTAAAACTCAGGGCTAAACTCATATTTTTTCCAAGAAAGGCACACGAGAGGAATAACATATAGGACTGCGAATGTTAATTACCAATTCTGCCAGAGTTGCAATTTCCCGAGCCCAATTTACGAATCAATGTGGCACTCCCAAAGGTATTAAAAGCGCTGCTTTCCATGAGCCAAAAATTGGACTTCTCACTTTATTAACTCAAAGTGTTAATTAGTTACTGCAATTTCAGATTCACCTTCAGATAGAGGGCTGCACCTGTACTCATTGTGGTCAGCAAATCTTTGCTGTAATGGGTTTTAAAATTCTAGGCTGGAACTCAACAAATCACCATGTTGCTGAGTCATCAAGATAAACTCGCACGCAACCTGGACGGTAAATAGGTTTGCCCCGCGTTGCTGATTTACGGGAAATTGTTTATTTACATTATTAATTTACAAGGTGTTTTTTTAAATATCACGACATGGAATCTGAGAAGATATGAATTTATTACAAGCTTTTTTTATTTTTATCTCTGTTGTTTAATTTTAATTATAACTAAATAATTATTTTAGGCTCTTCCAAATAATTAACCGTTTATTTTTGTTTAAATGGTGTCATAGATTTTACCACTCTTTTCCAATGATGGTATTGTCCTAATTTTCTTAAATAAATAAATAAATATTGTTTGCCTGTATGGAGCTTGCTAAACAAAGCATTCTCAATCCAAATTTGGAAGAAGCAAGAGATACTAGTCGCTTTTTCTTATTTAATACTATTAGGCTATCTCCGTCATAATTATCAGGCTATCTCTGTCACTTGTATCAGGATTTCTCCGTCACAGACACAGGAGCCTTAGGTTTGTTTTGTCGAACCTGGATTCCTTGGTTTAAGCAAAACAAAACATTATGCAATAAAGTTAATTGATGAATATCATGTTTTGAAATTAATTTACCTAATTATTAAGCTATATATAATTTATCAGGCTATCTCCGCCATATTTATCAGGTTATCTTCGTCACAAGACACAAGAGCTTTAGGTTCGGCCTTGTCGAACTTGACCAAAGTTCGTCTGCAGAAGCAACAGGACGAGGATCACGAGCGAGACGCCGACCAACGAAATCCCACACATCTTCAATCGGCGACATATCCGGGGAATACGCAGGCCAAGGAAGGAGCTGTACCAGCCGCGTTGCAAAGAAGGATTGAACAGTCCTAGCGATATGAGGGCGGGCATTGTCTTGTTGAAATACAGCGCCTGGCAAGCTTTGAAGGAAGGGAACAGCTTGGGGCTGTAGAACTTCACTGATGTACCGGTTGCTGTTCAGATTGCCCACAATTCTTAGCAACTGAGATCGTCCATGATATGCTATGGCACTCCAGACCATAACTCCGGGTGTTCGTCCACTGTGGCGTTCGATAATGCAGTTCGGAAGGTGGCGTTCACCGGCATAGCGTCTGACACGAATGCGGTCATCATGGTACCACAAATTAAAGCGGGATTCGTCAGAAAACACGATATGCTGCAATCAGCACACCAGTCTCTATGCTGAGCGGCCCATTGTAGCCGCAGGCTGAGATGGTTTAGCGTGAGAGGGATCCTGTATAAAGGAGTCCTTGTGCGCAGTCCACGCTGCAGCAGACGTCTACGAATTAATGAAGCACACAATGAAACACCTGTAGCTATTGACCACTGAGCTGCCAATTGTCTAGAGGAATTGTCTAGACCTGGTCAGCGCCATGCGGACCAGGTGTCTATCATCGCAAGCTGACGTCACATTTCGGGGTCCACTCCCGGATTTCCAAGTTGTCCGACACTAGTCCGTCCACTGCTTCCAAAGACGCATCACTGGGCTGCTGTTACGCTGCACACGAGCGGCTACAGCACGATAAGACAATCCAGCTTCACGAAGGCCGATGATTCTCCCCCGTTCAAACTCTGTAAGTTGTTCAAATCTCGCTCTCTTTCGTCGAAGAGGCATTAGTAACGATTGAGCTAACGTTTACCACTAGCAGATAACCACCGATAACCATAGACGCCTCGCTACAGCCGTCTATTTATTCGGATCCATCCGCCGTTCAGAGGGCGCTGCTCAGCATACGCATGCGCTACGGATTTGAAATTCTAATCATTTGCATATCATGCGCTAATTTGCATTTCCGGAAAATTTCAGCTCACTCGCGTAAGTCCTTCATGGTGTTGCAATTTTCACAAACATGAGTTTACTATGCAACAAAATTCATTCCAAACATGATGTTCATCCATTAATCACATATTTGAATCGAAAATTTGTAAGAAAAGTTTCCAAGGATGGCATCTGAGAGAGATAGTCGCTTTTGTTTTTAATTCTAGTTATCAGGCTATCTCCGAGACAGACATAGTGTGACTTTGTCGAAATCAGCTTTGCCCGGTTAAAGAAACACAAAGTGCTTTGTAACAAAGTTCATTCCAAAATATAATATTCTTCAATTAAGCTCATTTTTCAATGAGAATTTGGAAGAAACGCTTCCAAGGATGGTATCTGAGAGATAATCCTAATTATATCAGGCTATATCTAATTTACCAGGTTATCTCTGTCACAGGCAGGGGCTTTCGGTACGATTGTCGGACTTGAATACCCTGGTTTAAGAAACACAAAGCGCTATGCATCAAAATTCATTCCAAAACATGATATTCATCAATTTAGCACATTTTTAAATTAAAATAATTGCTGACAGATAATTTCCTAATCCTACTTATCTAATTTATCAGGCTACTTTCGTCATATTTATCAGGCTATCTCTGACACAGGCAGGAGTTTTCGGTTCTGCTTTGTCGAACTGGGACTCCCTGGTTTAAGAAACACAAAGCGCTTCGCAACAAAGTTAACTCCAAAACATGATATTCCTCAATTAAGCACATTAAAGCACATTTTTAAATCAAAATTTAGAAGAAATGCTTCCATATACGAGATGGAATACGAGAGATAACCGCTTTCTCTTATTTAATCCTAACTGTCTCTCTATCTCTGTCACGGACACAGGAGCTTTCGGTTCAGCTTTGTGAAACATTCCCTCCCTGGTTTAAGAAACACAAAGCGCTTTGCAATAAAGTTCATTACAAAACATGACATTCGTCAACTAAGCACATTTTAATTTAAAATTTGGAAGAAACGCTTCTAGGCATAGCATCTGAGAGATGATTACTTCATCTTTCTCAATCCTAATTATCACACTATCTCTGTCACAGACTCAGGAGCTTTCGGTTCGGCTTTGTACAACTTGAACTCTCTGGTGTAAGAAATACAAAACGCTATACATCAAAATTCATTCCAAAATATAATATTTATCAATTAAGCACATTTTTCAATCATTATTTTGGAAGAAATGCTTCTTAAGATCCCGTAAGACAGATAGTCGCTATCTCTTACTTAATCATAACTATCAGGCTATCTCTGTTATAATTACCAGACTATCCCCGTCAAAGACAGGAACTTTCGGTTCGACTTTGTCGAGCTTGGACACCCAGGTTTAATAAACACAAAACGGTATGCAACAAAATTCAATCCAAAACATGATGTTCGTCAATTAAGAACATTTTTCAATCAAAATTGGAAAGAAATGCACCCAAGGATGGCATGCGAGAGATAATCGCTTTCTTCTACGTAATCCTAACTATCAGGCTATCTCCGTCATAATTATCAGCTATCTCCATCACAGACAGGAGCTTTCGGTTCAGCTTTGTGGAACTTGGACTATCTAGTTTAAGAAATACAAAGCACAACGAAATTCATTCCAAAATACGATATTCATTAATTAAGCACATTTTTCAGTCAAAATTTGGAAGGAATTCTTCAAGTGAGGACATCTAATAGATAATAGTTGTCTCTTTCTTAATCCTAATTATATCAGCCTATATCTAACTTATCAAGTTATTTCCGTCACAGACAGGAGCTTTTGGTTCGGTTTTGTCGAACTGGGACTCTTTAGTTTAAGAAACACAAAGCACTACGCATCAAAGTCCATTCCCAAACATAATATTCAACAATTAAAGTATCGTCAAAAAATACGTGAAACCCATTAATAGTTGACACAACTAAAAATATAGCAGCATCCATATATTTAGACGAGTTATGTATTGTTTTTAAATTCCTTCTATTAGCTCACACTCTCCCTATATATATCTTGTTCAAATTTTCAATCGTTCATAAAATACTTTTTATTCATCCACTCAAGTTCAAATAAATTTTTTTTTAACTTTTAGTGGACGACACTGGATGTTAATGTAGTTTTTTCAAATATTAATTCATTAATTAAATTAAATTAATGAATTATGGTTATTTTTTTAGATTTAAGTTGCATGTATCTACCAATAGATGGCGCCAGATAAACTTAAAAAAATGAATGAAAATTATTTATAAAGGACTTCCTGCAATGTAGTGAGAAAAAAAAAAGGAATTGACTTTTAAAATTTTTTTTTTTTTTTTTATATATATTACTTGTTTTTTTTTTTTTTTTTTTTTGTTCTTTGTACATTTTAAAGTCTTTTCGTAAAAAATTTATTTTAAAGCATAGAAATAAAGATGTTATTCAAATTTATAATTCTAGAGAAGCTAAAAACAAGCAATATAATAGATTTTTATGTCATAAAACAATATAAATCTTTTATACTTTATTAATGATTATAAATAGGTTTATAGTAGATTTATAATTATTAGATTTATTATATGATTATAGTAGATTTATAATTATTAGATTTATTATATGATTATAGTAGATTTATAATTGATGGCTAAAATATATTATAAACAAAATTATTCCAGATAAAGATCAATCTTTAGATTCCAGATAAAATTCCAGATAAATCTTTATATAAAAATAAAGATTTACTTACTGTATGTTTCTCAGTTGTGACTTATAATTCTAAAATAATAATAATAATTTCTCGCTTTTAAGGAGAAACAAAAATAATCTTTTACCTAAATATATTTTCCTTTTCAACTTTTAAACATAGTTTTTCTCAATTCAAAAGAAATAGAAATTTTTCTTCTTGTGATTTGCGGAAAGAGTAGTGTTGTTTTTAATTTCAGAATTATATATATTTCTTTAATTTCATCTTCCGAAAAAATTTACACAATTCGTATTTATTCTGCAACAATTATTATTATTGAAATATCGCATAAACAATCTTTACTCCTCTAAGAATTGCGGTGTCTTTATCATAAATAAATAAATCTTTGTTTGTTTGTCTTGGATGTATCTCTAACATTTATTTAAATAAGAAACAAGAAGAAAAATAATAACAAACATATTTACTTATTGAATGATATGACAGTAAGTATGAAATGTTGTTGGTGTTTAAATTTATTATAATAAACCACCTCTTATTTTTTTAAGTGTGTAGTTATATAGTATATTTGCTTTCGAATTAAAAAACAAAAATTAAAATAAAAAAAAGCACTTTTCATCTGGTATTGATACATAAATACAGAATAAAGTCAACTTTCAGAAAACAGAATTAAGTTTTACGAAAACATAAATACACGTAGAATAAAAAAAAGCAGTTGTTCTTTGAAGAAAACTATGCAAACGATGATTAAGTAAACAAAAGAAAAATAATAAACAAAAGATATCAAAAATGAATTAAAAAAATAAAAGAAAACTGCAAATGCAAAGTAACAGAAGATAATATGCATGCCAAGAGAAATGCAAGGGAAAAAAAAAAACAACAGACGGATTCAAAAATTGAAAACAAAGAAATAAACATGTGACAATAAAAAATAAATAAATAAACAACTGAAATTTTATCAGCAAATTTCAACTTATCATGTGTGAACATTGGAAAACGGATGAATAAACTCTTGAATATGCCAATGTTTAATATTGCACGAGATATATGAAACAATTGATTGGAATACTACAAGAATGGCCAAATTCAAATAACCAAATGAATATAGTAATGTTGAATAGATCAAGAACTTCATGAAGAATGAATTGTTCAAGAATATCTAAAAGAATATACAAAAGTAAGATAAATGTCATCGCAAGTTAAGAATGAAGTATTCCAAATACTACAAGAAAAATTTATCACATTCACTAGCCAAAACAAGTTTATGTATCAAAGTTAAAAATATTTGTCGTAAATGAAGAATGAAGTATTCCCAATTCTACAAGAAACACTATAACATACAAAAGTCAAAAGAATATATCAAAGTTTGAAAATTCTAGGCATAAATAAAGAATGAAGTATGTTGTTGTTGTTGTTTCTTATCCCACTTGGCTGGCCAAGCCCACAAGCCCATATAGACTCATGATTGAAGGGGAAGGAAGCAGCTTCTGTTGTGATGGAGCACCCGTAGGTAGAAGCCTGACTTTTGCTCCGTGACGCTCTTACAGTCATAGAAGACCGGGACCTACGGCTTAAAGTGGATTCCGAACCACTACAAACATCCATGGCACCGCCGGGATTCGAACCCGAAACCTGTGGCACCGAGCGCCAGAGCGCTAGACACTCGGCCATTCAGGTCCCAAATTTGCCAACGGCACGCAGTGTTCCCAGGTGGTCACCCACCCAAGTACTGACCGCGCCCAATGATGCTTAACTTCGGTGATCTAACGAGAACCGGTGTATAGAATGAAGTATTCCAAATACAATAAGAAGCACTATACAGCTCAATAGGCATGGAAAAAATGCCAAAAGTGATAAATATGAAACTTCATGAAGAAGGAATTGATCAACACACTACGAGTACTTATAGCCATTGGATATAAAAATGTTTAAAATCCCAAGCCAAGACGTGAAAAGTGCTTCAAAACCATACTACAAAACACTTCAAGCAAAAGCCAAATTATCCAGAAAATTCCTGAGGATTAACGTTATTCATAACACATTTCAAGAGTTAAGGGGCCAAAACTACCATTTTTCCACCAAAATTTGCAAATTTGGAATATCACTTTATTTGCTTGCTGCAATTTTTTGGATTGTGTCACGAACCCCTCACCAGGACAACATCTTGTTCACACATGATAAAAAAAAACTCTTTCAGTGAAATCAAAAAGCGGAACTAAAACTCATTTGGTTTGGTTCATGTTGTTGGTGTTTGAATTTATTTTAGTAAACCACCTCTTATTTTATTAAGTGTAAAGTTATATAGTATATTTGCTTTCTAATTAAAATAACAGTTTTCACCTGGCATTAATACATATATGATACATTAAGTCAATTTGAGAAAACAGAATTAAGTTTTTCGAAAACAAAAATACTCGTAGAATAAAAAAAAACAGCTGTTCTTTAAAGAAAATTACGCGAACGACTATTAAATAAACAAAAGATATCAACAATGAATTTATAAAAAAACAAAAAGCAAACTGCAGATGAAAAGTAGCAGAAGATAATCTGTATGCCAAACTGAGAAAAAAAAACATCAACTGACGGATTCAAAAAGAAAGACGGATTGAAAACAAAGAAATAAACGTGTGATAATAAAAAAAAACTATCTCATTGACTTAAAAAACGGAACTAAAAGTCATTTGGTTGGTTCATGTTGTTGGTGTTTGAATCCATTTTGAAAAGCCACCTCTTATTTTATTAAATGTGTAGTTATATAGTATATTTACTTTCCAATTAAAACAAAAATTAAAAAAAAAAAACAGTTTTCATTTGGCATTGATATATATATAAGATGCATTAAGTCGATTTGAGAAAACAGAATTAAGTTTTTCGAAAACAAAAATACCCGTAGAATAAAAAAGCAGTTGTTCTTTAAAGAAAACTATGCTAACGACGATTAAGTAGAGAAAAGAAAATAATAAACAAAAGGTATCAAAAATAAATTTTGTGAAAAATAAAAACTGCAGATGAAAAGTAGCAGAATATATATTCCAAAAGAGATGTAAGGGGAAAAAAACAACAACATCAACAAACGGATTCAAAAATTGAAAACAAAGAATTAAACGTGTCACAATTAAAAAAAAACTCTTTGAGCGAAATAAAAAGGGGAACTAAAACTCATTTGATTTGGTTCACGTTGTTGGTATTTGAATTTATTTTAATAAAACGCCTCGTATTTTATTAAGGGTGAAGTTATATAGTATATTTGCTTTCTAATTGCCTTCAAAGTAATCCCTTCCAAACACAATGCACTTATGCCAATTGTTTTTCCAATCCTCAATGCATGCTAAAAAGTCATCCGCAAGGATGGCCTTCAAAGCGCGCGCCGATTCATATTGAATCTCTTTAAAAAAAATAGTTTTCATCTAGCATTGATACATATAAGATATATTAAGTCAATTTGAGAAAACAGAATTAAGTTTTACGAAATCAAAAATACTGGCAGAATAAAAAACTGTTGTTCTTTAAAGAAAACCACGCAAACGATTAAACAAACAAAAGAAAATAACAAATAAAAGATATCAAAAACAAAGTGCAGATAAAAAGTAGCAGGAGATAATAGTTATGCCAAAAGAGATGCAAGGGGAAAAGATATCAACAAACGGATTCAAAAATTAAAAACAAAGAAATAAACGAGTGACAATAAAAAGAAAAACTCTCTCAGCGAAATAAAAAGCGGAACTAAAACTCATTTGAAAACAATAAAAACGAATTTTGCCATTTGTACCGCCAAAACTCTATCTTCTGTCTAATCGGCCATTTTGTCGATGTTGGAAAAAAAATTGCCTGTTTGCCGGTGGTAATGACTTTTAGCCGCTGTCAACACAGAGTTTTCGAATGCGGCGGAACGAGCCGCAAAGGTAGGGCAACGCCCGAAAAATCTGACCAGCCCCTCCCCCTACACCACCCCTTTGCCCATCCCTGGAACGCGCGAACATTTTTTTTTATATTTTTAATACTCAACCACCCCGCTAAATCGTTTTAGCACCTGTGGATTTGAGTCCATTAAAACTCTAATGCGAGGCGAGAAGTACACCTATAACCCTCTGCTAAATCGTTTGGTTGCAGACGATTCCGGAGAATTAAAAGGATAGGGGGAGGGAGAGAAGAGAGAGATGAAAGTGAAAAAAAAATGGTGATGAAAAGAAGTGAAAAAATAAAAAAAAACTCGCCAAGTTCCGCATTTATAAGCAATAAAGAATAACAATAATAACTCTTAGAGAGGAGTTTGAGTTTTTCCTCAAGCTGAAGAATGGTTTCTAATCATAATAATCACAATAATATTATACACGTTTGCGCGAAAGCAGAGCTGGCGAAAAGAAATTGCATATTCTCCATTAAAAAAGTAATAAAAAAATATATCATGAAGTGAGAGTGGTTTGGCGTTAAAAATGTATTCCTTGGCATTTATTGTAGATCTGTAATTGTGGTTGGACCGGACCCTTAATAAAGTCGTAGTACGTCTCTGCCCTTCTTATCTCTGCTTCCTCCCCCCTCCTCGCAACCGTGTGATCATAATTAAAGACCTGCAATGGATTCACCCAATGGTGGAGGAATGGGTGAAAAGGAGTGCAGGTGCAAATGAAAGTTTGATGTTTAGAGATTCTATTATAGGGCACATGGTAAACGGGTTTGCTTATTAAAAGATAAATATATATGCATGCGCTAGCATTGATACTGGAAATAAATAAAATAAATAATCCACGAAAGATTAAAATTTTTTTTATTTATTTATTTTTTGCTGACTCTGCTTTGGTAAAAGAATATGGCGAAAAGTTTGCAGTGCGTGTGTTTTAATGAGAGTTGATTATTTATGTTTCTGACAAGAGAAAAAAGGGTTCTTTGTAAGGTTGCAAAAAAGGGAGGTATTTAAAAATATTCTAATTTTATTATTTTTTCTGAAGTATTTTTGGACACTTTTTAAATAAATTTTTGATTAAATCTTTTTTTGTAAACTTATTTAATTAAATTTAAAAACAATTTAAAACATTTTTTTTTCTTTAAAATGGAAAATTAAGAAATTCTCAAATCAGTTCCTAAATAACAAGTCTCAATAAATATAAAAAAAAGAACCATTTATTTAATTTCAGAAGTAAAATAGCAAAACTTTATTTGAATATTTAAAAGAATATTATTTTTCTTTAAATTAATAATAATAATTTTACTTAAAAGAAAAATAGATTCTTTAAAAGGTTACAAAAATGGCGATATTTAAATATATCTTAATTTAATTTTTTTTTTTTTTTTAAGTATTTTTTTGGCCACATTTTAAATAAATTTTTATTTAAATCTTTCTTTATAAACTTATTTAATTATTTTTAAAAAAAATCATGCAACCATTTTTTTCTTTAAAATGAATAATTAAGAAATTTCCAGATCAATTCCTAAATAAGTCTCAATAAATTTAAAAAAAAATGGAAACTTAAAGAAAAATAATAATAATTTTATTTTAAAGAAAAATAATAATTTTACTTGGTTTAGTTTGGTTACATTTTAAATAAATTTTTAATTAAATCTTTTTTTTATATCTAATTAATTATTAAAAAATTTAAAAAAAAAAATTTTTTTTTGATGAATAATTAAGAAATTTCTAAATCAATTCCTAAATAACATGTGTCAACAAAATTTAAAAAAAAAAAAAAAAAAAAGAAAATTATTTAATTTTAGAAGTAAAATTGTAAAACTTCATTTCAATACTTAAAAGAAATTTAAAGGAAAATAATAATAATTTTACTTAAAAGAAAAATAGTTTTATAAGATTGCAAAAATAGAGGTATTTAAATATATTCTAATTTTATTTTTTTTTACCTGAAGTATTTTTGGCCATATTTTAAATAAAGTTTTAATTAAATCTTAAACTTATTCAAATATTTTTTTTAAAAATATAAATATTTTTTTCTTTAAAATGAAGATTAAGGAATTTCTAAATAAATTCCTAAATAACAAGTCTCAACAAATTAAAAAAAGAAAATTTGTTTAATTTAAGAAATAAAATTGTAAAACTTCATTTGAATATTAAAAGAAATTTAAACAAAAATAATAATAATTTTACTTAAAAGAAAAATAGGTTCCTTATAATAATCTTCATTTGAATACTTAAAAGAAATTTAAAGAAAAATAATACTAATTTACTTAAACAAAAAATAGTTTCTTTATAAAGTTACAAAAAGGGGGGTATTTAAATATATTCTAATTTTATTTTTTTTCTGAAGTATTTTTTTGAAGCATTTTAAATAAATTTTTAATTAAACCTTTTTATATAAACTTAATTAATTTTTAAAACAACATATAACCATATTTTTTCGTTAAAATGAAAATTAAGAAATTTCCAAATTACATTCTAGATAACATGTCTCAATAAATTTAAAAAAAAAGGAACATTTATTTAATTTGAGAAATAAAATCGTAAAACTTCATTTAAAAGAAATCGAAAGGATAATAATAATAATTTTACTTAAAAGTAGGTTCTTTATAAGGGAGGTATTTAAATATATTTTAATTTAATTTTGTTTCCTGAAGTATTTTTGACCATATTTTAAATAATTTTTTAATTAAATCTTTTTTTTATAAAGTTATTTAATTGATTATTAAAAATATTTAATTTTTTTCTTTAAAATGAATAATTCAGAGATTTTTAGATAAATTCTTAAATAACAACAACGAAAAAAAATTTAAAAAAATAAAGAAAATTTATTTTTATTTATAAAACAAAGAAATTAAATTATTATTATTTTTTTTATTTTATGGTAATAACTTTTGTTCCTACTCTAAATATGCTTTAGGATAACGCAGTAAATAAACAATATGAATTTTAAAGTTCTTTTTTTTCAATTCCTTCTATTAGCTCACACTCTCCCTATATATATCTTGTTCAAATTTTCAATTGTTAATAAAATACTATTTATTCATCCACTCAAGTTCAAATACATTTTTGAAACTTTTTTTTTTTCCCCGATGGCAGATTATGAACAGTTACAGCAAAAAACAGAACAACGAAAAAAAAAAGCATACAACAACAACAAAATAATATAACAAAACATGCTGAAACAGAGTTCATTAATCTAACGAAAAACTGAAACTTGAAGTGGTTGACATTTGATGTTAATACAGTTTTCGCAAATATTAATTCATTCATTAAATTTAATTAATTCATTATAATTGTTTTTAGATTTAAGTTGTATGAATCTACCAATAGATTGCGCCAGATGTAAGTGGAAAATTTCAACATTATTTATAAAGGACTTTCTGTAATATAGTGAAAAAAAAGTAGCATTTGACTTAATTTTTTTTTATAGTGTTTGTTATGTATATCAAATCGAGCACATGATATGTTATATTTTACTATGCCGGAATTTATGTCACATTTTAAATTTCTTGTATACTTTTAAAACAATGGGCCCGAATGGCCGAGTGGCTAGCACTCTGGCGCTCGGTACCACAGGTTTCGGGTTAGAGTCCTGGCGGTGCCATGGTTGTTTGTAGTGGTTCGGAATCCACTTTAAAAAAGTAGGTCCCGGTCTAGTAGGAGCGTTGCGGGGGCAGTGATACTCCGCGTCCGTGGCTTATCTTCAAGTTACACGCGCCCCCTGGGTAATGCAAAGTGAGTACATCTGTGCAGCACTTGCCTTAAGGCATCCAAAGACCAAGCTGTCTGTGTTTGCCAGCTGCATTAGAAAGAAAAAAAAAACTTTTAGAACAATAAAATAACGAAAACATTTCACAATAAGAACTGAGACAACGATAAATTAATAAAGTTTTAATAATATCTACAGATACCTACAAGAATGAAAATATTTTTTGTAGGGGAGTGATATTTCGTGAGTCATGTTTGAAGAAACAGCGAACAACTGAAACAATCTGCACGTTTTTTGTTCGCATCAATTACTTTTCTGGCATGATCAAATTGAAGTCAGATTTTTCTTGTCCAAAAAGCAACTGAAAGCCATACATCAAGCACTTTTAATACAAAATTACTACTTTAAATTCCGGTGGAAGCTATTAAACAAATGCTATTTGTTGAATGTTTTTCCAGAAGTTTCCAATTTATCAATCGCACATTATGAAATAAATTGAACTGCCATTCATTCAAAAAAGTCTTCACCCTCTAAAATGCAAGAAAGGGATTGAAGACAACGCACTTGTAGAAAATATTTAACATTAAGTTTATAACTATGTTGTTATTGCTGTTGTTGCTATGTTATATGCTATGTTTCGTTTAGAACTATGTTGCGATTGTTGTTGTTGATATGTTATATATAATGTTTATTTTATAACTACGTTGCGATGCTGTTGCTGCTATGTTATATGTTATACTTCCTTTATAACTATGTCGTTAATTTGATGATTTTCAAGTTTTCAATTTAGAAACTCATGAAGTATGGGAATATATATTATATGTGAATCTCATTGTTGAATCTTTTTCAGAAGTTTCCAATTTATCAATCGCACATTATGAAATAATTTGATGTGCCATTTATTCAAAAATTTCTAAAAAGAAACCTTCACCCTCAGAAGAGATTGATCACAAAATACTTGGAAAAAGTATTTAACATTAAATTTGCAACTATGCTGCGATACTGTTGTTGCTGTGTTATACGTTTATGTTTCGCTTATAACTATGTTGTTATATGTTATTTTGATGATTTTCAAATTTTTAATTTAGAACCTCATAAATAGGGATTGCAATACCGGTATACCGAATATTACTAGTAATTGTATTTACGAGAAATTTAGAATTCTTATCTGTGAAATTCTTATTCTTATCTGTGAAAACAAGGTTGTAGGTGTGAAGAAAATGCGTAATATTTCGATATTTTTTAAATTGGCGAGTTTGTTATTCACATTGTATTTGCATGTCATACTTTAGAGTTAAAAATATTTTTCAGATTTATTATATATATACACTCATAAATAATACCCCATAATAATGAATAACAATAACTTTAAATAACATAAAAAATCAGTGGATAATAATTCTGTTTATGTTTTTTAATATCACACTTCAAAAATTTGTAATAGTACCACATACGGAATAATGATATTTACACTTTTTTGTGATTTAAATAGTTAAGATGTTTCTTTACATTTTTGTGATTCTTTATATACTGTTATAATTTATAAGTTACAAAATTTTTTTTTTTTTTGTGATATTTACATTCTCTTATAAAACTGACAAATAAACAACAACAAAAAAAAAAAAAAAAAAAAAAAAAAAAACGCCTGTGTTTTCTTTCTTTTTCTGAAATTTCTACTACCGGTATTAAAACCGGTATCCCGGTATTAAGATCTAAAAAATACCGAATACCGGTATTGAACTTTTGGTCCGATATTGCAATCCCTACTCATAAAGTATTTTCTGATATTTAATAATTTTTATCATTTTATTTCTATGCAAAATTAATGAATTTTGTGTAATAAAATTATCTGTATTGTAGCATTTTTTTTCTTACGAGAAGAGTTTTGGCATTTTATTTAAAGGAGAGAAGAATGTATATTATTTGAAAAATATATAATAAACGCATTACTCAAATTTGACAGCAGACGAGCTTTATCATGGGCAGTTATATTTAACTGCCCGTAATGGAGGGGCAGTTAAATATATTATAATGCGATTAGTGTTTTGTACTGATGAGAACAACGTGTCACTCAAATATGATAGCAGATATTCGGTATCATGGATAATGAGACCTCATGAAATGGAGCGATTGTGTGTGCCCCCTCACATGTCGAAACAATTACAGATGGAATATGAACTGTGCCATGAGTTGTTTCATCATGATGGGTGATAGAACACGAGCTGAAAAATGTCTACTCCAATATGAAGTGAGTGAAGTAGATCCCTCTCTCCTCTTGACAGATTGTTTTAAAAGAAGATTTTTAGTGAAGAAGAGACATTCTGCGACGAGTCTACCAGAAGTGTTGTTTTTTATTTTTTTCTATGAAGAGAATTTGCCAACAGGGCGCAGCTCTACGGGAAATGGAAGACAGTACAATACCTAATAGAATGATATTTAAGGGCAGCTGCTCTAAATTTGTATGTCATTAAAAGAAGAAACCCATAAAACACCCACCAGTCAACCTCATAAGCCACTATACACAGCGATATTTCTCGTTGTATTGAATCAAATTTCTACAACACACTCTTATATCAATGTCCAAACCCCGTAACTAGTACCAAAAAAGAATCAACTAGTACATCTTTAATTTCTACCAATAAATTCACAGCTTCAATGTCCCATTAATAAACATCGTCATTATATACCCTACAACCAAACTAATTCTCCTTAACTATAATTAAACAAATACATACGTAAATGAACCATCAAATCCTTTAACGCCTTCTAAAGTTTAATGTACCTCCATCAAGAAAGCTTACTCCTCTAAGAGCCATAAATTCTTACAACAAATACGCCAGAAAAAAAATTAAAAAACAAAGCACTGAAAAGCCACAAAACAAAACTCCTGACAACTTTTCATTTTCAGCAGCAAAGCAGCACAAAAAAAAAAAGGAAACAAATAACTAAGGAGACACCATGCCAGAAAACGGAAAAGAAAACCATTTAAAACCTCGCACCTTCCATAAAAACAGCCAAAAAAGGACTGGCACCAAATAAATATTTAATCCGTAGCAGTGGTTTTTTTTCTCCCTAGGAGAATATGTAAGGGATTTAAGCGGGTGGCATTAGGCTGGTGTCCTAATGACCGAGCCATTAATTTGATTAAGTGCTCAATTCATGGGATTGGACGCGTAAATTGTTTTTAAAGATCTCCAATATTTCGGGGGAAATCCATTTGTTGGAGTCATATGATCGGGTGGAGTTGCGGTGTCGTTAGGGGAAATTAAAATCGTCGCCTGTAGCCTCGAGAGCGAAACTACATGTTTAGCCTGAGTATTTGCGAAATATTTGACGAAATTCCATTTGTGGTGATCAGGTTGCTGCCTAGAGTTCGTCACCAAATTTGTAGAGGCCAAACTCAGCGAAAAATAGCAATGACCAAAAAAAAAATGTTCTTCCTTTTTTCAAGTTTTACAATGAAATGAGTAGTAGGAAAAAAATAATAGGCCACTGATTTTTTTAATAATTTTATTAGCACTGTTCGGACTGTTGGCCAACTGGCTAGCACTCTGTTCTTTTGGTACCCCAGGCTTCAGTTTCGTCTTCTGGCTTGGTTTGGTTTGTCACTCTGCGGTCATTTTATGCACACTTTAGGCTAATTAGACCAAGAACTACAGTTTAACGCTGATTCCCTACCACTAACAAACATTCATACCACCGCCAGGATTCGAGCCTGAAGCCTGTGATATCAGATGGCCAGCAACTTGACCATCAGGCCGCAGCTTTTCTGGAAATGGAAGGAAGGGCAATGACCTTGAATGTCCTTCTAGAAGGACATTCAAGAGCAACTGCTCTGTATTTGTGTTACATATCACATAAGAAGAAATCCGAAAAATACCCACAAACAACCTGATTGACCCCGGAATATTTCTGGCTCTATTGAATCAAATTTCTACAACACACATTTATATCGATGCCCGATAACGATAACTAATATCAAAAGAAAATAATAATAAAAACTAGTACATCTTTAAATTTTACCAATAAATTCACGATTTCAAGGCTCCATTAACAAATATCGTCATTATATCCTACAACCAAGATAATTCTCCTTAACTATAATTAAACAACGAATCCATACCCAAACGAATTTTTTAATGCCCTGTAAAGTTTAATGCACCTCATCAAGAAAACTTACTCCTTTAAAAGCCGTTAATTCTTACAACAAACACGCCAGCAAAAAAATTAAAAAACAAAGCACTAAAAAGCCACAAAACAAAACTGTTGACAACTTTTAATTTCAAGCAGCAAAGTATCACAAAAAAAAAAAAAGGAAACAAATAACTAAGGAGACACCATGCCAGAAAACTGAAAAGAAAACCATTTAAAACCTCGCACCTTCCATAAATACAGCCAAAAAATGACTGGCACCAAATAAATATTTAATCCATAGCAGTGTTTTTTTTTCCCCTTTGGAGAATATGCAAGGGATTTAAGCGGCTGGCAATAGGCTGGTGTCCTAATGACCGAGCCATTAATTTGATTAAGTGCTCAATTCATAGGATTGGTCGCGTAAATTGTTTTAAAGATCTCCAATATTTCGGGGGAAATCCATTTGCTGGAGTCATATGATCGGGTGGAGTTGCGGTGTCGTTAGGAAAAATTAAAATCGTCGCCTGTAGCTTCGAGGGAGAAATTACATGTATAGCTGGAGTATTTGCGAAATATTTGACGAAATTCCATTTGTGGCGTTCAGGGTTGCTGTCTAGAGTTCGTCGCTAAATTTGTAGAGCCAAACTCAGCAAAAAGTAGCAAATGACAAAAAAAAACAAAAAAAAAAATCTTTTTTTTTTTAAAATTATTTTATTAGCACTATACTACCTGATGACCAACGACCAACTGGCTAGCAGTCTGGTCTTTGGTGCCATAAACTTCACGTTCCTCTGCTGGCTTGTTTTGGTTTGTCGCTCTACGTTCATTTTATGCACACTTTGGGCTAATTAGATCAGGACCTACAGTTTAACGTGGATTTCAAACCACTGACAAACATCCTACCACCGCCAGGATTCGCGCCTGTGGTACCAAAGGCCAGAGTGCTAGCCGATTGACCGTCACGCCACCCCTCTACGGGAAATTGAAGGTAGTTCATCGTCTTTTAGAATGGTACTGAAGGGCATCTGCATTGTATTTGTATGTAATTACAAAAAGTAACCCGAAAATCTCACACAAATCCTCCTGATTGGCAGCGATAGTTCTGTATCTATTGAATCAAATATCTACATCACACACCTTATACCGATGGCTATTAACCGTAACTAATACCAAAGAAAGAATCAACTTAAAAATGTATCTTTAATTTTATACATACATCAACAAACATATAATAATAACAAATATAATATTTAATTTTTACCAATAAATGCACATATTCAATGCCCCATTATGTAAGGGATTTGGCCAGACATGTAAGGGTAATCAATTTCAGAACAATAACTGGACATGATTATCTTTTAAAATACCTTCACAGATTTGGACTATCAGACTCTTCGACTTTGCTGGACTAATTTTGACATGAGTCTTAAGTACTTGAACTAATTGACTTAGCAGCTGTAAATACTGCAAAAGATTTTAATTATTTTTATGTGTGTTTCTTAACTGTATTGGGCAATTGGTTATAGACTGTTGGTAGTCATGACTAGGTCTGGCGTAGGTTAAATAAATATATAAGAAGAGCATCCCCCTACCCCGAAAAAAACACCCTTAAGTCAACCTGATTGACCACGCGATATTTCTGGGTGTATTGAATCAAATTTCTACAACATCCGCTTAAATCGATGCCCAATAACCATAACTAATACCAAACAAAGAATCAACTGGTACATATTTAATTTCTACCAATAAATTCACAGCTTCAATGCTCCATTAATAAACATGATCATTATACCCTACAACCAAGCTTCAATAGTAGGCTGGCCATACCCAAACAAAACAACAAATCCTTTAACACCCTCTAAAGTTTAATGCACCTCCATCAAGAAACCGCACTCCTCTAAGAGCCATAAATTCTTACAACAAATACACCAGTAACAAAAAACAAAGTACTGAAAAGCCACAAAACAAAACTGCTGACAACTTTTCATTTCCAGCAGCAAAGCAGCACAAAAAAAAAAAAAAAAAAAAAGGAAACAAATAACTAAGGAGACACCATGCCAGAAAACGGAAAAGAAAACCATTTAAAACCTCGCACCTTCCATAAATATAGCGAAAAAATGACTGGCACCAAATAAATATTTAATCCGTAGCAGTGGTTTTTTTTCTCCTGTTACATATTCTCCAATGTAAGAGATTTAGGCGGCTGGCATTAGGCTGGTGTCCTAATGACCGAGCCATTAATTTGATTAAGTGCTCAATTCATAGGATTGGGTGCGTAAATTGTTTTTAAAGATCTTCAATATTTCGGGGGAAATCCATTTGCTGGAGTCATATGATCGGATGGAGTTGCGGTGTCGTTAAAGGAAATTAAGATTGTCGGCTGCAGTTTTGAGGGCGAAATTGCATGTATAGTTTGAGTATTTACGAAATTTTTGACGGAATTCCTTTTTTGGTGACTAGGATTGCTGCCAAGAGTCCGTCGCCAAATCTGTACAGCCAAATTGAGCAAAAAGTAACAATTTTTTTTTTTTAGTTTTGCAATGAAATGAGTAGTAGAAAAAAAGCAAATAATAATAATAATACGGCACTAAATTTTACATTTGCTTTCCTATCACTATGCTGCCTAATGGCCAATTGACTAGTACTCTGGCCTTTGGTACCATAGGCTTCAGGTTCGTCTTCTGGCTAGGTTTGGTTTGTCGCTCTACTGTCATTTTAAGCACACTTTTGGGCTAATTACACCGGGACCTACAGTTTAACGTGGATTCCGAACCAATCACAAACATCCATACCATCCCCATGATTCGAATCTGAAGCTTATGGTACCAAAGACCTGAGCGCTGGCCAATTGGCCATTAAGTCGCTTCCTCTTCCGGCTGTGGCATGGATGTTTGTTAGTGGTTCGGAATCCACTTTAAACTGTGAGTCCTGGTCTAATATGGTCGTAGAATGTTGTCTCGAGGTTTGGTCGGTGTTTTCCTTCGTGATTCCTCGCTAAAGTGAAGTCCTTATTCATGGCCCTGTCTCCTGCGCCCCGTCTCCTGCGTCTCCTGTCTCCTGGAGTCTTCTGGACCTGGTGAAGGCTATCCTGCACCTTTAGGATTAGTAACAACAAGAACAACCTTCCAAGAAGATAGGACATTACCTTGTAGAATGAAATTTAAGGCAACTGTTCTGCACTTGTATTGTACAGGATATAAAAATGAAAAACCAACAATATACCCACAAGTCAACCTGATTGGTGAAACAAATTGAATCAAATTTCTACAACACACACTTATATCATTGCCCAATAACCGTAACTAATATCAAAAGAAAGAATCAACTGGTACATATTTAATTTTTACCATTACGCATTTATTCATTGCTTCAAAACCCCCTTAATATATATCGTAATTACAACCTAAAACCAAGCTAATTCTCCTTAACTATAATTAAACAAATCCACATCCAAATGAAGCAACAAATCATTTTACGCCCTCTAAAGTTTAATGCACCTCCATCAAGAAAACTTACTCTTCTTAGAGCCATAAATTCTTACAACAAATACGCCAGCAAAAAAAATTTAACAACAAAGCACTGAAAAACCACAAAACAAAACTGCTGACAACTTTTCATTTCCAGCAGCAAAGCAGCACAAAAAAAGGGAAACAAATAAATAAGGAGACACAGTGCCAGAAAACGGAAAAGAAAACCATTTAAAACCTCGCACCTTCCATAAATACAGCCAAAAAATGACTGGCACCAAATAAATATTTAATCCGTAGCAGTGGGTTTTTTTTTTCTCCCGTTTGGAGAATATGTAAGGGATTTAAGCGGCTGGCATTAGGTTGGTGTCCTAATGACCGAGCCATTCATTTGATTAAGTGCTCAATTCATAGGATTGGGCGCGTAAATTGTTTTTAAAGATCTCCAATATTTCAGGGGAAATCCATTTGCTGGAGTCATATGATCGGGTGGAGTTGCGGTGTCGTTAGGGGAAATTAAAATCGTCGCCTGTAGCCTCGAGAGCGAAATTATATGTATAGCTTGAGTATTTGAGAAATATTTGACGAAATTCCATTTGTGGTGATCAGGGTTGTTGCCTAGAGTTCGTCACCATATTTGTAGAGCCAAACTCAGCGAAAAGTGGCAAATGACAAAAAAAAAAAAAAAAAAAAATATTTTTTATTATTTCATTAGCACTGTACTACCTGATGGCCAACTGGCTAGCAGTCTGGTCTTTGGTACCATAAACTTCAGGTTCATCTGCTGGCTTGTTTTGGTTTGTCGCTCTACGTTCATTTTATGCACACTTTGCGCTAATTAGATCGGGACCTACAGTTTAACGTGGATTCCGAACCACTAACAAACATCCATACCCCCCCCCCATGATTCGAATCTGAAGCCTATGGTACCAAAGACCACAGCGCTGGCCAGTTGGCCATCAAGTCGCTTCCTCTTCCGGCTGTGGCATGGATGTTTGTTAGTGGTTCGGAATTCACTTTAAACTGTGGGTCCTGGTCTAATAGGATCGTAGACCGTTGTTTCGAGATATAGTCGGCGTTTTCCTTCGTGATTCCCCGCTAAAGTGAAGTCCTTATTCATGGCCCTGTCGTCTGCGACGGAGTCTTCTGTACCTGGTGAAGACTATCCTGCACTTTTAGGATTAGTAACAGCAAGAACAACCTTCCAAGAAGATACGACATTACCCTGTAGAATGTAATTTAAGGCAACTGTTCTGCATTTGTATTGTACCTGATTGGTGAAACAAATTGAATCAAATTTCTACAACACACACTTATATCATTGCACAATAACCGTAACTAATATCAAAAGAAAGAATCAACTGCTACATATTTAATTTTTACCAATAAATTCACAGCTTCGATGCTCCATTAATAAACATGATCATTATACTCTATAACCAAGCTAATTCTCCTTAACTATAATTAAACAACGAATTCATACCCAAATTAAACAACAAATCCTTTTACGCCCTCTAAAGTTTAATGCACCTCCATCAAGAAACCTTACTCCTTTTAGAGTCATAAATTCTTACAACAAATACGCCAGTCAAAAAAAATTAAAAAACAAAGCACTGAAAAGCCAAAAACAAAACTGCTGACACCATTTCATTTCCAGCAGCAAAGCAGCATAAAAACAAAAACAAAATGGACACAAATAAATGCCAGAAAACGGAAAAGAAAACCATTTAAAACGTCGCACCTTCCATAAATATAGCCAAAAAAAGATTGCCACCAAATAAATATTTAATCCGTAGCACTGGTTTTTTCTTTCTCCCCTTTGGAGAATATGTAAGGGATTTAAGCGGCTGGCATTAGGCTAGTGTCCTAATGACAGAGCCATTAATTTGATTAAGTGCTCAATTTATGGGATTGGGCGCGTAAATTGTTTTTAAAGATCTCCAATATTTTGGGGGAAATCCATTTGCTGGAGTCATATGATGGGGTGGAGTTGCGGTGTCGTTAGGCGAAATTAAAATCGTCGCCTGTAGCCTCGAGAGCGAAATTACATGTATAGCTTGAGTATTTGCGAAATATTTGAGGGAATTCAATTTTGGCGACCAGGGTTGCTGCCAAGAGTCTGTCGCCAAATTTTTAGAGCTAAATCCAGCAAAAAAATAGCAATGACAAAACAAACAAAATAAGAATTTTTTTCAGTTTTAGTGTGGGTTTCGTATTTCATTTTGTTAATGTGAGATCTGCAGTCCAACGTGGTCTCGGAACCACTCACAAACATCGATGTTACCACCAAGACTCGAACCTGAAGCTTGTGGTAGAACGGCTAGGTTTGGTTTGTCGCTCTACGGTCATTTTGGACACACAAGGCTAATTAGACAGGGAACTACAGTTTAACGGGGATTTCGAACCCCTCACAAACATCCATGCCACCACCAGAATTCGAACATGAAGATTGCGGTACTAAAGGCCAGAACACTAGCTAATTGGCCATTAGGCTGCCTTTACAATGAAATGAGAAGTAAAAAAAATGAAATAATAATAATAATAATACGGCACTGACTTTTAGAATTACTTTTATGTCACTGAGCGGCCTGATGGCCAACTGGCTGACTCTTTGGTACCAAAGGCTTTAGGTTCAAATCCTGGTGGTGGCGGGGATGTTTGTTAGAGGTTCGGAGTCCATATAACATCGTTGGTTCTAGCCCAATTTGGTCGGATATTTTTGGGGCCTGATGACCGAGTTGCTAGAGCTCTGGTGCTCGGTACCACAGACTTCACGTTCGAGTTCCGGCGGCGCCTTGGATGTTGTAGTGGTTCGAAGTGGTATAAACAGTTCAAAAAAGGCAGAGAACGCACTGAAGACGAAGAGCCCTCTGGTCTCAACTGACGAACTACTAGGCTACGACAATCGATTTTCAATAGGCTATGAAAATATTAAAAAAAAAAAAAAAATCTCACCAAAGCAGATGATTGTTTGCATATTGCAAACACATTTTCTTTAACTTCGCCAAAAGGGCGCTAAATCAAATCCTCTGGTATTTGATACGAAGAAAAAAAATTGGAGGGGGGAGGGGGAGTTGAACTCAGAGGTGCGAATGAATCGCACTCGGGACTAAATGACAGCAGAGCAGATCACGCGATATTTGGCTTCCACTATTCATAAAGGCTTTATTGCACGTTACAAACGAGTGATAAAATAATTCATTTTACCTATTTTAAAAAAAGGCACAAAGTTTTCACTTTGATTGTAGACTCAATCTAAATTTTTGTTCAAGTATTGCATTCTAACTCAAGTTTAATTAAATTATAAATAATTTTTTCTTATAATTAGTATTTTCTTGGGCCTGAATGGCCGAGTGGCTAGAGCTCTGGCGCTTGGTAACACAGGTTCGAGTCCCGGCGGTGCCATGGATGTTTGTAGTGGTTCGGAATCCACTTTAAACCGTAGGTCCCGGTCTAATAGGATCGTAGGGCGTTGCGGGGGCATTGTTACTCCGCGTCTGTGGCTTATCCTTAAGTTACAAGTGCCCCCTGGGTAATGTAAAGTGAGTAACGTCTGTGCAGCGCTTGCCTTAAGGCATCCAAGACGTCCATGCCTGTTTGCGAACTGCATTGGAAAAAAAAAATATATTTTCTTAAACCTTTTCAGAAAGTTTCAAAGTTGTGAAGAAGATCATTTTCTAATGCAGCTGGAAATAGAGAGACAGTTATCTTTTATGTCGTAAATAAGGACTGCACCGCTGTTACTCATTTAGTACTGCGCAAGGGTGGCACATGTAGCTTTTAAATATGCTACAGACTCTAGTAACACTTATCCTCACAACGCTCTACGATCCTATTAGACCGGGACCTACGGTTTAAAGTGGATTCCGAACCACTACAAATACCCATGGCAACGCCGGGATCGAACCCGAAACCTGTGGTACCGAGCTCCAGAGCGCTAGTCACTCGGCCATCAGATCCTGTTGTATAGAAGATAGCATGATGGATTCTCAAATTAAGGGATCTTGGCTCGAAATCCATAAGTGATATCAAACCGAAAATACCTATATCTGTAGAACCGTGTGTCCTCGATAAATCCGTAGCCTGGAAAGTCCTGCCATTAGGCTCGAAGGGGATGGGGAGACTTCGGGAATCCCTGAATCCATCTCAAATGCTATGTGTTTGTGTCTATATATATTTTTCAAAGAATTTAATGCACCAAATTTACAATTTAAATATATATATATATATATATATATATGTATATTTAAAAATATATTTTTCTTTTTAAATATTTTTTTCTTTTTCCCACTTGGTAGACAACAACCTCTAATAGACCTAGTCCAAGAACCCGTGTGGTCTCATGGAAGGTTCTTTGTGATTGTGATGGAACTCCCATAGTTTCTTTTGTGATGGAACACCCATAGGTAGAAGACTGACTTGGCTCCATGTCTCTGAGAAAGGAGGGTAGTGCCTTCTGGAAGAACTTTCAGGGGGAATCAACCCACATTTGAAGTATCGCACGGGAGAAAACACGGAAAAAACCCCACCATGTAATCCGACTAACGAGGCAAGATGCTGAACATCACAAATGCCACCGTGTTTTCTCTTTTTTTGAAACAGTGCCTACAACAAAACCTCCAGCGGATTTAACCTCCGACTTACCTTAATTCTCACCAGCAGCGCGCTTTGCCACTGAGCAACGAGTCGGGCTAAAAATGTCTTCTTTAGTTTAGTGAATAATAATCATTTATTTCCTGTCAACAAATATATTTTTATGGTCATTTCAAAAAATTTCATTTGGCATAGATAACAATTTTTAAAAATGTGATTTTATTTTAAACTTATTAAAAAGTAAGATTCATAAAATAAATAATATTTTTCAATTAGTTAAAATATATTTTTCTAATACTTAATTTGTAATTTTTTGTGTTTATAAATGAGTTTATAATATTGTTTAAAAATATAATATTATTGTTATAATGTTGTTTAATTGTTGTAAAGGTAATAAAAATATTGTTTTTTCATCATGTAATCGCTGTATTGGACAATATAAGACATGATATACTTTTTAATTGCATATGAAATTAGTTTTTTGATTTTATTGTTCAATTAATTAATGAAATTAAACTAATGAAATACTTAAATCAATTTAATTAATGAAGTTAATTACAATTAATCAATAATCAATCAATGAAATATATTATTTCATGTTATTATGAAATATATAACATGAAATTTGATTTTGATTTTATTATTCAATTAATTAATGAAATTATATTAACAAAATATATATTAATTGCTTAATTAAGGAAATTAATGAAATATTTAAATCAATTTAATTAATGAAATTAATTAAAATTCATGAATTAATCAACAATCAATCAATGAAATATATTATTAATTAATTAATGAAATATATTTTAATTGTTTAAATATTATGATTTTGATAATAACAAAAATATTGCTACGATTTGAATTAATGAGAATAAAAATTTCTTGCAAACGACACAATCTGTTATCGTATTTTTAAATCAGAAAACAAATTAATACAAAGAAATTAATAACCACACTATTAATAAGAATAATTAAACAATATATATTATTGTAATGTCACTTTAATCAAAAGTATTAAAATCTTGAATATTTACAAATAAATATTTGCTCAGATACCTTTTTCTTCGTTTTATTATTATTCAAATCTTAATTTCAACTAACGTAATTTTCTAGTTGAATTTTGACTTTATATCCAAACCAGAAAGCGAATAACTTAAACTAAATAAGAACTTGAAAAATAAATAAATAATCAAATTCATAAAGAAAAATATATATATACTTCTTTATATACACATTCCTCCATAATCCAACCAAAGCCTTATGAAAATTAGAAGCTTTAGAAAAAGTATTATTAAAAAAATAAGAAACTAATAAGAATAATAAGAAATTAAATAAGAAAGTAATAAGAATAATTAAACAATATTTATTGTTGCAATGATACGACAATCAACACTTTTAAAATCTTGAATATTTACGAATAAATATTTGCTCCGATACCTTTTTCTTCGTATTATTATTATTATTTTAAATGCAAACCAAAAAGCAAATAATTTAAACTAAAAAAGAATAAAAAAATAAATAAATAATCAAATTAATAAAGAAAAAAATATAGTATAACTCATACTTCTTTATATAAACATTCCTCCACAATCCAAAATGAAAAATTGAAGCCTTAGAAAAAATACTATAAAAAAATAAGAATAATAAGAAATTAAATAAGAAACTAATAAGAATAATAAGAAATTAAATAAGAAACTAATAAGAATAATAAGAAATTAAATAAGAAACTAACAAGAATAATAAGAAATTAAATAAGAAAGTAATAAGAATAATAAGAAATTAAATAAGAAAGTAATAAGAATAATAAAACAATATTTATTGTTGCAATGGCACGACAATCAAAAATTTTAAAATCTTGAATATTTACGAATAAATATTGGCTCCGCTACCTTTTTCTTTGTATTATTATTATTATTTTAAACCCAAACTGTAATTTCAATTAAAATATTTTTCTAGTTATATTTTGACTTCATATCCAAACCAAAAAGCGAATAATTTAAACTAAATAAGAATAAAAAAATAAATAAATAATCAAATTAATAAAAAAAAATATAGTATAATTCATACTTCTTTATATAAACATTCCTCCACAATCCAAAACGAAAAATTGAAGCCTTAGAAAAAGTACTATAAAAAAATAAGAAAATAAGAATAATAATAAGAAATTAAATAAGAAACTAATAAGAATAATAAGAAATTAAATAAGAAACTAATAAGAATAATAAGAAATTAAATAAGAAACTAACAAGAATAATAAGAAATTAAATAAGAAAGTAATAAGAATAATAAGAAATTAAATAAGAAAGTAATAAGAATAATAAGAAATTAAATAAGAAAGTAATAAGAATAATAAGAAATTAAATAAGAAAGTAATAAGAATAATAAAACAATATTTATTGTTGCAATGGCACGACAATCAAAAATTTTAAAGTCTTGAATATTTACGAATAAATAATGGCTCCGCTACCTTTTTCTTCGTATTATTATTATTATTTTAAACCCAAACTGTAATTTCAATTAAAATATTTTTCTAGTTATATTTTGACTTTATATCCAAAAAAAAAGCGAATAAATTAAAATAAATAAGAATAAAAAAAAATAAATAAATAAAAAATCAAATTAATAAAGAAAAAAAAAATATAGTATAACTCATACTTCTTTATATACACATTCCTCCATAATCCAAAATGAAAAATAGAAGCCTTAGAAAAAGTACTATAAAAAAATTAGAAATTATTAAGAATAATAAGAAATTAAATAAGAATAATTAAGGAATATTTATTGATGCAATGACACGACAATAAAAAAATTTTAAATCCTGAATATTTACGAATAAATATTTGCTCTGCTACCTTTTTCTTCGTATTATTATTATTTTAAATGCAAATTGTAATTTCAACTAACGTATTTTCTAGTTGAATTTAGATTTATATTCAAACCAAAAAGCGAATAACATAAACTAAATAAGAACAGAAAAAAATAATAATAAGTAATAAAATTCATAAAGAAAACAAATATATAATTCATACTTCTTTATATAAACATTCCACCATAATCCAACCAAAAGCCTTGTGAAAATTAGAAGCCTTAGAAAGAGAATTAAAAAAAAAAAAAAATTAATAAGAAAAATAAGAAATTAAATAAGAAAGTAATAAGAATAATTAAACAATATTTATTGTTGCAATGACATGGCAATCAAAAAATTTAAAATCTAGAATATTTACGAATAAATATTTGCTCCGCTACCTTTTTCTTCGTATTATTATTATTATTTCATTAAAAATGAACATTAAAATTTAACATTTTCATTAAAAATGTTCCATCCCCCTCTTAAATTACCCAAACTGTAATTTCAATTAAAATATTTTAGTTATATTTTGATTTTATATCCAAACCAAAAAGCGAATAACTTAAGCTAAATAAAAACATAAAAGATAATAAATAAGCAATAAAATTCATAAAGTAAAAATATATAACTCATACTTCTTTATATAAACATTCCACCGTATTCCACCCAAAGTCTTATGAAAATTAGAAGCCTTAGAAAAAGAATAATAAATTAAATAAGACACTAATAAGAATAATAAGAAATTAAATAAAAAACTAATAAGAAATTAAGTAAGAATAAAAAGAAATTAAAATAAGAAACTAATAAGAATAATAAGAAATTAAATAAGAAACTAATAAGAATAATAAGAAATTAAATAAAAAACTAATAAGAAATTAAGTAAGAATAAAAAGAAATTAAATAAGAAACTAATAAGAATAATTAAACAATATTTATTATTGCAATGACACGACAATCAGAAATTTTTAAATCTTGAATATTTACGAATAAATATTTGCTCCGATACCTTTTTCTTCGTTTTATTATTATTATTCAAATCGTAATTTCAACTAACATATTTTTATTGTTGAATTTTGACTTTATATCCATCACAAAGTGAATAACTTAAACTAAATAAGAACAAAAATATACAATCAAATTCATAAAGAAAATATAATATATAACTCATACTTCTTTATATAAACATTCCACCATAATCCAACCAAACGCCTTGTGAAAATTAGAAGCCTTAGAAAGAGAATTATAAAAAAATAAAAAATTAATAAGAAAAATAAGAAATTAAATAAGAAAGTAATAAAAATAATTAAACAATATTTATTGTTGCAATGACATGGCAATCAGAAATTTTAAAATCTAGAATATTTACGAATATATATTTGTTCCGCTACCTTTTTCTTCGTATTATTATTATTATTTCATTAAAAATGTTCCATACCCCCTCTTAAATTACCCAAACTGTAATTTCAATTAAAATATTTTTCTAGTTATATTTTGATTTTATATTCAAACCAAAAAGCGAATAACTTAAAGTAAATAAAAACATAAAAGATAATAAATAAGCAATAAAATTCATAAAGTAAAAATATATAACTCATACTTCTTCATATAAACATTCCACCATAATCCAACCAAAAGCCTTATGAAAACTCATTAAATTTCAGAAGCAAATAAACCAACACAGCGCTCCGAGCTAACAGCGCTGTGTTCCTAAGAAAACTCTGGAATAAACACCACTAAACCAATCAATGCCGGTGTTAAAGAACAACATTTTCATTAAAAATGTTCCATTCCCCACCCCCTCTTAAATTACCCCCACCCCCCTTTCCATTTCCCGCGCAAAAGAAGAATCTTCAGCTGCACAACTTCCCTCCAGCTAGAGCGAGGCACGCGCGCGAGAAGAGTTGAGAGATATATTTGCTGGTAATTCCCTTCGCAAAACACAAAAGGCTTGCCTTCTAGCTCGTTAATAATTCTCGGACAGTTCCTTTACTTCCGCTTATAATTATTTTGGCGCGGGCCAAACCGGAAGCATAAGTTGTTCGAAATCCCAGAATGCCTCCTCGCCAAATTTTAGCTGCCTGCCCGCGAAAAGAATCGTCTGCCTCTAATGTATCATTATTTTACTAAATTCGTTTTCGAGATGGCGTTGTTGCTGTTCTTTGTTTGCTGGTGTTCCACAAAACGATAACCTGTGGTGGGGGTGGGTGGATTAAAAGGAAGATGGGGGGAGGGTGTAGAATGAAAAGAATGGTATTGGTCGGCGAGTAATTGCCTGGCACAATGCAAACATGTGTTAAGTAATGCTTGCACAATGGGCTTTTTAGAATATGAAGAGTTAAAAATTTTTAATCCTGTATTGCCGTCTTTTTAATATGTTTACGAAATGTAAATAGATTTTTTTTTGTACACTTAATACGTTTTAATGTATTAATGTAAATATTGTAAACCTTTAACGTAATTTTTTAAAAGTTTGGGTAGTTTAAAATAAATTAATCACAAGGTTTTTACTTAAGTTTAAATTTTCTGAAAACAATTTAAATAAAAATAAATAAAATAATTTCTTGAATAAACTTTTCTTAAATTTTTATTTAGATGATAGATTTGTATCGAAGATTTAAAATTTTATGTACCTTATTTAAGAGATATAATATTGATTATATTCAATTGATGAGGAGCCTGACGGCCGGGTGTCACTGGTTTTGGGTTCGAATCCCGACGGTGCAATTAATGGCTGTAATAGTCCGGAATTCACTTTAAACCGTAGGTTCCGGTCTATCATGACTGGCGCCTGATGGCCGCGTGGTTACTGCTCTGAACGCTCGGTACCACAAGTTTCAGATTCAAATTCCGGTGGTGTTATGGATGTTTATAATCTACTTTAAGCCGTAGGTCCCGGTCTCATATGACCGTTGAGCGTCATAGAGCCCAATCCGACTTCGTCTCACCCACATCATTCCCAAACTGTAAAGGGACAACTCAGCTGTAGGCACAGTGATGTGATGTGGTGTAGTAGTAGTCTATTATGACTGTTGGGCATAGGGCTGACAACCCTACCCATAAAGATAAAATCTCAAAATCTGCCAGTAGGCACGCGGCCTTGGCCCACCATGGGGCTGTTACGCCAATGAAGGATTATAATAGTTGTTGATGGTCTTGAATGGACGGCGTTGTTGCTGTTCTTTGTTTGCTGGTGTTCCTTAAAACGATAACCTGTGGGGTGGGGAGTGGGGTGGACTAAAAGGAAGGACGAGGGGGTAGGCGTAGAATGAAAAGAATGGTATTGGTCGGGGTGTAATTGCCTGGCACAATGCAAACATGTGTTAAGTAATGCGTGCACAATACTTTTTAGAATAAGAAGAGTTACAAATTTTTAATCCTGTATTGCTGCCGTTTTTGTATGTTTACAAAAAGGAATTTAATGTAAATAGATTATTTTTTTTATTACACTTAATAAATTTTATTGTATTCATGTAAATTTTGTAAACAATTAACGGCATATTTAAAACTTTGGATAGTTCATAAAAAAAATTCGTCAAAGATTTTTCCACTCTTAAAATTTTTATTAAAATGATAGATTTGTATTGTAGATTTAAAATTTTATTTACCTTATATTTAAGTGATGTAATATTTGTTAAATTTTTTATTAGCTTGTTAATAATGTATTATGAATTTAAGAGTAATTTTAAACCAAATGTTTTATTATATTTCATAAAATGATAGGAATATTTTTTAAACAGTGATTAATATTAATAAATAATTAACTAATTCCGTGGCACTACAGTCATTGTTGAACCATGACCGTTTGCCTACTGGCAGATTCAGAAACAGGAGATGCGTTTCTTTTTACTGGGTAGGGTTGTCGACCCCAACGCCCAACTCTCACCAGTCATATTAGAGAGGGACCTACGTTATAAGGTGGATTCAAAACCACTATAAACATCCATGGCCATGGCCATAAACCAAAAAAATGTATTTGTCATTTTATTCTTCGTGAATCCCTGTCCTGTAATTAAAAGATTCAGTTATGGAACTAACCTCAATGTTGAATTCTACATTTTTCATTACAATCACTTTTAACTTTCCTATAATTACTCGATTGGGCCTGAATGGCCGAGTGGCTAGCGTTCTGGCGCTCGGTGCTTCGGGTTCGAGTCCCGGTGGTGCCATAGATGTTTGTAGTAGTTAGGAATCCACTTTAAACCGTAGGTCCCGGTCTAATAGGACCGTAGAGCGTTGCGGGGGCATTGTTACTCCGCGTCCGTGGCTTATCTTCAAGTGACAGGCGCCTCCCGGGTCATGCAAAGTGAGTAACGTCTGTGCAGCGCTTCCCTTAAGGCATCCAAGACCAAGCTGTCTAAGTGTTTGCCAGCTGCATTAGAAAGAAAAAATATCCGATGAGACCTCGCGCATGCTTAAGACGCCAGCATCATTATCGAATCATCATTATCATTTAATCCACAGTAGAATGCATGGTTTGGTTTGTCGCTCTACTGTCATATTTTTTGCACACTTAAGTTAATTAGACCAGGACCTACAATTTAACGTGGATTCCGAACCGTTAACAAACATCCATGCCACAGCCAGGATTCGAATCTGGAGCATCAAAAGCGATAGTTGATTGCCCACCATGCTGCTAAATCCCTGGCAGAATGTATGATTAGGAATCTGTAGTACTCTTAAGACACATATAAACGTTGCCGTTTAGGGAGGTTTCCTCAATACAGACATGGATTGATTTGTTGTTCTGATACAATTGGCAATACAGAGAAAGTTAATCTTTATGACATAAGGAACGGCCGCACCGCTGTTACTCATTTAACACTACCCATGGGGCACTTGTAGCTTGAAGATATGTTACGGACGGGATTAACACTAACCCCGCAACGCTCTATGATCATACCTACAGTTTAAAGTGGATTCCGAACCACTTCAAACATCCATGCCACCGTCGGGACTGGAACCCCAAACCTGTGGTAGAGCGCTAGCCACTCGGCCATCAGGCCCCCATTGATTGATTTTTTTTCCAATGCAGCTGGCAAACAGACATGGACGTCTTAGATACCTTAAGGCAAGCGCTGCACAGACGTTACTCACTTTGCATTACCCAGGGGGCGCGTGTAACTTTGAAGATAAGCCACGGACGCGGAGTAACACTGCCCCCGCAGCGCTCTACGATCTTATTAGACCGGTACCTACGGTTTAAAGTGGATTCCGAACCACTACACACATCCATGGCACCGCCGGGACTCGAACCCGAAACCTGTGGTACCGAACGCCAGAGCGCTAGCCACTCGGCCATTCAGGCCCTAATTGATTGATTTAAAAGCATTTAATTTTGAATCCATCGATGAATTATGAAGCTTATGAATATTTAATTTCAGTAAAATATTCACTTTATTTGTGATCGCCCCTTTTTAAAAGTTGACATCCTGCAATCATTAATTTTAGCAAAATTTTTTACACGATACGTTACTTTTACTATTTATTTTTCAAGTTTTTCAAGAAACTGATTGAAATTTTAAACTAAAAGATTGATCTAAAACATATTCGAACGCATTATTGAATTCCCAGCTCTCGTGTACTCAATAAAACAGAAATAGAAACTGAAAAAAATGTAAATCTAGTTATCTTTTCCTCGATCTCAACAGCATGAGATATATTTACTCCCATAAATCACACAACCGCATCTCTCATTTCCTCTGGACGTGTGACAACGTAAAAAAAATGAAAAAAAAGAAACACTTATTTGTCTCACTCTATTGTCATTTGTGCACACTTTAGGCTAATTAGACCGGGACCTGCAGTTTAATGTGGAATACGAACACCACTAACAAACATGCATGGCATTGGCATTATTCGAACCTGTAGGACAGTACCAAAGACCAGACAGATAGCCAATTGGACATCAGGCAGCTAAATGCATGACAGAATATATAATTAGAAACTCTTAACATAGACACATACAAACATCACCTTTTAGGGAGGTTTCCTCAATCTAGCCATTGATGGATCCAAAAGTCTTGAAATTTGAATCTACGTGGAATACCAATGGCATGATCTTATGAATATCTAATTTCAATAAAATATTCACTTTATTTCTAACGCTTTCTTCTGCACAAGAGCCAAAATAATCAATCGTCTCTTCTAAAATTTGCAATACTTTTTTTTTCTTTCTAATGCAGCTGGCGAACACTTACACAATTGTCTTGGACGCCTTAAGGCAAGTGCCGCACCGACGTTACTCACTTAGCACTACCCAGGAGGTGCGTGTAACTTGAAGGTAAGCTACGGACGCGGAGTAACAACACCTCCACAAAGCTCTACGATGCTGTTGGTCGGGACCTACGGTTTAAAGTAAGTACCTGTAGTACTGAGCGCCACAGCACTAGCCACTACGCCATTCAGGCCCAAATTTGCAATACTGCATTCATTAATTTCAACAGAATTTATCCAAGATGCACTACTTTAATTATCTATTTTTCAAGTTTTTCGAGAAAGCAATAAAAATTTTAAATTAAAGTGAGATCTAAATCATGTTTGAAGTTATTATTAAATTCCCAACGATCGTGCACTTAATAAAACAGAAATAGAAACTGAAAAAAAGTAAATCTAGTTATCTTTTCCTCGATCTCAACAGCATGTGAGATATTTACTCCCATAAATCACACAACCGCATCTCCCATTTCCTCTGGACGTGTGACAACGTAAAAAAAAAAAAAAAAAAGGAACACTTCCAATTTCCAAAAATCTCCCCCAAAAAAAACCGTGTCGTGACTTGCGTGACAGTGGCGTGTTCACGTGGCGAGCCTCACGTGCGAAGAGTCATCGCAAGGGCGGAAGCGCAGACTGACATCTCCGCCCCTCCCCCGAGTGGCGCGCACTAAAAACCAGGAATTTCCTGTCCAGGATTGGCGTGGCCCGTCACTTAACTGTGACCGAAAAATAGTGTGCCTTTGTTTCAAGTGAAATTTAAATTGCTACCCGTGTTACGCGGTGTTGATGGGAGGTTGATGAGAGGTTTATTTTTATAGTAAGCAGAAAGCGAAATTCATTAAGCGTTAAAGTATGTTTGGCTGAATGTTAATTACTTATTGTGAAACCGAGCAATAGCAGATTTCTTGACATCTCATTACATTTTACTAGAGAAAAATTAATTTAATACCTTGCGCACTTGTTCTGATATTGATAATGCAGATAGTCGTTATACATAACAATCACACAACCTGTATTCACAAAAAGTTAACCTGTATGCATAAGAGGTGAAAAAAAATCTGTATTTATAAGAGATTAACTTATATTCATAGAAGGGTACCACAGGTTTCGGGTTCGAGTCCCGGCGTAGCCAAGGATATTTGTAGTGGTTCGGAATCCACTTTAAAGTGTAGGTCCCGGTCTAATAGGATCGTAGAGGGTTGCGGGGCATTGTTACTCTGCGTCCGTGGCTTATCTTCAAGTTACACGCGCCCCTTGGGTAATGCAAAGTGAGTACATCTGTGCAGCGCTTGCCTTAAAGCATCCAAGACCAAGCTGTCTAAGTGCTTGCCAGCTGCATTAGAAGAAAAAAAAACAAGAATTTAATCTGTATTCATAGAAGTAAGAAATTTCTATTTACTAAAATTTAACCTGTATTCATAGAAGGTATGAAATCTGTATCTAGAAGAGGTTAGTTTATACTCATATAAAGTAAAAACCACGAATTTCCTGTCCAGGATTGGCGTGGCCCGTCACTTAACGTAATGAACCTGTATTAATTGGCGGTAAAAAATCTGTATTCAAGAAAAGGTAATTTATTTTGGAATGTTGACATTTATTAGTCAGAACCTAAACACATTTTTAAAATCGCTATTTATGACATGCACTTTTATTCTAACGTCCGCTTTTGTTCTGCGTATACATTAATAAGTTAACAATAAGATATATTGTTAATAAAAGAATCCCAGAGTCCTATTTTGGTTTTGATTAAGAGGTAATATTACCTCCATTTAAAATTCCTAAAGCCAACGGCCGTACCATGCTGAATATACCGGTTCTTGTTAGATCACCGAAGTCAAGCATCATTGGGCGCGGTCAGTACTTGGGTGGGTGACCACCTGGGAACACTGCGTGCCGTTGGCAAATTTGGGACCTGAATGGCCGAGTGTTCTCGGTGCCACAGGTTTCGGGTTCGAATCCCGACGGTGCCATGGATGTTTGTAGTGGTTCGGAATCCACTTTAAGCCGTAGGTCCCGGTCTCCTATGACTGTAAGAGCGTCATGGAGCAAAAGTCAGGCTTCTACCTACGGGTGTTCCATCACAACAGAAGCTGCTTCCTTCCTCTTCAATCATGAGTACATATGGGCTCGTGGGCTTGGCCAGCCAAGTGGGATAAGAAACAACAACAACAACAACAACAAAATTCCTAAAGGTTACTTGCTCTATAACTCCTCGCACCAGACAATATTTCTTCCGTATGACTTGTACTTTTTATGACATGTGCTTTTATTCTAACGTTCTCTGTTATTTAGCAGCCTGATGGCCAAATAAATGGCACTCTGCCCTTTAGTACCACAGGCTTCAGGTTCGAATCCTGGCGGTGGCATGGATGTTTGGGAGTGGTTCGGAATCCACGTTAAAACTGTAGGTCCTGGTGTAATGACCATAAAGTTACAATCCAAACCTCTGTTATTATGCATATACAGTAATATTAAGATATACTCTCAATACAAGAATCACAGGGCCATATCTTGGTTTTGGTTAAGAAATAACATCACCTCCACTTAGAATTTGAAAAGGTTACTTGCCCTATAACTTCTCGTATTGCGTATTGCTTGTACAGTATTGCTTCTCTATGACATCCTATTTTATTCTGTGTGTACTTCAATAATTTAGCATTAAGATTACTATTAATACAAGAATCTCAGTGTCCTCTCTTAGTATTGGTTGAAAGGTAATATTACCTCCACCTAAAATTCCTATAGGTTACTTGCTCTATGACTTCTCGCACCAGACAACATATGCTTCCCTCTGACATGTGCTTTTATTCTAACGTCCTATTTTATTATGCATATACCGTGCTATGTTAGCATTGAGATATAAGCTCAATAAAAGAATATCACAGGATCCTTTTTTGTTTTTGATTAAGAGGTAATATCACGTCCATCTAAAATTCCTAAAGATCCCTTTCTCCATAACTCCCCGCATCTGTCAATATTTCTTCCCTATTACCTCCGATTTTAGTCAAACTCCCTATTTTATTTTGTGTATACCTTAATAGGTTAGTATTAAGATATACTCGTAATACAAGAATCCTAGAGTCCTATCTTGGTTTTGGTTAAGAGATACTAGAGAGTTTTTGCATACCGTATTTTGGACGTCCGTTATCTTTTTCTCCCTAGCGCGCATGCTCATAGGAAATTGCGCATGCGTATCTGTAACAGTTTTTCCTATGAGCATGCGCGCTAGGGAGAAAAAGATAACGGACGTCCAAAATACGGTATGCAAAAACTCTCTAGTATCCCCTCCACTTAAAATTCTTAAAGGTTATTTGCTCTATAACTCCTCGCATCAGACAATATTTCTTTTCTATGATATCCTCTTTTATTCTGCGTGTACTTTATTAGGTTATCATTAAGATATACTCTTAATTCATGAATCTCAGTGCCCTATGTTAGTATTGGTTAAAAGGTAAAATTGACTTTATCTAAAATTCCTAAAGTTTACTTGCTATAGATACTTGCTCTTCGCATCAGACAATATTGCTCCGCTATGACATCCGCTTTTATTCTAACATCCTCCTTTATTATGCGCACAACGTACTGTGTTAGCATTAAGATACAGGCTCAATAAAAGAATTACTGCCTTCTGTCTTGGTTTTGGTTAAGAGGTAATATCACATCCACCTAAAATTCATAAATGTTACTTGCTCTGTGCACCAGACAGTATTGCTTCCCTATGACATCCGCCTTTAATTTAACGTCCTATTTTATTCTGCAGCAGCATGATGGCCAATTGCCTAGCGTTTTGGACTTTGGTATCACAGGCCTGAGGTTTGAATCCTGGCGGTGACATGGATGATTGTTAGTGGTTCGGAATCCACTTTAAACTGTAGGTCTCAATCTAATTAGCCCAAAGTGTGCACAAAATGACCGTTGAGCGTCAGACCAAACCAAATATTTTATTCTGCGTATTGTTAGCATTAAGATATACTCTTAATACAAAAATCATAGGGTCCTATCTTGGTTTTGGCATCCGCCTTTATTTTAATGTCCTATTTTATTCTGCAGCGGCATGGGAGACAATTAGTTAGCGCTCTGGTCTCTGGTACCACGTACTTGAGGTTCGAATTCTGGCAGGTGGCGCGGTTGATTGTTAGTGGTTCGGAAACCACGTTAAACTGTAGGTCCCAATCTAATTAGCCTAAAGTGTGCACAAAATGACCGTTGAGCGGCAAACAAAACCAAATATTTTATTCTTCGTATACTGTACCATGTTAGCATTAAGATATAGGCTCAATAAAAGAATCACAGGATCCTATCTTGTTTATCCTATAGACAAAAAAAAATATATACCAAGATTAAAAACGATAATTTACTTTTTGGGATATATACCTTTTCAATAAAATCGTCTATACGTTATTATACTACTATTTTACAGAAAAATTTAACTGATTTTCAGTTAATTAAGACTTTAGAAAGACACTACCAGAAGTCGTCTTTTTCCATCCTGGAACAATTAGATTCGAAACAGTGCCATACAAATCGTTCCAAAGAACACAAGTTACGTTTGCCAGACAACCATTCGAAAGATTTATCCTATAACAACGCACCTGGATTAAAGCACCCCCACCCCCGTCACTCTAAACCAGAATCCAACCACCGATGTCCATTATTATTACTTAAGCGAAAAAGGACCACGGAATTATAAGGGTGGCACCAGAACGAGTTAAGTATATAGGATTCTAACCTTATTACAGGTTACACTGCTGCATCTAGAGAGAGGAAAAACTATTTATTTTTATTTTCCCTTTTTTTTCCCCACAGCTGGGTGGATCGACTGTGCGACAAATTACGGGGAGAGATGTATAATGGTTCGGAATATGACGTCACGCAGAGGGGGTCACGTGATGGTGGTCTGTAACCAAATAGTGGGAACGGCATTGCGTCTGTGTTTACGTAAACGTATCTCATTTTGTAGTGCGTTATTGTTTTCTGCGGAGGTGATTGTTTTTGATGGAAGGGTTGGCACGTGATGCGGAATGAATGGATTGTTTCTTTTATTGTTTTTATTCGTAGAACTGGAATAAAATGTATATATGAAGCAATCTATTGTTTTAAAAGAGTGGTATATAATTCTTTATAAAAATTTTTTGTTGATATTTTTCTTTCTTTTTTTTTAAATGAACTGCAATATTAGAAAAAAAAAATGATAATTACTCGCCGGTATTTCGTAAGAGTTCCTCGTGATTTTCAAAGGTCGATTTTTCCCATTAATATTTAATTTATTATCAAGGCTTATAAATAGCCTTAATAGCCAGTCATAAAATTGAAATAATTACATAAGCTTTGTTAAAAAAAAGATAGAACCATCTGGTGGATAGCGTGTTGGATTCGGGAATTAAAGAAATCAGGTTTGATCCCTAATAACCCATTCTCCTAATAATCCATCCTTTATGCTGAAATTTAAGTTTATACTGATGCTGGTTAAACTGTATATGATAATTTATCTATCGTCTATCTATCTATCGTATTGGTGGGTGAGTGAGTAATAATAAACCCTTTCCAATCCAGTAATTAATTAGATGAATTTAGAGAGTAGCAGACCTGGAGAACGGGATGGCCAGCGTAGCAGTCGAATACCTTCTGTATCGAGGAAGATCAGGACACTATGTGTCTGTGTGCTCCCCATATGGTGTAACTATTTTAATGGCCAGCAGGGTTGGAAATGTTGGCCCGCGGTACAGAATAAATGGCTTGTCTCTCTCATTGTTTTTATTCGTAAAACTGGAATAAAATATATATCTGAAACAATCTATTGTTTTAAAAATTGGTATATAATTCTTTATAAAATTCTTTTGGTGGGTTTTTTTTCCTTTTTAATTATTATTATTATTTTTTTTTTTTCAAAATGAGCTGATGTATTAGAAAAGAAAAAAATGATAATTCCTCACCGGCATTTCGTACAAGTTTCTTGAGATTTTTCCGTTAATATTCAAATCATTATCAAGTTTATAAATGCTACTAAAATTGAAATAATTATATAAATTTTTCTTCATAAGAAGCCAAAACCATCTGGTGGATAGCCTGTTGTGTTTTAGAACTAGAGAAATTAGGTTCGATCCCTAATAACCCCTTCAGTGTTTGTGCTTAAATTTAAGTCTATACTGATGCTGGTTAAATTCAATACGATACTCCATCTATCGTATTCGTGAGTGAGTAGTAATAGACCCTTTTCTAGCCAGTCATTATTTGCACGCATTCAATGAGTTACAGACCTGGAGAACATGCTGGCCAGCATAGCGGTGGGATTTTCAAAATTTAGATTTTTCCATTAATGTTATCATTATCAAGGTTTATAAATATTACTAAAATTTAAATAATTATATAAATTTTACTCATAAGAAGTGAGAACCATTTGGTGGAGAGCGTGTTCTGTTTTGGAGCTAGAGAAATCAGGTTCGATCCCAAAAACCCCTCCTTCCATCTTTATGCACAAATTTAAGTTTATACTGATGCTGGTTAAACTCTATATGAGAATTTATTTATCTTACTGATGAGTGAGTAATAATGGACCCTTTTCTAGTCGCTCGTTAATTAGATTCAGTGAGTGGCAGACCTGGAGAACATGATGGCCAGCATAACAGTCGAATACCTTCTGTATCGAGGAAGATCAGGACACTATGTGTCTATGTGTTGCCCATATGGTGTAACTATTTTAATGGCCAGGAAGGTTGAAAGGATTGGCACAGGATACAGAAAGGTTGGCTTTTTTTTTTATTGTTTTCATTCGCAGAGTAGAGGAAAAAAATTTCTGCAGCAATCCATTGTTTTAAAATATTGATATATAATTCTCTATAAAACTCATTTGAGATTTTTTTTTTTCTTTCCTTTTTAATTCATTTCCTTTTTTTTTTTTTTTAATGAGCTGCAATATTAGAAAAGAAAAAGAAATGACAATTTCTCGCCGACATTTCTTAAAAGTTTCTTGTGATTTTCAAGGGTAGACTTTCCCCATTATTATTTAGATAATTATCAAGGATTATAAATGCTATTAAACTTGAAATAATTATATTAATTATGCTCATAAGAAGCCAGAATAATCTGATGGATAGCGTATTGTATTTTAGAACTAAAAAAATCAGGTTCGATAACTAAAAGCCCCTCCTTTATGCTGAAGTTTTCAGTTTATACTGAAACTGGTTAAACTCTATATGGAAATTTATTTATCTTACTGGTGGGTGAGTAATAATCGACCCTTTCTAGCTAGTACTTAATTAGACGTATTCAAAGAGTGACAGACCTGGAGAACATGATGGCCACCTTAGCAGTCGAATACATTCTGCATCGAGGAAGATCGGGGCACTATGCGTCAATGTGCTGCCCATACGGTGTAACTATTTTAATGGTCAGCAGGGTCGGCACAGGATACAGAATGGTTGGCTTGTTTCTTTTATTGTTTTTATTCATAGAACAGGAGAAAAATGTATCTGAAACAATTTATTGTTTTAAAAGATAAATATATAATTCTATATAGAACCCTTTTGATATTTTTTTCACTTTTTCAATCATTTCTTCTTTAAGATGAATAACGCTATTAGAAAAGAAGCTGAGTGATATCTGATAATCTGATAATTTCTCTCCTTCATTATGTTAGAGTTTCATGTGATTTTCAAGGGTAGATTTTTCCCATTAATATTTAAATAACTATCGAGGTTTATAAATGTTAATAAAACTGAAATGATTATATAAATTTTTCTCATAAGAAGCCAGAATCCTCTGATGGACAGCATGTTGTGTTTCGGAACTAGTAGAGAAATCAGGTTCGATCCCCAATACATCACCTCCCTTCAGTGTTTATGCCTTAAGTTTATACTGATGCGGACCTATTTCTTATAACTACTATATTTATATTATCTATATTTCTATATTCTATATTTATATAACCTATATTTATATATTTATATTTTCTATATTTCTACATTTATATTATCTATATTTCTATATTCTATATTTCTAATATCTATATTTATATTCCTATATTTTCATATATTTTCCTTTTCTTTATCCTTTCATGTATTCAGTGAGGGACAGACCTAGAGAACGTGAGAAGGAGAGCAATATCTTAGGGGGAAACTAATCCGAATTTGCGTATCATATGGGAAAAAGCTCGGAAAACTCCCACCAGGTAGTCTGACTAAAGAAGCAAGATGCTGAATATCGCAAACGTCATCGAGTCTTCTCGTTTTTTGAAACAATGTCTACAACAAAGCCGTCAGTCCTAATACTCACCAGCTGCGCACGTTGGCACTCAGCCACGTGTCGGGCGCTTTGACCTCTTATTTATTTATTTAATTTCTTATTTTTTCATTCTTTTATAAATGATTGTCAAACTGAACTAAATAGTATTTTCCCAAAGAAGTAAATATTCTGAAAACAAAAGCAAACTTTTACGCATCTCATTTTGAAAATTATTATCAGAATACTTTCCATTATCATCAGACCACCCAGAAAGATACAGAAAGTACCATTTTTAATTTTTTCGAGAATTTCCTAGAACTTTCAAAAACAATCAAAATAAACAAAAACAATAAACAAGAACAAAAACAAAACAAAACAAATTAACAGCAGCTGAGCTAAAAACAAGCAAAAAAGAGCATATTCTATGGCACAGCAAAGATATCATAAAATTACGCATCATTACTCAAAATGAGCAAACTAACCTTCTAACTAGTCAGAGAAACTACAAAAAATACAACAAAACCACAAAAGTGCTTAGATAACTTAATAAAAATAAGGAAATATCATTAAACCCTGCGAAGATTGAATGAACCCTGCCATGGGATGAATATATAAATTCTGTGGCCCCTAGTGGTCGGAAACGCAAACTAAAAAAAAACAGCTACACCACTTTCATTTTAATTTAAATGTCACCTCTAAGAGGTGTGCCTCTTTTTTAAGCAAACCTAAATGATTAAAAGAGCACTGGCTGTGTCTTTACCTGCATGCAGATGCGCTGAAGCCAGCCACGACAGTCGGGGTCGAGGGGGTCAGGCATTTTTGCGTGGGGTCCCTTTTTCGGGGTCGGTTCGGGGTCAAGCAATCTCCTCCCAAAAATGAAGAGGTGTTTTGGGGTGTAATCGGCACCTTAGCCAGGAACCAGACGTGCTTATTAAAACTTAATTATGTAGATATAAGGCTGGCGGTAAAGGGTGGACGCGCGTCGCCTTTTTTGGGGAGGTGAGCCTTAAATTGCAGACGATTTTCAACACCACTTGGTTTTTAATGAGTCGTTTGGTTGGAAGTTGGAATGCGTCTTGGACAAAGAAAATGGGGTTTCGATAGGACCTTTATAAGGGTGTTATCTCTTTTTTTTTGAACTCCTAATAGCACCACTATATACTGAAATATGTTTAATCCAGAATATATATATATAAATACATTATAAATGCTTTATTTGCCAGGTTTTAAGAAGCACACCCATTTTTATATAGTTTTGTAAAAGTTTAATTTCATAATATTATAGTGATTTCAAATGCGCATAATAAATTATATTATTTAATATGTTATAAACATTGGAATTACTGCATTTTGCTCATATTTTCTTCTTCTTCATTGGCGCAATATCCCCTGTGGTGGGCCAAGGCTTTATGCCTACTGGCAGATTCAGAAACAGGAGATATTGCCTTTTACGGACTAGGATTGTGAGCAAAACGTCCAAAAAGCTCTACAGTCACATTATACTGAGACTTAGGTTTAAAATAGATTGAAAGCCTGTGGCACCGAGAGCTACAGGTTAATATTAATATCTTGGCAATAAATTGTACTATATAGATTGTTGTATTCTATAAACGATAGGAATACTTTTTAAACAATGTTCAATATTACTAACCCACTAACTAACTCCTAGCTCCACAGTCGATGTTGGGCCATGGCCGTATATATACTGGCAGATTCAGAAACAGAAGATGTTTTTTTAAAGGGTAGGGTTGTCAGCAATATGCACAAAGTTCTACTAGTCGTATTAAACTGGGATCTACGGTTTACAGTGGGTTCCGAACCACTACAAATACCCAAGGCCCCGCCGGGACTCGAACACGAAAACTGTGGTGCGAGTACCAAAGCGCTAGTCCCTTTGTCATCAGGCCTCTTGCTCTTATTTTGCTGCCATAAATTTAAATTAACACTTTCTCCGATGATTGTCGAGTATGACCTAATTTTAGACACAGAATGAACCTCCTACCAAATGACTAATTAAAGTCAAATATTCTAGCTGTGTTGAAAATCGTTCACAGTTTAAATCACATTCTTAAAAAGGCGTTCTCTCTTATATTTATATAATTAAAATTTATTGAATATATCTGTTTCTTGGTTAAAAGGCAGATTCTGTATCACTTGTCGAGTTTCAAACTGAAATCTCCTAGTTTAGAAATCCAGAATTCTCTATGTGATTGATATGAGAATTCTATCTGTCAACAGTTTGTAGTGTCGATGTAGTTATCAATATGCATTTATAAATATATTTTTGCATTCAGGTAAAATTGTTTGTAATTATTATATATTTCATATTTTAGTGGTGGTATATTTTATGTGTGTCCCTTGGAAAGATGTATTTGGTGCTAACTAGCCCTTATAGGGTGCGAATCTGATCTCTGCAAAGAATGTCCAGTTCCGAAGGAAATAGGTCTTTTGGCGCAGCTACAATTGAAAGTGATATCTTTGTGCAATATTTTAATTGGCGTGGTCTTGCGAAACTTCAAAGCGCAAGATGGTCAAGAGCGAAAGTTTGGTAAGACAGCTAAGACTTATCTAGACAGCTAAGACTGAAGTTATCTGTGCTCGAGTAATTTATTGATCGGATCCTCTTCCGAAACAGATTGCTTTGGCGGCGTATAGGATGCTAAGGTCATGTTTTGAGAAATATGTAAAAAAAAAGTACTAGCCGCCACTTCGATTTGATGCAGTTGTGGCAAAAGACCTCTTTTCTCCGGAAAATGCAGCCTGGTGGCCATGTGGCCCAGCGCTCTGTCTTTGGTACCGTAGGCTTCAGGTTCGAATCCTGGCGGTGACAGGGATGTTTGTGAGTGATTCGGATTCCACTTTAAACTGTAGGTCCCGATCTGTTTAGTCCACGTGTGCAGAAGATAACCGTAGAGCAACAAACCAATCCTACGGAAACTGGTCATCCCTTTGAACAGATCGGTTTCGCATCCGTAAGGGCTAGTGACCACTAAATACATCTTTCCGACGGTCACACATATAATATATCACCACAACACATGAATTATAAAATGATTACAAACAATTTCACGTTAATACAAAAAAATGCTTATAAATACATATTGACACCCAAATCGGCACGACAAGTTTATATTTTATTAGAATGAACATAGTAATATATAAATAATTAAAATGACTCTTTATGTGAAATGCAAAATCCAACTATATAAATCTATATTACTTAGAAACAGAGAAATGTTGGGACCAATAAAAGATGAGTATTAGTGCAAAGACGAGATGTTTTTCACTATTGTTCAAAAGGGTAACGAAACAGAAAAGAATTCATATCATCCCAATGCTGATATTGTTGTGGAAACAATATCGAAATAACATTTTTTTTTTAATGTATCACCTTTTTTTAAGATGCAATGTAATGTAATATTTTGTTTTTATTTGCATATTGTTAATAATCAGATAGTTCGAAAATTAGAATTAAATCGTCAATGCGCATCAACTAAAGGTGTGACCTTATATCAAAGAATTAAAATTGTAATCAGGACCTAAACAATATTCTGTTGTTGTGACTAATCCTCAGTATCATTCTTTTAATTCAAATTTTTTTTAATCTTTAAATTATCAAAAGTTAATTATAATTATTGATAATTGATTAAAAAATATTAATTAACGAATAAATTAAAACTGAAAATAGCTTACACTTAAAAACCAAAATATCAGATCAAAGCACTAAAAGGTTCCTATAACATTCACGTCCATCTAAACTCGATTATTCATACTGACATAATCGACAACAATGATTAAAAATTTACCAACAAGTCTTTTAAAATCTGCAAAGATAGAATACAACATCCACCAGTACAACCTAATACATCCCTGTATTTGTGATCGCTACAATGTATATTAGACTTCAGCTTTCCCTAATACAATGGGACAATAGCAAAGGTTGCGAAAACAGTTAAAAATAACAGTTACGAAATCACCGATCCCAACAGTAAATGAAAGATATTACGCGCCCCAGTAGCGCAGGTCCGCCTATCAGGGCAATTACGAGCCACCAGCTTAATTCCCGCCAATAATAATCACCTTGGCGAAATATAAAACGTGCCATCGAGATAGGCGAAAAATCACCTCATTACAATGAGTGCGTGTTTCCTGCACCGGGACTATTTAAAACGGTCGCTGAAAAGGCCAAGTCGTAAATTATTAAAACACGATCGCCAATAGCTTCTTCTCATTAATTTAGATAGCGGCGTTCCACAACGCCAAGTTATTATTGTAAACGCCACAATAATTATGATAAAGTCAATTTAGCGCTCGCCTTATGACGCAATAAAAAGCAATTACCCGCAGTAAAGGCCCGATCTGGGAAGCTATAACTATGGAATTATGGCGCCATTATTGGCGTTGGGGGGAAAAAGGTAAAGATTAGGGCTCATAACTTCTGCAGCCAAAACGCGCCAAGAATTTAGAGCGCGTTAAGAATTTATGATAATGTACATGTTATCGAGGTGCTTTCGGGTTTTATATTATCAAAATTTTTAAGTTTTTTATATTTTATTTATTTATTTATTATTTTTTTACTTTATTTTTCACGATACCGCTGTCTTCAAAGACGTTTTGTTAAGGGAATAGTTAAAGAGCGATAAAAAAAGTACCTTTTAATTGAGGCGAAAGCCTTCGATAAGTAGACTATAAAATTGCGATGCGCTAACTTTAGTGGCCGTTAATAATTTTGTCTGAGTTATATCTGTAATTTTAATTACTTTTGGATATCAGAAACAAATGCTTTGTCATGAGTATTTTGATTGCTTTGGATATTTTATGACACTAAAAGGCTAAAAAATATATTGGGTGCTTTACTTTAAGTAATAAATTAGATTAAAAAATTAATTTTCATAGAAAAAATGCTACAGAATAAATTAATATAGTTATACAAATTAAAACTATAGCTTAATATAAATACTAACTTTTTATCCAATGATAATATCCACTTGATAATTTTTTTTTCAATAACAGAATAAACACGGAAGTATTCAAAGCATGTTTTGTTACTAGGAAATTGTATCCATTTTTAACTTTAATAAAGAATAAGTAATTAATATAGTAAATAAATATAGTTGAATAAATTAATATAGTTATACAAATTAAAATTATAGCTAAATATAAATGCATACCTTTTTTCCAATGATAATATCCACTTGAAAAGTAAATATAATTTGTTTTCATTAACAAAATAAACACGGATTCATTCAAAGCATGTTTATCACTAGGAAATTGTATCCTTTTTTTAATTTTAATAAAGAATAAATAACTAATATAGTAAATAAATACAGTTATAAAATAAATTATATAATATAGTTATAGAATAAATAATATAATATAATTACGGAATAAATTAATATAGTTATACAAATTAAAACCATAGCTTAATATAAATACATAACTTTTTAGCCAATGATAATATCCGCTTGATAAACAAATATAATTTTTTTTTCAATAAATGAATAAACACGGAATTATTCAAAGAATGTTTATTACTAGGAAATTGTATACTTTTTTTAAATTTTAATAATGAAATTGAAAGAAAATAATAATAAAAATAATAATAAAGAGATCTCTGATGTCTTATTTAAATATTATTTGAACTATTATTATTATTTTATTTATTTATTTCAAACTGAAATAGTATTTGTCGACGCATTATTTATTGAATAAATAAATAATACTTTGGATGAAATGTTTTTCAAATTTTCATTGAAGAGAGAGAGAGAGCGAGAAAAAAACAAAAACAGGAATTTTCTACTGTTTGTTTTTAATTTTTTGGGAATACTGTTTACATAAATTTACAAATAATACTGCGGAACTGATATCTGAAAGGATATGATTAATATGCATTCTATATTTTTTAATAGGTTTTTTAAAAATGATATTTTAAAAATTAATGCCTATGATATGATATTGGAAATGTTTAAAGTATAAAAATTTGAAATTATTGAATGATTTCAACATTTCACGTTCAAAATATTTTTTAACAGAAAAATTTACGAAAAACAATTTCGTATTGTATATTCTTATGTTGTTTGTCTGCTTAAAATAAAGATATCTTACTCATTGCTCTTCTCTAATTACATCATCTTAACATTTGAAGCAAATAGTTTAATTTGAAAACTGTATTTATTTATGTATATAAAGACATTACGGCCATTTCTGTCCATTTAGGGCAAAATAACTGTAACTTGAAATATTATTTTATACATGAAATGCATTATTTATATATATTGTTGAGACATGAACAGCTATTAAACAAATACTTTTTATTATATTTGATTTGTTTTTCAATAATTTTTCTAGCGTATATAAAATCTAGCAAAACACAACTTCTGATTTTTTAAAAATATATAAAGATTTATAGCAATAAGGTAATATTCCTGTTGTGTTTATTGTGATTAATTCTCAGTGTCCTGTAGTGCGCGACTGACATCCCATGAGTAATCTACTCATGGATGGAAGTAAAGGGGGCAGCTTTTGTCGGGATGGAGCACCCATGGGAAGAAGTCTGATTTGGCTCCATGACGCTCTCTACAGTCATATGTGTTGGAATTTTTATGCTTTAGTTGGCGCCACGCAGCGTCACTTGGTAGTTTTATAGAAATCGTTTGGAACCGATTCAGAATTGCGCTGTTGCCGTGGAAACGGGCTGTCGGTTGCTGTGGAAACGAGTTGTTTTATTCTAAAAGAACATTTGTCTTCCAGGTTAGCTTTTGCCTTTGAACTGTTACCATTAACCCTGTATGTCTTTGTAAATATTGCTTGTAAATAAACGAAGATTCCATAAATATTTGAATGGACTGATCAATACTTCTAGAGCCATCAGAAAGCTGCGGCTAACAAGAAAAAGTGAACCACCGAAAGAAAGAGAAACGATAGTCGTAGTGACAAAAATATGAGACCGGAACCTACGGCTTAAAGTGGATTCCGAACCACTACAACTATCCATAGCAGCTCCGGGACTCGAGCCTGTTATACCGCTAGAGAGCTAGGCCATCAGGGCCATTAATATTCTTTCACTCTCATGATAAAGTTAAACCTTTTCTCTCTCTTTATTTATGACAGCTTAAAACTGTACAATGACATGAAAGTTTTTTCTGAAACTATTTGTCTGTAAGTAAAATATAAAAAACAATCAGCTAAACATAATTTAATATTATAGTGAGGGGGGAATTGCCCACTGTTGATTATCCTTTAATATTTGTTGGCATAATTTTCAAGTTTTTACTTTAAAAATATTTTTATTTTAATAGTTTTTATTTTAATAAAACGGATCCTGGAGTCGGACATCTTTTGCTAGACTTTTTCCCATCCCCAAACGAAACGCAATCGACGTCCCTCCTAACTGTTCATCCAATCATAAAAAGAAAAGGAGATGTAAAATCGAAAGCTCATAGACTATCCAACAATTCTGCAATTTTCTGTTTGACTGCGAAAACAGGAGTTGGCAGAAGCACCCGTTCGAAGCACTCCGTGGCCGAGTGGCTAGCGTTCTGACGCTCGCACCACAGGTTTCGGATTCGAGTCCCGGTGGTGCCATGGATGTTTGTAGTGGTTCGGAATCCACTTTAAACTGTAGGTCCCGGTCTGTTTAGCCTAACGTGTGCACAAGATGACCGTGGAGAGACAAACCAAACCTGTCTTGGTATAAGGAACGTTAAAAATAAGATGCTTTATTGAATATGGAACATTTAGGATTAAATTCAAAGAAAATTTTTCTTCATTGGGGACAAAGCCGTCTGCCTACTGGCAGATTACAAAACAGGAGATGCTTTCTGTTTGCGGGATAGAATTGTCAGCCCTACGATATATACTCATATTAGACTGGGACCTATGGTTTAAAGTAGATTCCGAACCACTACAAACATCGATGGTACTGCCGGGACTCGAACATCCGAAACCTGTGACACCGAGCATTAGTCAGGTCCACAAAGGAGGTTGTCTAATACAATTAAAAAGGTATTAAAAGAATATTATTGTAAATCTGAAAATGAAAAATAAAAAATTAGCAGTAGGTAGTGTAGCGAAATAATTTTATCTTTAAATTTAAATTTATTATTTTTATTGTGCTGTATTTATTATGTTGTATTGATTAAATAGTTGTTTTAATTGAATTGAGTTCGTGAATAAGATTGCTTAGAAGAATAGTTTGTCGTCCTTAGTATTTGCTTTGGGTTGCTTATTGCAGAGGCTTTGTTGCCCAAGAATGTGAATTCAAGAATGTAGAATGATTGATAAAATATCATAAGACTTAAATCATTGGTAAGAAGATTTTCAGTTGCAATCATAGTCTAGCGCTCTGGCGCTCGGTCCCACAGATCTCGGGTTCGAATCCCGGCGGAGCCATGTAGTAGTTCGGAATCACCTTTAAACCGTATGTCCCAGTCTAATACGACCGTAGAGCGCCACAGAGCCCAATCAGCCCCATCATTCCCGAACTGTAAAGGGACAACTCAGCTCTAGGCACAGTAATGTAGGGGCTGTAGTAATAGTAGCAGTAGTTGCAACCATAGTAGAGGAATAATTCATTATTAAAGAAATGAGTATTGCAGTTTGTTGATCTTCAAGTTAGCTAGCAAATGTCAAGTTTATAGAGCCAGGTTTAGTAAAAAGTGCATTATTAGGGTTTAGAGAATGGTTAGCGGAAATGATTTTATGTTTGCGAAACATAGGGCATCCCTGTCACGAAATGTTATATTTCAAAACTCTACCCTTTACTGCTACAAAATAACTTTTTTAAACTGTAATGTTTTCTGGTATCAAAAACTCAACGGGCCTGAATGGCTGAGTGACTAACGCTCTTGCACTCGGTGCCCCAGGTTTTGGTGTCAAGTCCCGGTGGTGCCTTGAATGTTTGTAGTGGTTGGGAATCCACTTTAAGTCGTAGGGCCTGGTCTCATGGGACTGTAGAACGTCACGGAGCCAAGTCAGACTTCTGCCTACTGGTGCTTCGTCACAACAGAAGCCCCGCCCCCTTTCCCTTCAATCATAAGTCCATACGGGTTCGTGGGCTTGGTCTAGATGTCCACCAAGGGGAATAAGAAACAGCATGATTGATATACTCTGGTAAGATTTATGTGATGGGAAGAAGACTTTCAGTTGCAATCATAGTAGTGGGAGAATTCATTATTTAAGGAGTGGATGTTAACTAGCTGGGCTTTAAGTGCTCTTGAAAATGTCAAGCTCATAGATACAGATATAGCGAAAAAAAGGATTTGGAGATTGTTAGTGGAAATGATTTTATATTTAGGGAACTTAGAACATCCCCGTCACTCAACGTTACAATCTACCATTTAGCTACAAAATAATTTACGTTTTATATTAGCAACGTTTCCTGACAACAACTTTCCAGTAGTTGGGCATGAATGCTTGCTAATTACTTCAGAGCTTCTGTTTTTTTTTTATTTCGAGCGTCGCAAAATGGAACATTTACTGTGTTTTATTGTTTCCTGCTCTGCGATCCTACGTCCACTCCATGCCTCACCTTCAAAAACCACCACTGGAACAGACACCGCCACCACCACCCAAAACCCATGAGCGATTCCGAGTCCAGATCAGCATCCTCCGTGCTCCAGCAGCGAAGGATCCCGGCAACTTCCGCGTGCGGTCACCGCCGGGCGTGGCCCTGGGGTCACGGTTGAGCGCAGGAGCACAGCTCCGGGATCTACGCAGTCGTCCCCGGCATCTGTCCCCGTTCCGACGACATCTTGAGGTGGCGAAGTGTGCCAGAAGCGTGCCTGCCCGCACACCCAGAGAGTTAGCAACGCCTCAAGACGTCTCCGTACGTGCGAAACAACCCATCCTCTTTTTTTTTTTTTTTTTTTTTTTTTTTTATCGCTTCGAGTTAGAGATGGTGATACCCTTTCCATGGTTCCATTCCAGTGGTTGATATCATTTTCCCGATCTTCTTCTGTCTACATTTAAGAGATACAATTAATAGATTTGGTTTGGTTTGCCGCTCCACGGTTATCTTGCGCACACTTTGGGCTAAACAGACCGGGACCTACGGTTTAAAGTAGATTCCGAACCACTAACAAAGATCCATGGCACCGCCAGGAATTGAACCTGAAACCTGGGATACCAAAGGCCAGAACGCTAACCACTTGGCCACCAGGCCGCTACAATTCATAGAAGTGATAAGATTTAAACTAAGATGTAGCGCAGGGGTGGTTAACCAGCTGCCAGCCTTGAACCTTTTTTTCGGCCCGCGAGAATTAGCACACTTTTACAAAACAAATATTTATTTTGCAATGGCCAAAGTAGTGAAAGCCAATGTATAAAAAGTACATTATGTGTATGTGTACAACCATATATTCAAAAATTAACTGTCGAAATGATGAGAAAAAATTAACTTCGTTTTTAAAATAATATTCTTGTGAATATATTGCCTGTTTTATTTAAGTATTTACAGCTATGAGTTCACAGAAAAATTCTGCGAACACATGATGCGCGCCCATCGATTTGAAAGAGTGGGCGTGCATCTAAGTGAAAGAGCGGAGAAACAAATATCGCACTGGTGAAATAAACATTTTTTAATGACTTAATTTTGTTTTTATTTCGTTTATATTTACATATTAAGATAAATTATATGATAAGATTTAAACTAAGATCTAGTGCATAGAATTGGTAGAAATCGGTATGTAGGTGTTTTTTTTTTCTAATGCAGCTGACAAATTGTCTAGACAGCTTGGTCTTGGATGCCTTTAAGACAAGTGCTGCACAGACGTTACTCACTTTACATTACCCAGGGGGCACGTGTAACTTGAAGATAAAGCCATGGACGCGGAGTAACAATTCCCCAGCAACGCTCTATGATCCTATTAGACCGGGACCTACGGTTTAAAGTGGATTCCGAACCACTACAAACATCCTTGGCACCGCCGGGACTCGAACCCTATGGCACCGAGCGCCAGCCACTCGGCCATTCAGGTTCCGTATGTAAGTGTGTAGAAATATCATTTCCATGGTTCCATTCCAATGTTTAATACCGTTTTTCCAATCTTCCTTTGTCTACATTTAATATCTATAAAATGAAGAAAATAGAAATTCTTTGAACTAAGATCTAGTGCATAAAATTGGTAGAAATGTGTATGTAGATATGTAAAGATAAGATTTAACTGTGTAGAAATACCATTTCCATGGTTCCATTCGAATGATTGATACCCTTTTTTCAATCTTCCTCTGTCTACATTTAACAGATATAATTCATATAAACGATAAGATTTAAATTGAGATCTAGAGCATAGAATTATTCGAAGTTAATGTAATTAATTATTAAGTAATTTGCTTACTATTGCTCATAAATATTGGTATTTGAGTCGAAATTTACCAGTGCACAAAATGATGCCAAAACCAGCATGATGCCATATGTCTTTGCCAAGTGTCGTTTTATAATTCACAGATTTATATTATATCCTATTCTCAGATAGACAAATTTCGAGGAGAACTATTCAGATATAATTTTAATTGATAAACATCTTCTATTGATTCGACAGCCGCCCACTGTGGAACAGGATCTTTCTTGGAATTCTCTTCTGTTCCGTTCCTGTTTGTACAAGGTCCTTGATTAAGTCGCTTTGATTTCGGTAACAAACTGAATGCCAATGCTCTCCCGGACACATACACACACACATATATATATATATATATATATACAGTTTAAAAGGGTAACAATCTTCTAATCCATCCTACAGGGTAATAATCCAACTAGCTAGTCGTAGCCAAATAACGTAAATCACTATTCACAGTCAAATAATCTAATTAAATAGTCACAAATCCAGAAGCATGTTTGAATGTACAATCAGAAGTAATCAAGGCCTCAAGAAATAATTAATTAATAGGTAATTCGTTTACTATTGCATATAAATATCGATACTTGGGTCGAAATTAGCCAGAGCACAAAATGATGCCAAAACCATCAAGTTACCATATGTCGTTGCCAATTGTCATTTTATAATTCAAAGATGTATATTATATTCCATTCTCAGAAAGATAGATTTCGGGGAAAACTATTTAGATGTAGTTCTAACAGATAAACATCTTCTGTTGATTCGACAGCCCACTGTGGACCAGAACATTCCTTTGTACTCCCTTTAGTTCTGTTTGCGCAAGGTCCTCTATTAAGTTGCTTTGATAATAATCGAATGTCAATGTTGTCCATAATATATATATATATATATACATACAGTTTAAAGGGGTGATAATCCCCTAACCCCTCCTATAGGGTAATAATCCAACTAACTAGTCTCTGTCAAATAATCTTATTAACTAGTCACAATTTTATGCCAGAAGCCTGTACTATCAGAAGTTAGCAACGGCTTAAAAAGTAATTAATTAATAGGTAATTTGTTTACTATTACATATAAATATTGGTAGTTGGGTCAGAAATTAACCAGTTCACAAATGAAGCCAAAACCATCATGTGTTACTACACGTCTTTAGTCCATGATCTTTTATAATTCAGTGGAACTATATTATATCCCATCCTCAGAAAGATATATTTCAAGTTTTGCATGTGCCTCTGGATACATGCGTGGGATTCCCGCTGATCTACGCCAGTATCTTCCAACCTTCACTATGTGCCTGTTGCAAAGATCCTCCTCATTTGAGTAGTTTGATAACAAACTCAGTGTCAATCCTCTCTATGATATATATATATATATTACCCGATTAAAATAATATTGATAAATGTGTTTTCGATACGGTAGTAATCCAACTAGTTAGTCAATATTAGCTAGTCAATAACATTTCCGATAGAGTAATACTCCAAATAGGCTTCTATAGGGTAATAGTCCAAATAGCATAATTCAGTATTCAAAGTTAAATAAACTAATTAAATAGTTACAATCTTGTACCAGGAGATTGTTTGCTTCTACAATCAAGTTAGTAACTTATTAGTATTAGTATTGTCCATCTATTGTTTTTATTATCTATTTCACTTTTGTTTAAATAATGTATATGACATTGAAAGCAAACTCATTTGACATGCAACTAGCTTCATATGGTTCATACAGGCAAATACTTACGCGTTGCATTGAAAGTAACCTTAAAGTGGTCAGCTACAAACCTCTATTTTAAAGAAGATATCATAGAATTTTCCGCGTAAGATCATCTTTCGATATTTTATATCGTTCATTGGATATTTGTAAAAAAAGGTTAACTAGTTTGGAGGATTGATGTATAATAATTATTCAATAAAAATACTGATATCTTTATGCAAAGAACGAAATTAAAAACTAATTCATGTATAAAAGCAACAAAAATACATTTTAACCCAAGTTTTTATAACTTAGGTCGAAAAATTACTTGAATTTGCGAAACAATTAAAAAACGTAATCCATAATTAACTAAAATTAATGTTAACTAAATTAACATAAACTTTAAAATCCTTTTAAGCTTACGTTAATTAATACAAATACCAACAAAACAATTATTACGTTAATTTAACACAAACAATTTTGTTGTACATAAGCAATTTAATTTGAGGAGAAGTTTAAACCTACACTTATTTTTTCAAATGAAATTTTTGTGAACGTCATGACGCTTATATTAGGACAATATGATAACAACAATGAAATTAAACAATGATATCAGTTTTCATACGATAGCAACAATTAAGTTCAACAACAATTAGATAACAATAGCATTTCCCACATGATAATAAAATAAAGATTTAACAACAATGCCAGTTAATTAAAACAATAATAAAAAATTAAGTTCACATATGGTACCACTTCACATATGAAAAACTAGTGAACAACAATAAAATTCAAAATGGATATCAGTTCAAGCATGATAACAACAATGAGGTTCAAAATGGATACCAGTTCCTACATGATAGGAACAATTAGGTTCAACAATAATGACATAACAACAGCAGTTGACACATGATAGCATGATTTAAGGATATCATAAAAAATGAGGATCGACAATAATATTAGTTCACATATGATAACAGCAATTAGGTTCAACAACAATGAGATAACAATAGCAGTTCACACATGATAACAAAATGAAGATTAAATACAATACCAGTTAAAACAAGATAAAAAAATGTTCAAAAATGGTACCACTTCTCATATCATGAACCAGTGAACAGTAATAAGATTCAAAATGGATACCAGTTCCCGTATGATAACAACACTGAGGTTCAAAATGGATACCAGCTCATGCATAATAGCAACAATTAGATTCAATAACAATGAAATAACAATAACAGGCCACACATGATGACAATTTCACACATAATAAAAAAAATGAGGTCCAACAATGACCAATATTTTACCACTATATCTGTTACACAGGATAACAACTATGTGGTAAGCAAATTTTATAGAGGAAATAATAATTTTGAATGACCACAAAGTTAACAATGACGACGTGACTTCTGTTACAATTTCATTTATTTAACCCACCAGTAAAATATTCTACATAATCAAAATTTACTGCTAATACTTATGTATATATATATATATATATATATATATATATATAATCACAGTATATAATATTTATTGCACAAATTTATTTTCATATATTCTAATTTATTACAGAAACTTAGCATGCCTGCGGTTTTATCTCCCAAACTAAACAATTATTAACAATGGCCTCATTTCCTTTTTCTAATTGAGTAAGTGCTATAACAGCCGAGTAAAAAGAAATTTTTCTGATGGGATTCATTTATGAGTTGACGGAAAAAGCTGAAATTGTTGTTTAAGCGAAAGTTATAAAAAATGAGGTTTAACAGCAATACCAGTTAATACATGATAAAATAATGAGGTTCAAAATATATACCAATTCTCACATGATTACAATTGGGTTGAACAACAATGAGATAACAATAGCAGTTCACATATGATGACAGCAATTAGGTTCAACAATGATGCCAGTTCTCTCAAAATAGCAACAATTAAGTTCAACAACAATGAGAGAAAAATAGCAGTTCCCACATGAAAGTATTTCACACATGATAAAAAAGTGAGGTTGAACAATGATATTAGTTCACAGAAGATAATAGCAACGAAGTTCAGCAATGATACCAGTTCTCACATGATAGCAGCAATTAAATTCAACAGCAATGAGATAACATAAGCACTTCTCGCATGATAACAAAATGAGGTTTAACAACAATATCAGTTAATACATGATAAGAAAAATGAAGTTCAAATATGACACCAGTTCACACATGATAACAACAATAAGATTCAATAAAGATACCAGTTCACGAATAATAATAGAAATAAGATTTAAAATGCATACCTGTGGATAATATTAATGAAGTTTAACATTGGTACCAGTTCTCACATGATAGCAACAATTAGGCCTAACAACAATGAGATAACAATAGTTGTTCACACATGATAGCAAAATGAGGATTGATTACAGCACCAGTTAAAACAAGAAAAAAAAAATGTTCAAACATGGTACCACTTTACATATCATGAACTAGTGAACAGTAATAAGATTCAAAATGGTTACCAGTTCATACATGATAGCTACAGTTAGGTTCAATAACAATGAGATAACTATAACAGGCCATACATGATGACATTTCACACATGATAAAAAAGTAGATTCAACATTAATATTATTTCACTGATGGTAATAACAATGGTGTTCAATAACGATATCTATTCACACTTGATAACAACAATGTGGTAAGCAAATTTTATAGATGAAACAACAATTTCGATTGACAACAACTTTAAAAATGGCTACGTGACTTGTGTCACATTTTCATTCATTCAAACTCAACAGTAAAACATTTTTCATGATCGAAATTTACTGCTAATACTTAGTCAATCTCTTGGTGAACAACGTATAATATTTATTTCCCAATTTAAAATCATATTTCCTAATTTATTACAGAAACTTAACATGCCTTGCGGTTTTATCTCCCGAACTAAACAATTATTAACAATGGCCTCATTTCCTTTTTCTAATTGAGTACGTGCTATATCAGCCGAGTAAAAAAACATTTTTCTGATGTGATTCATTTGTGAGGTTGACGGAAAAAGCTGAAATTGTTGTTTAAGCGAAACGTGAAATAAATTACGAAGCACGTTGGACGTGGGAGTTATCGTGAGATGAGAATTAAGATAAACAAAGATTTCTTTGAAAACGTGTAAAATAAAACAAAAATATGGGGTCTATGGAGTAATTGAAAAAGGAAAAGATTTTGAAGAAAATTTTAATGGATAATGTAATGTTCAGTTAAAAAGTGATAGTGTTTCTTTTTTTGAATAATTCTATTACGAAATTAAATTCAAGATTTCAATTTATTTTATTATTTTTAAAGTAATTTTGCTTTAAAAACTTTAAAAAAAATATATTTATGCTTTTGAATACTAACAAAAACAGTGCTGAAACTTCAATTAACGTTTAAATTATAATTTATTCTCGTTAAGGAAGTGAGAACATAAAATAATGCTTTGCTTTAAAAGCGCAATAAATTTCTTAAACGCTTTATTTTTTCTCAATTTATTTTTATTTTAAAAATATGCTTTTTTAAAATTTTTATACACAAAAATAATATTTGAATTTTTAACATTATTATTAGTTTCAATGTTATTAAATCTAAATTTAATTGTTTATTGAATTATAATTTGTTTAATAAGTTTGTGTTTTAATTTATTACTGATAGAAAAATAAATAACTTTAGACTTTAATAAACTCGAAAAATCGAAAGTGGTAACGAAGAAGTGAATTCTCATAAAATACAAGTATCTAAAATACCATGGAATATTATATACTAAAATGAACCAATACGAAGATAGAAAAAGGAAGTTTTAGAAAATTTATGAAAAGTACATTTCATATATGGTATATGATTTTAAATGTTATGAAAGAATTGAAGGTAAAACTATAACAAATGGAGTATTTAGTAACAACGCTATGAAGTTAAAGCTATAACAAATATATTATAATACAAAATGAAGGTGTGTACTTAAAAAAAATTGAACCAACATATCATAAGCAATAACGTCTTCACATGCCTAATAACACATTATTTTCTATAAAAAATAGTTCTATAATTTTCTTCTAATAAATTGAGGATTATCCACATCAATCTTGGATTGTAAATTATTTTCTATACCACTACATGTAAAATTAGGGGCCTGAATGGCCTCTGGCGCTCGGTACCACAGGTTTCGGGTTCGAGTCCCAGCGGTGCCATGGGTGTGTGCAGTGATTCGGAATCCACTTTAAACCGTAGGTCCCGGTCTAATATGATCGTAGAGAGTTGAGGGGGCATTGTTACTCCGCGTCCGTGGCTTATCTTCAAGTTACACGCTCCTCCTGGGTAATGCAAAGTGAGTAACGTCTGCGCAGCGCTTGCCTTACGGCATCCAAGACAATTGTCTAAGTGTTTGCTAGCTGCATTAGAACAAAAAAAAAGTCGTAGTAATGGTTTTCGATGCCTTAATTCTGATCATGTCTTATTCGTAGTAAAATATTCCGGTGCCGGTAATAAGACTCAATAAGTGGAATTCGGGCCTGAATGGCCGAGTGGCTAGCGCTCTGGCGCTGGGTATCACAGGTTTCGCGTTCGAATCCCGGCGGTGCCATGGATGTTTGTCCCGGGTCCTAATAGGAGCGTTTGCGGGGACATTGTTACTCCGCGTCCGTGGCTTATCTTCAAGTTACACGCGCCCCCTGGGTAATGCAAAGTGAGTAACGTCTGTGCAGCGCTTGCCTTAAGGCATCCGAGACGTCCATGTCTGTTTGCCAGCTGCATTGGGGAAAAAAAAACATGTAAAATTAGCAATTAAGGAGATTTTAAGGTGACTGAGTTTCATTAAAAAAAATTATCTAGGATGCACTGAAAGTTAAATAGCATAAAGAACGATTATCTAGGTTGCACTGAAATTTAAATAGCATAAAGAACGATGATCTAGGATGCACGGAAAGTTAAATAGCATAAAGAACGATGATCTAGGATGCACTGAAAGTTAAATAGCATAAAGAACGATGATCTAGGATGCACTGAAAGTTAAATAGCATAAAGAACGATGATCTAGGTTGCATTGAAAGTTAAATATCATAAAGAACGATGATCTAGGTTGCACTGAAATTTAAATAGTGTAAAGAACATTGATCTAGGATACAGTGAAGAGTTAAATAGTGTAAAGAGCTGTTATTTAAAATTCACTGAAAAGTTAAATGTCAATTTGAATTTAAAAAATTTTAGGTAAATATATTTTCACAAAAGTAGCATACAAATTTAAATTTCATAAAAATAAAAAATATGTTTATTCTCATTCTCCCTTCATCAAAAAAATTTTAAGCGAGGGGGGGTGACATTAAAAATAAAAAATATCATTATTTTATTTTAAGCTGATCTTTCTTTTATCGCAATAAGAATAAACAAATAAAAAGCAGAAAAAAATCATGCATGTTAAAATTCTACGGATTTTAGTGAACCTTTATTTCAGCACTTAATAAAAAATTTTGATATTGTTTGTTAACAATAACGTATTTTGACGTACTTACGTACGTATTTTGACCCCAACTGAAATTATAATTCGATAAATAATATGAAATAACAATTTATCCCCATTATATTTAAACACAAACTTTAAAGTAATTGTTTGTTAACTAAGTAATTGTTTTAAATAAGTAATTGTTTGTTTTGTAAGTAACTGTTTGTTACGTATTGCTTTAAAGTAATTGTTTGTTACATATTGTTTTAAAGTTATTTGTTACAATTTGTTTTAAAGTAATTGTTTGTTACATGATGCTTTAAAGTAATTGTTTATTACATATATTGTTTTTAAAGTAATTGTTTGTTACATGATGCTTTAAAGTAATTGTTTATTACATATTGTTTTAAAGTAATTGTTTGTTACATGATGCTTTAAAGTAATTGTTTATTACATATTGTTTTAAAGTAATTGTTTGTTACATGATGCTTTAAAGTAATTGTTTATTACGTATTGTTTTAAAGTAATTGTTTGTTACATTTTAAAAGTAATTGTTTTTTACATATTGTTTTAAAGTAATTGTTTGTTACATTTTTAAAGTAATTGTTTGTTACATTTTAAAAGTAATTGCTTGTTACATTTTTAAAGTAATTGTTTGTTACATTTTAAAAGTAATTGTTTGTTACATATTGTTTTAAAGTAATTGTTTGTTACATATTGTTTTAAAGTTATTTGTTACAAATTGTTTTAAAGTAATTGGTTGTTACATGATGCATTAAAGTAATTGTTTATTACGTATTGTTTTAAAGTAATTGCTTGTTACATTTTTAAAGTAATTGTTTGTTACATTTTAAAAGTAATTGTTTGTTACATTTTAAAAGTAATTGTTTGTTACATATTGTTTTAAAGTAATTGTTTGTTACATTTTGCATACCCCCATACTGTTCGAGCACATCTTAAAAATCTGTTATTTAAAAAAAGAACACAAATATTTAATGTAGGTCAAAACCATTCAAAAATAGCACTTGTAATTTCATACCTTCAGCAATCTCTCTATACCTGAACTCAGAGAAACAAAACTGCAAGGCAAACACTTTAAGCCAACCATTTCCACAGCAGACTCTTTTTTGACCTCTGTGACCTTCGAAGCAACAGCAAAACTTCTCGCCAGCAAATGTGCCGACCATTTATTTCAGGGTGACCACAAAAGTCGCGGCAGAGCCATCCATCTAGCGACCAACTTTCTGGGACCTGGGACCGCAGGTCACTTGTTGTTTTGACACCCTAGTACAGGATCTCCAACTAGTCCCTAATTGTAGACAGAAAATTTTCCGCAAGTTAGCGTTCGTTGGTGACAAGTCTGGCGGAAGACTTTTCGGAAGTGCATTGGCGACTGGAGTTCTGGAAAGGAAAGGGGTGGATGAGAAGTGAAGAGAGAAAAGAATGTTTCTCTCGGCGTAATAATTTGTCTGGGAGATGTGTCAGATGATGGAGATTTTAGAAGGCGCATTTTTCATCAGAATTAGCCGACTATTTAATATTTTTACCCTTAACTGAGGAATTTATGTCGAGTAGCAGATTCCATCCCATTACAGTTAAACACAAACTTTTTAATTTTACCGTTAAATTTGAAAGGCTGTTATCAACTTCCATCATCATGTTAACGTTATTCAAATGATTTTTAAAAATGAAGGACCCATTTTAAAGTTAAAAATAAAAACAGTTCTTAATTATGTAAACATAAAATAAATCCATGGTCAGAAAATGCTAAGTGTGAATTGCTAATAAGGTTTTTTTTTAAGCATTCGTGGCTATTCGGGGCTATAAGGGTTATAGCATTTTAAGGCTATTCATGGGACAAAGCAAAATCCAACCTTTTATAGTTGAACACAAACTTTTCTACAGTTAAATTTTTAAGACTTTTATAAACTTCGATTATCGAATTATCACGTCAACATTATCAAATACTTTTTAAAGGTTACGGATCCTTTTTAAAGTTAAAATTAAAAATAGTCCATAAGTTAAATCCCTCCTTAGAAGATGATAAGGACTGATTGCTAATAAGAGTTTTTTTTAAACATAAATCTAGTTAAAAGTTTAAATATTATTTATTTTTTTTTTAATTTTAATTAAATTTAAATATAGTTTACATAAAGGCTATTCGTGTGACAAATATCATAGTTAAATAAAAACCTTTTAATCTTACCGTTAAATTTTCAAGACTGTTATCAACTTCCATTATCACGTTACTATCCATTACTTCCATTATTATTTTCCATTATCCTTCCTTCCATTCCACTTTTATAGAATCTTTAACTTTTAGAATCCTTAACCAACTTTTTAAAATTTGTTGTTTTAGAGTAAACTTTTATAGAATCTTTAACCAAATTTTTAAATTATGCTATTTTAAGGTATACTTTTATAGAATCTTTGACTTTTAAAATCTTTAACCAATTTTTTAAAATTTGTTCTTTTAAGGTAAAGATGTATGGAATCTTTAAATTTTAAAATCTTTAACCAACTCTTTAAAATTTGCTGTTTAAAGGCAAACTTTCATGGAATCTTTAACTTTTAGAATATTTAACCAACTTTTTAAGATTTTGTTGTTTTAAGGTAAACTTTTAGAGAATCTTACTTTATAGATAAAAATCTTTAAAGATAGAATCTTACTTTTAGATATCCTCTTACTTCATATATTTTATAGAATCTTACTTTTATAGAAGACAAACCCATTTAGCCAAATCACGAAACTTATCGTTTTGAGCATATTTCACACACATTTTTGAGAAAATAAATGATCGATTGCAATGAAGTCACACAACTTTTTCAATCTTTCCTTTTTTTACAAAAAAAATTAAATAAAACATATTATGTTACGTACTGAAGCCTTCCAGATATATCTTCAAGTATGTTTATACGAATACACCAATTCAAACTCGATGTCTACTTTGGCAATATGCTGAATTAATCTTCTTGTAAACATGGGTGTGCAACCATAAACTTCCAAACTGATTGCAGGGGTGGATTACAAACATCAAAATACGGAAGCTAACTGGTGCATGATGGGAATTTTAAACCGTTCCACATAATACGTAACCTACGTGTGCCGAACTCGTCGATTCAGCCGCCACGCCTTAAACAAGAGCATCGCAAGTGCAGCAATTCGTTACGATTCCATGGTGGAAGTTCTTCCCTCACAAGATAGATGGACTTTCATTTCTAATATCAGTCAACCTAAGGCGTGGTTCTCGTACAACCGATATTTTCTGTGGCTGTTACAGATATATTATTTAGCCGCTGCTACCTTTGGGGCTCGATTGCAGATGGTGTCAATGGTGGTACACCCATATGACAGCTGTTATTGCCGATTTAATCAGTCTTGGGCAAATTGAAAGTAATAAGTTTTTAAGTCGTAAGAGAGAGATAGAGTGAGAGAGAAAAGAAAGAAGCTACTGTGGTCTGTTTTTCAAGTATTGCGTTTTTTTAGTTTTAGTTTTTTTTTTTTTTTTTAGTTTGTTTTGCAGAGATTGGAAAAGCTGCTTCAGTGAGGAGGGTTTATTGTTTCATTAGCGGAAGACAACATGGGGAAAATTTAATGTTTTGTCTTTTGTTTATTTAGTTTTGCAGGGTTGTTTGGTGTCTTTTTGGAAATGAGTTGGTTTGGCCCATTGAACAAGCAGCTGTAGCGTCAAAAATGTAAGTGGTTATTGAATTATTTATTTATTCCTGGAAATATTTTTAAATGGTAAAGTAATTGAATGTCATTACAGAAATGGATTCTGCATTAAGTTTATTAAAATATTTTAAGATTTTTTCAATATCTTTACTAAATATTATTAAACTTACAAAATAAAATTTAATTTACCATAGTTTTCAGCTTGTTATATTAAATGTTATATATAAAAATATATTTATCCTTTTCAAGAAATCTGTTTGGATGTAAATTTTGAGTATTTTAATATAATTTATAACAACTAAGGACCAATTTGGACTCGAATGACATGTAAATATGCCTACATTTAAAAAAAGACAACGATAGCATACAAAATATACAAAAAACAAAATAAATAAATATAAAATATATATATTTATATAAAATATATATAAATATATATAAAATATATATAAATATATATATAAATATAAAAAATATATATGAATAAATATAAATATACAAAAACAAAATGATGAAATAAATCCACTATCAAATAATGACAATTATTATTACTTGGCATTTTATAATGTGGTGTTGGTAATAGTTATTATAAAAAACGTATTGTTTTAATTATTTTCATTAAAACTTTAGTATCGTTAAGTACTACATAAAAAGTTAGTCATTCGTTTTTCATCGAACTAAAAACCATAGATTGGACACGATTGTAGCGAACATCTGGCAAAATAAGGATTGGGAAATCTGGAAATATGTACTTTATGCAAGACAGAGACAATGAATAAGGTCATTTACTCATGTTTGTGGGGACTGGACTCTGACTTGGGGGCCAGAATGGTGATTTGTATACTACTTTTACTGGAGGGCCACATCAAACAGAATTTTTATTATGGTGCTGCTAGCTTTTTAAATTTTTATACTTAGAACATTTAATTTATTTTTAAGGCTTTTTGGTTATTTTTGTTAAGAATGTCTGGTCTTTTCCCTTTTTAATTTTGATTGGTTTATGTGATAAGTAATAATTTTGTATGGATTGAGTCCAATAAAGCCACAGGTAACAACAACAACATCAATCATTACTAAAAAATACAATATTCAATTTATTATATAATTGCTGTAGTATTAAAAATCTATTGAATTGTAAAATATTCTTTCATGATGTAAAATAAAACATTTCATATACATAAATTTAAGCAATTATAATATTAATTGTTATTTTTTAAGACTATAAAAAAAATGGTCTTAAATGGTTATATATACGTTAATATTGACAAGACAAGCGGCTCATATGTATTCATATGATATAAATTTATTTATGTATCAAAGCTATCTTGAAATTCAATGATGATTGGTTTGGGGAAGTAGGGTTGGGAAAGAAATTTCGAATGTTTTGAAAGTGCAAGATTTTATTTTTTCAAAAAAGGAATAAAAGTTCTAGTTTGGATTGTCGCTCTACGGTAATTTTGTGCACACTTTAGGCTAATTACACCCGGACCAACAGTTAACCACGGCCAAGTTGCGAAATTGAAGCCTGTGGTACCAAAGACCAGAGCGCCAGCCAATTGGCCAGTAGAATGGTAAGTTCATTTGCCAGTAGAATGAGTTCGACTCCGCTTGTTGGCGGCATTGTTGCAGTCGTTGCTTTCAGGAACGTGGGTTTGGTTCGTCGCTCTGCGGTCATTTTGAGCACACTTTTAGGCTAATTAGAGGGGGACCCTACAGCTTAATGTGGACTCCGAACCAATTTCACAAACGCCAGGGAAAAAATTATGAACCAGTAGCATGATGCACAGTAATCAACAACAACAAAATCTTAACAAGGCAATTTCCCTGTAAAACTAATAACCTTCAGCTACCGTACTTTTTTTTCAAAGAAAGAAATATAACGAAAATCTTTTGTCTGTGCCGATAGAAGAGAAACGCAATCAATTGATCTCCCATCGGCTCATCCCCGGGCACCACCCTTCTGGGATACGGGAGAGCCGGGGAAAAAATCGGCCTTCACAGACAGACAGTCGCACAAAAGACCCATGATGATGCGGAGAGCAGAGGAAGCAAAAAAAGAAATAAAAAGAAAAATAACTGAAAAATGGGAACAAATGATGAAGGAAATTCCCTTCATCCCCATCACAAAAAAAAAAAATGAAGTTAAAGCAAAAATTTTGTGGGAACGACAAAAGCCAAACCCCCGAACGACGGTCCCTGTCCTTGTTGCTACGGATATGCCAAAGTGCGAATTGATTTTCGATTGCACGTCGCCTTCTTTCTTTCTAGCTGGGGCTGGGGGATTTGTTTGTATAAAAATGAAGATCACTCGAATTGTATGTAACCAATAGCAGCAACGGGTGGTACCCAATTTCATTCTTTTTTTTATTATTTTTTTATTCTTATTGCCGCTGCTGTTTCTCAATCTTGGTTCCCCGCATGGTTTTAGGGGGGTGGGGGGTGAGGAAGGACGGAAAATAATTCTTTTTTTTTTGTTGTTGCTGGTGCTGTTCTTTTTTTTCTACCCTGGTGGTGATTCCTCAGCAACAACTTTTCGGGTCCATTACCAATCCATTAGTCAATGCGCATCGAGGCTTGTCGAGAGCTTGTAGTATCTTTCAAGTAACATTTTTATGCCATTTTTTTTTTTTTTCTTCTTTTTTTTTTTTTTTTTGTGTTATTTCTTTTTTGGCATCAGGGAGTTATTATTCACACTCTTCTACAGACTTGTTATCGGATGTGGATATGCACGGTTTTTTTTTCTCTTTTTTTTACATGCGTTATTATGCAATCTTTTCTTTTGTAAATGTAATCTGTGTATTCTGTAATCGAGATTGGCGTGGAAATGAGACGATCATATGTAGTTCTGGAGCGAGTCAGGGTTTCCGATACTTGAGATGTCTAATTCATGTTTTGTCACTTTCAAAGAAATGATGGTGTAATATTTTTTTTTGGCTCGTTTTTAGGATAAGATGAAATGAATGTTTAGGTTCATATATAGTTCTGGAGTGAATCCAGGTTCGATACTAGAGAAGTCTAATTCATATTTTTGTCACCTTTCAAAAATTATTGATGGGATTTTTTTGGCTCATTGTCAACAGTAATTTTATCTTATTCAGGATCATATGACACACGAATGCTCAGGATCATATGTATTTCTTGAGCGGGTCCAGGTTTATGATACGAGATGTTCCATTTCTAGGTTTTTTCACTTTCAAAAATGATGATGTAATTTTATGGCCCATTTTCAACGTTTATTTTATCAGATGTAAGATTATTTGTTATGATGGGATCATATGTAGCTCCCCCAAAGGATCGAGTCTTGGTTTGGGATATTTTGAGATGTCCCACTCATGTTTTGTCACTCTCAAAAAAATTGTGATGTGATTATTTTTGGCTCATTTGCAACAACTTAGTTTATCTTATTCAGGGATCATGTGAGGTTCTCATATGAGTTCAGGTTTTGTATGCACTTGAAAAGTCTAATTCATATTTAGCCACCTTCAGAAAATGATGGTATGATTTTTTTTTTTTCTCATTCTCGGCATTTATTTTATCTTGCACAAGATCATATGACGAATGTTTAGGTTCATATGTAGTTCTTGAGCGAGTCCGGTTTTCGATATTTCAGATGTCCAATTTAAGTTTTTTGTCCATTACCAATCCATTAGTCAATGATCACTGAGGCTTGTAGTATCTTTCAAGTAACATTTTTTATGTCAGTTTTTTTTTTCTGGTTCTTTCTTTTGGCATCAGGGAGTTATATTCACACTCTTCTACAGACTTGTTATCGGATATATGCGTTTTTTTTTCTTTCCTTTTTTGCATGCGTTATTATGCAATCTTTTTTGTAAATGTAATCTGTGTATTCTTGTGTAATCGAGATTGGCGTGGAAATAGAGATGATCATATGTAGTTCTGGAGCGAGTCAGGGTTTGCGATACTTGAGATGTTTAATTTATGTTTTGTCACTTTCAAAGAAATGATGGTGTAATTTTTTTTATGGCTCATTTTTAATGTTTATTTTATTTGATTCAGTATCAAATGAAATGTATGTTTAGGTTTATTTGTAGTTCTGGAGCGAATCCATGTTTTGGATACTTGAGATGTCTAATTCATATCTTGTCACTTTCAAAAAAAGATGTGATTTTTATGGCCCATTTTCAACGTTTATTTTATCAGATGTAAGATCATTTGTAATGATGGGATCATATGTAGCTCTCGAGAGAGTCTTGGTTTGGGATATTTAAGATGTCCAATTCATGTTTTGTCACTCTCAAAAAATGATAATAGGATTATTTTTGACTCATTTTCAACATCTTAGTTTATCTTATTCAGGATCATGTGAGGTTCTCATATGAGTTCAGCTTTTGTATACTGGAGAAGTCTGATTCATATTTTGTTACCTTCAGAAAATGATAGTGTGCTCTTTTTTCTTTCCTCATTCTCAATATTTATTTTATCTTACTCAAAATCATATGTGACGAATGTTCAGGCTCATATGTAGTTCCGGGTTTTGGATATCAGGTTTTGGATACTTGAGATTGTCAATTCATGTTTTGTCACTTTCAAAAAATGAGGATGTGATTTTTTTTTTCTGGCTCATTTTCAACATTTTTATTTGCTTATCTTATTCAGGTTCATAGATGACGAATGCTCAGGATCATTTGAGTTCTCGTGAATTCAGGTTTCAATACTTGCTTCCTAATTTTTCTCTCTTTGTCACCTTCAAAATGATGATGAGATTTTTTTTTGCTCAGGTTCATAAGTGTGTGATGTGTGCTCATGTCTACAGTAATATTATCTATGTCTTTTGGAAGAGATTTCAGAGAAAGTTTCAGTAGAAATTAGTTGAGTTTTGAGATTTTCAAGATTCACGAAACTTACGACCTAAAACTCTTAAACTCTTCCAAAAGGAAAATTTCCTTAATATTACTACAATTAAACAATAAACATGAAAATATATTACACATCATTTTTGGATAAAAGATATATTTGATTATGTTTGTTTTTAATTTCTCAAAATCAATTTTCTAAATTCGTGTATGGGCTAAAGTAGTCGAAAATTTTCGTACTCCTAATCGTAAAATAATTTTAAATTTATTCTTTCTGCAATAACCGTGGCTCATACCATAAAAAACATTCTAATTTCTATAAACTAATCAAAATACACGTTTCATTAATTGGACACAAGTCTCCCTCAATATAGCAATAGAATTTTTTTTTAATATATTCGAATAATAATAACAAAATTCTGTATCGCCACTTGAAAATCGCTGGGTTTTTTTTTCCCAAAATCGATAATATTACAGTAGCCGTATTAAGCATATTATGATGTCATTATTGGATAAAAGATATATTTGATTATGTTTATTTCTAATTTCTGAAAAATCAATTTTTTTTTAAGTTCATGTATGGGCTAAAGTAGCCTAAAAATATTTATACTTGACCGCAGAATATTATTTAAATGTATCCTTTCTGCAATAACTTATGATTCACAACACAAAAACATTCTAATTTCTCTATAAAAGAACCAAAATATACATTTTATTAATTGGACACAAGCATCCGCAATACAACAATAGAATTTTTAATACAATCGAATAATAAAAACCAATTTCTTT